>JAYKKM010000310.1:835000-1215000 GCA_035772405.1 Chrysogorgia sp. JL179-B06
TTGTATATGTAACTGTTAAATTATTTACTTACTTTACAAACGATGATGTCTTGAAAAACTGCTGTAATATACGGATTCACAACCAAAACTGAACGAAAAGCCTTAGACACTTCTGAACGCGGTCACAGACACTGTGAAAAAGAAAGCTTGGAGAAGTGGAGTGACGTAAAAATCTGAACATGCGCACTGGTACCCATGTTCCTGCTCGATTGAAATTTCGCATCCGGCCAAGGATTACACAGTAAAACGCGCACGGCACTATCATATATACTTATAAATATATCGAATATTTATAAACTAGTATCAATTTGATGTGTAATATGTTATACCCATTCGTAACATTCCTGGCTTCAAGACAATATGGTTTCGTTTCACAAAACATAAAACTCTTCGGTGAGAAATCGAATTCCTCGATCGCGAGGGGATAAACTTTGAAATAACACTATATATAACAAGTCATCTTTCGCTTGACAATCCAGATTTCTGGTGAATTCGTTTGGTAGGGTTGTCATTACATTTGATCGCTCGATTCTGCAATGTTGTTTGATCGTTATATATAGCAACGTAATTTGATCGCTCGCGCTCAATTAGACAAAACTAGGTTAAAATACAACGTTGCAGGAACGTTTTTTGAACGTTATACAGCAACGTAATTGCGTGAGAAAACTAGGTTAAAATACAACGTTGCAGGAACGTTTTTTGAACGTTATACAGCAACGTTTAATTGCGTGAGAAAACTAGGTTAAAATACAACGTTGCAGGAACGTTATTCGAACGTCTCTGAAGTACGTAAAACTCCAACGTTGCTACAACGTTTATCACACGAGCGTTTTTCCTCACAAAGAAAAACAATGTTGTGGCAACGTTGTGGTAAAGTTACGTCCGACCTAACCAAACCACAACCTTCTAACAACGTTGCGATTACGTTGTGTGCTAGCTGGGTTGGGTTCGTCTGGTTAAAGTCCTTTGGAATTTAATTTATGATTTTCCAGTTTATACCGTTGTAACCTCCGATAAATGACCAGCAAAAGCGTGTCGGCGATTTTTGAAATTCTGTTTCGTTCAATTTTTAATGATGATTTTCATGTGAGTCACAACATATTTCATATCTTAAATTCAAAACGCAATAAAAACGAAAACACGCAACGTATCAAATGTGCTGATTTGTGTTTGCTTCCTTTTATAATATACATGAAGAAATTTCTTGGCTAAGAGTAGTGTATTTAGAGAAAACACAGTGCTGATTTAAAGAAACATGGTGTTACTAACACAATAGTACTATAAGCTGCAGTGTAATTTTGTCAAAATATACACTTGTCAGTTTTTCAAAGATTACAAATACCTTGCAAGAGCTCACGTTAATGTCTTTATGCTATACAAGAACAAATTTGTGACTGACCTTAGTAGAAATTGCATGTTAAGACATAACCATTTTGAGTAGATAATTTGTCAGAGTTTAGTGTAATTTTACGTTGTTTTGCTGTTACAGTGTATGTGTGGAACTTCAAAGTTTAAGATTACCTGCTGTACACGACTCTGGATTATTTTTTGACAGTTTTCAGTAGTAGTTTGTGTTGGTAACTTTCACATTGGAAGATCTGACATTTTGAATTATGAGGCAAACCATACATCTGCTATAAAATTTCTTTGAAAGACAAGGAATTCGAAAAACCAGTGAGATCTTAATGTAGACACATTTCTATACCTGCTGATAAAATAATCGATTTTTTGTAAGATTTTGACTAGTCCGCTTTTGCGGAGATAGTCTCTTAATGTTTTTATCAGCAGTCATCAAGTTTTAAAATAACCATATGAAGAAAGTGAAAATATGTTAATTCCTGTTTTTCCATATGGGCCTTGTCTAATTCTCGCTGTCATATCCTTCTTGCTCCACATTATCTGCTGGGTTATGCTCTTTGTTGCTTTCTCCATAAGCAGACTCACCAACTGTTCTCCAAAAGATCTCCAATTCATCTAATAAACTGTTTACACATTCTTCAAATCCTACAGAAATATGGGTAAATGATTAACAAGGGAAAATACAACAAGTTCAGTAAGACTTTCTGAAATAAACATGGTTGGAATCACAAGTTGTCTATTCTGGTTTGGAAAGACTCGTAAAAGTACAGCCATCCTGCTCAACTTTTAGCAGATTCGTCCATGCATTCATTTGTTGTAAAACGTGTAAAACTCACACTTTGCATGAAATGTTTAAGCCACAAAGCGTTGCATGTGCAGACTACAGTTCTCAATAGTATTATTTTACTCATTTCTATCTATTTTCTCTGTGTTCATGTGAATATTTTGATACACTTCGACTTTTACAGTTCTATTGCTAGAACAAAATGTCACTACAAATAATAAAAAAATAATTAAATTTATTTGCCAACATTTTGTTCCTTTCTTCACGCCATCAGACCATTTAAAGTGCCTATCTCACATGTGGGGTTTTTACATATTCATAATCTTGGGATATTTCTGAGCAGAAATGTAATATATCTTGTTATACGAAAATGTAATCTTCATGTTTTTTTCCCTGTCAAAGTTGATGGTTGTCCAATACTGTTGAACGTATTTGGGTCGTCCCGTGAAATTCGTGTTAAAGTTGCTTCAATTCCATTTCTTGAACAAAGCCATAATCTACCATACGGTTGGTAATATCAGTAAGCAACTGGGTTTTGTCATCGTATTCTGAATCTATACCGCTCGCTCTGGCTTCTTTGCTTTTTTGTTTCTTGAATGCCTCCAGCAGTTCAAAGAATCTGGTACGAACTCCGTGTTGGTTTAGGCTGGAGGGAAAGCAGGAATTAGGTACTAATTTTAAGTTTTCAGCTGCTGTTCTGAATGCCACTCCACGTTCTCGGGAGCCATGTTTCCATCTGTAAGGTTCAGTCGAAATGACTTCGGTTAAGAGCTTAATATCATGGGTGGATTTCCATCTAAACTTTGTTCGTTTATAAACGTTGTTCCTGTATGAAGAAGACATTAAACAAGACTGGTCAGTGCTATAAAACGAGGCAAGTAAATGTACATCTTTTACAAAAACTAAAATGATAAAAACTCAGATTGTTTTCATTTGTTTTGTCAATAACGACTGTATTTATAATTTCGACCGCGGCTGCGGTCATTTATAATAATAGTTTGTTTTCCTTCGTCTAAAACTTTCCTGTTTAAAGTGCAATATAAAAGTGTCTTTTTACGCTCTTTAAACTAACATTTTTCACAAAAAAGGTCAAAAACTGCTTACCTGTCAAAAAGTTCCTTTGACGACTTTAAAATGCTTTTTTAAGGTACCGAAACAAAAACTCACGACGACAACTTAATGCTTTGACTGCGTTGCGCATGCGTATACTATTTAAGGTAGCGGTAGTGGAAGTCAAATCTGAACCTCGTTATTATCTCAGTGGAAGTGATTTATTTTATGGAAAGGAATGGACACTCAAGTGAAAGTAGGATACTGACTGCATTGCGGAACTGGCATCGGCCAGGGAATGGAATAGGTCTTTCTGAAGTGACACGGGTATCCTTTCTTCAGGACATGAAGAACTGGCATGTCAAAGATTACATAATAGATGTAAACAGGTAAGCTGAAACTGCTTTCAGTTGTTTGCCTTGCCAACCATCAGGCTGATCAACCATAATCAGCACAAATGGGTGGAGTAAGATGGTTATTTATCCTCTCAAAATTTATGTGAAAGGTACCATTTCCCCAAATGTTTTTTATAAGGTTACCATCGAAAAATACGTCATTAATGCGCGGATCAAATCGAAATGTCAACTTCCCCCCCCCCGGGAATTTGGATTTATTTTATTTTATAAGTTCAAATTCCCCACCTATGTTCTTTTCTCCCGTTCAAATATATACCATGTTTTGGAAAAATTGGAGATCAAATGCCCCACCCTCAACGATTCTATTCAACATATTATTGAAACAAATGACTGATCAGAGATCGCCGCTATCGCGGTAAAACATTTTGTATGCCTGGGGATGTTGACATTTCGATTTGATTCGCGCATAACTTGTACTTTAAAGACTATCTATGTATGTGAATGCCTTTGTGTCACCTTTGTCTACCCCCACTGTTATAATATATGGGTTTGAATTTATCTATCCTTGGGGATTCGTATTCCCATTACGGACCAAATTTTTAGGATTTTTTAGGGTATAATGAATTAGAGGAAATGAATTAGAGTATTGTTGATCTTAACTAACTATTTACAAATACAATTATAAAATTTAAAGACGTTTTATGGACCTGTTTAGATCTTAACAAAATTTAAGGGCTTTTGAGTACTTAATTTTACACAAAGCAAAATTAAGGACTATCATGGTTTTTAAGGACCCATATGAACTCATTGATATCATTTAATGTAATTCTAGACCTATCAAAGGGATCTGTGGATTGTCAAGAGAAACTGTGGCTGGCCTGGTGGCCAATGTAGAGAGCCGTTTGATCCGTCAGAAAGAGAATGTAGATAGGACTTCCTCCCGAGAATCCAAGATCATCTTCAACTGACGATGTAGAAGGATTAATATCTCTCCTTCACGAAATATTTGGTCCTGTATTTGATCTCAAGCAGTTCTACGATGAATGCCCCAAGATACTCAATGAATTCAAGAAACGCATTGACCCGGATCTACCCTTCTTTTATTGGACTGGTGCAAAACAAAGATATACAGAATTTGAACTTCCCTCTTTTAATAAACCATCTGGGCCTGGAGTTGTAGAAAGACTTGACAAAGTAAAAATTTCAAGGAGAGGGGACCCTGCTGTTTTTGTGGCCAACAGAGCTACACTTCCACAAAGAGGCCAATTGACAGCTCGGGCACAGTTTCACAAAACACCAGTTGCACTGCCTCCACCACTCCAATAATAATTAACAATGTACTATTACTGTACACTGTATGTTCAGGAATTATGTACAGTAAATATTACAAATATTCATTACCGAATTTTTTTGCTAGCTGCAATAACTTGCTTATCGAATTTTTTTGCTAGCTGCAATAACTTGCTTATCCCAGAGACAGTTTTTTGTGATATCAATGGCTAGGTAAAATCCAATACGCATGAATGTTGCACTAAACCGAATGTTGTCAATTGACACTTCCAGTTTGTTAAGTATAGGGTGTAAGTATTTTGTTAATTCCCTGACAATGTAACCAACAGTATGATACGGTTCATCTTCGTCATAATTAATTTGAACAGCTATGGCATCAGGGTCATTTGTGTTGTCCGGTTCTGGAGAAAGTATAACCAATACTGGCCTGTTGAATTCATATAACATTTCATATGATTTTTCCAAGGCATTTTGTCTTGCAGTCGAGTAGCATGTACCCATCACCTTGAACGGCAGTGTGTGAGGATTGTCATCTGCTTCTTGTTCTTGTTCTACCTCTACAGGCACAGTTATTTCTAAAGCTGGTGAGGTAGTTTCTTCAAACTTCCACAACACTGAATACTTTGCCATCAATGAATATTTCACAAAATGATGTGCAAATGTAAAAACCTGTATTAACATGTTTATCTGCTGACACCACTCCATCACATTGCATCCCTTGCTTGTTGCACAAAACTAAAGTGTTGCAAATATGACCATCTCCAAATCACAAAATTGAATGAATGTGATAATTAAGTGTAATAATGTACTTTTACCAGCAATTGCAAGTATAGACAAAAACTTAAAGTGGCTTTCTCTTACCTGTGATTCTGCTGGAAAGATAGCATTTATTATACCATTTGGATCAACATTTCCATTTGACAAGGCACAACTGTACTCTGCTGTTAACTGACTACACAATGTTAAGGTATCATAATTATTAAACTTTTAAGGTTTCTTACCAGTACTGTTAAATGTTATATACAGCACTTTGCAAAAATTCTGACAAATATATACATATATGAAGTGCATTGTGTGATATCTCTAAAATAATTTTGAATTTATTGATTGTTGTACATTTGTATCCACCCAGACATATCAAAGAATGAAAAATTTCCCAAACTGCATATTTTTCTGTAGTAAAATTATTAATAGATTTTATGTTATTGGCTATCACACAATGCATCTGATGTATCTATAAATTGACATATTTTGAGTGTCAGAATTTTTGCAAACTGCTGTATTACTACAGAAATAGAATTAATTTTAAAGGATACTCTCCACATTGTATCTGGTGTTTTTCTTGCACTCTTTTGTCCGCCCATTGAGATAAGGGAACCGATTTTCTACTGGTAGGATCTATAACTGTTTGATGCAGAAATATCATTTTTGCTCCAAAAAACTTTTGTCTGTAGTCAGGAGGTGCCATGGTCATTTTCTCCAGAACTGAGACGAAATCATCGCTTGTATCTATAATCTGCTTTGATTTATTGATACCGACTCCCCTGACATTTGGAAGATAATCATAACCAGCCATCACACACATACTCAGGAACTTGTCCTTAGATAATGCCAGTGCCTTTAGAACATTGTCAAGTATTATTTCTTCCCCATTGCCATCAAGGTGCAGTTTGTAAAAGACCTGATAATATCATAGAAAAATGTTATTTAATATAAATGAAATAAGTGCAGTGGGGCCAAATATAAGTGTGACATATTGCATTTTCAAGCATGTTATGAGTAAATGTAACTATTTAATGTTCACATTATTTAATGTTCACATAATACTTTTGCCACAATTACCCTTAGACCCAAATTACCTTTTGTTCACACATGAAGAAAGGGCAAATTGTAGTGCCAAAATATCCTTGTGGTGAGGATATTTCCTTGAGGTGGTTTAGGTGGCTTGATAGACCTGGGTTTATATATTCATAGATGTTGAAACAGTATAGTTCATGGCTGACCATTGAACAGTGTTGAACAACATTGTTCATACATGATACAACATGTTGTCAGAGCATGATAAAATAACAAGGTTGAACAGCATTGTTACAACAGCTATGAACTTGGTTGTTCCATCAAGCTGGTTTTTGCATGTTCTCACATGCATGAACAACTGCTGTCGATTCAACACGCCTGTCACATGTTGAAACATGCTCGAACAGTGCTGTTATTCTATCATGTTATAGGAATGTTGAACCAACAACCTTGTTACAACCTGTGAGATTTTTACGTGTGTACACATCAGCCTTTAATAATAATACTAATTTTGAATAATAATACTAATTTTAATAATCATACTTATTAATAATAATAATAATTCACATACTCTCTTACAACCATATGCCAGCAAATCAGAGTCTTCTGATACAGCAAAGTCAGCATGTCCATGTCTCAACAAAAAAGCAATCTGTGAATCTGCTTCATATGCGGCTACAATGTATTTTACTTTCTTTTCAAGGCAAACCTACAGGTGTTAGAAAGCATTAAATAAAAACAGAGCTAATCACAACAATGGCTTCATAAAAAAACTTACGTATATGAAATCTTGTATTCAATTTCTGCTGCCCGTGCCAACATCTTCCACGATTCCCTAACATGTCCTTCAGTCTGCAGTTGGAGTGCCTTTGCTCTGCTTTCTTCCCTTGTACTTCAAAGTTCAAAATAAATCAACATAAATATTAACCTTAGTGCCGATATTTAATCTGAGTGACACCAGTCCAATACAGACATGGAGAAATCTTCAAATAGATCGATCACTCACTTAAAACAAAAGAAATAATATCTGTTCAAAGTCAAAAAATATGCTAGATCTTTGGAACTTCAAGTTTCGAAGTGAATTATTACCTTTTTCGATTGTTTCGTTCCTTTTCTTGAGCAGGCAACGGCAGCCCGTCGAATACAACAAATGGTTTGACATCATTTTTCAAGAGTATGTCCAAATAATTTGAGCAAATATCAACAGTTCTAACAAAAACGAAACCCAAAGATTATTCTTCGTTTCAAGAAACTGTAGTGTAGAGCAAAATTCGTATACTGAGGTGAAAATGACATTTACAGTACCTTCTATCATCACCGTACTCTCCATAACTCACTGAAAGCGCCTTGTGTATCCAGCAAGACGCGTCGACAGCAGCTGTTTGTCCTTTAAAATCTTTCAGATGTTTCTTTGAAATCACATCTCTCAAAAATGGAAGCAAACTTTTGATTCCCATGCCAGTGGGTCGAGCCAAAATGCAAAATTTGAATAATAACTGCGAGAGTAGATGTGTGCTCAACCATGATCCTTTGCGATCGCAGTACGCACACCGCCTGAGTGCTCATGAAATTCAAACATAAATTATTAAAAATTAAAATCAACATTCAAATCAGTGAAATAAGCCTTTTCTTAGATTGTATTCCAAAATATAGCTACCGATCGCCCATGTCAAGTGGAATATAGAAATAATAAATAAACATAATAGGACACACCGATTCTGCGTTATTTTCTAATTTGACAGGATCTAAATCCAAATTTGTTTGTATGGGCAGGATATAAATAATGGACTGGCCAATACCACAGCACTTCAGGAAAGGTACAGAGTAACCTCCTGGAGGCGGCATAATCAGAATTAGATCTCGCAGACGATTTCCCGAACGGAGAAACTCAAAGCCACCCCTTGGGCCAATTTAGGGAAGACATTAAGCAATTCAACCATTACATCTGATGCATTGCTTTCTTTATTCAGAACAACTTTTTTTTCACCAAGACCAGCAACTCTCAGTGCATCCTTTTCTTCTCGACTAGGTGCCGAGATCTGTTCTTTTTGGGCGAGACATACAAACCGGTGGGTCCAAGTTTCTCTTTTGCAAAAATATCTTCCAGTATTTTTGTTAAAAATCTTTTTACAGTTTTTGGTCCCTAACGCCCCTTGACTTCCGGGTTTTGGACGACCTCCTACAGACTGGAGAGTTGTTTTGGATGGTAGTCCTCCGAATAGGTTTTTAAAATTCTCAACAGCTCTATCCTCCCAAGATGAAGTTGTTGTTGAAGTTGATGATCCACCGCCCGCACCGGCACGCATATTTTGGATTTGGGATCCAGTTCCACCACTACCAGTACTTGTACTAGGACAAGGTGTAGATACTGGGATGGTATTTTGTCTGGCGGCAGAATTGTTAGCTAAATTAGTCGTCTGAGTGTTTTGGATCAATTCTGCTACCTTTGCCAATAGATCGGCTGCTTCACTAAGAACTTTACGGTCGTCAGCCATTATTGGTACACGAGAAAAGCTATAAATCGCGCCAAAATTAATCGCACATAATTTGCGGGATCACTGGAGATGCCTGTGGAGGCTAAGAATCGTCTGCCGAAACGCCTACCAGAATCGCGAGAGTGTAAAGAAACACTAAACATGTCCTAACATGAAGTAGCTTCGTAAACGAAAACTTGATGTAAATACGCGGGCTCATAGCACATCAGAAGTGCCCAACTGAACGACTGAAATGCATAACAGCATGGCTTAACCGCATAGATGCACTATATTGAATTTTGACGCCCAACAACAATACCACCTCTGAATATGGTAGACAGCGTAGTTAAAGTGTGTAATTTCCCGTTTACTTGTTAACAGTGAACTGCATAACATCGTATTTGAATTGCATAATGACAAACATGAACTGCATAACGTCGTATTTGAATTGCATAATGACAAATATGAACTGCATAACGCCATATGTTAATTGTATAACGTCGTATGTTAATTGCATAATATCACTAATTAATGTTGACCCTGATCACCCCTCATAGTTAGTGGCGTTATTAGCGTCGTCATCTAAAAGCTGGTTTCCACAAAGAGTGTGTGGATTACATTATTTGTTCAAATATAAATAACCCCACTAACGCTTATAACGCCAGTAACGCCAATAACCCCTGTAACGCATACGCTAATAACGCATATAACGCCACTATCGCATATAACGCCACTGCCGCATATAATACCACTAACGCCTAAAACGCATATAACGCCACTAACGCATATAACGCCACTACACCAACGCATATAACGCCACTATCGCATATAACTCTAATAACGCCACTGCCGCTAATAATCCCAGTAACGCATATAACGCCACTAACGCTTATAACGCTTATATTAGGTAAGGTAAACTTTATTTAAAATCACACACTACCCGTCATCTAAAAGCTGGTTTCCACAAAGAGTGTGTGGATTACATTATTTGTTCAAATATAAATAACCCCACTAACGCTTATAACGCCAGTAACGCCAATAACCCCAGTAACGCATATAACGCCACCTACGCTAATAAGGCCACTAACGCTAATAACGCATATAACGCCACTATCGCATATAACGCTAATAACGCCACTGCCGCTAATAACCCCACTAACGGCTAAAACGCCACTAACGCCACTAACGCCACTACACCAACGCATATAACTCTAATAACGCCACTGCCGCTAATAACCCCAGTAACGCTAATAATCCCAGTAACGCATATAACGCCACTAACGCTTATAATAGGTAAGGTAAACTTTATTTAAAATCACACACTACCCGTCAACTAAAAGCTAGTTTCCACAAGGGGCGTGTGGATTGCATTATTTGTTTAAATATATACATTTATCTGGCATTCATTTCCTTTCACTGTCTGAAACCTGGTTAACTGACCGAGTCTATGATTCTGAGATTAATATACAAGGTTATTCCTTCTTTAGAAGAGACAGAGAAGGAGCTGATAAAGGCGGCGGTCCAGGAGTATTTGTATAAAGGCGATCCGCGATCTGGCCGCACAGGTGGTGGCACTGCAGTCCTTTTTAAAAGTAATATAACTGTTACCAAAGTTGCTGCTGCTGAACTAAAGTCTTTCGAATACTCTGAATGGAATGTTAAATTCTGGTCTCAACATGTTAAATTAATTATTATTTACAGACCACTGTATTCTAATAATCATCCAGTAACAACAAGTGTGTTTTTTACTGATTTCGCCAATTTTTTGGAATCTGCTGTACTTTGTGCTGAACCTCTACTGATCACTGGTGACTTTAACATCCACGTTGATACCAAAGGTGATACCGATGCTGATAAATTAATAGATTTATTCGAGAGTACCGGGCTTCAGCAGCATGTTAGATTTGCGATGCATATTTGTGGCCACACCCTCAACCTCATAATAACTCGACAAACTGATGAGCTCATTGGTTCTACTCCCAAAGTTGATTACCTGTTTTCTGACCACATGCCTGTTTTATGTCAACTACAAATAGGGAAGACATCTTTAAAAAAGTTACGTGTTTCCTATAGAAAGACTAAGTCCGTTGATCCACATATTTTAAAGAAGAACTATCAAAGTCGCATCTATGTAAAAACCTGAATTTAATGGAACTTAACGAACTTGTGAACAACTATAACAATACCCTGTCATCGATATTAGATCGTCATGCACCTCTGATAACTAAAACTGTCATCAATAGACCTACTGTTCCCTGGTTTAATGATATCGCTAAGTCTGCCAAGCGCTCACGTAGGAAAGCTGAAAGGAAATGGAGAAATACGAAGTTACATTGTGACTTGGTACAATTCAAAGCTAAGAAAAACCATGCCATCTATATAATGCATTGCGCTCGCAAAAACTTCTATACAGATCTCATCCAAGAAAACAGCACTGATAAACGTAAACTATTCTCGATTGCAAAGTGTCTTTTTAATCACAAGACTGATTTGAAATTTCCTGATTACCGTGACTCTACCACACTTGCTAATGACATAGGTCGTTACTTTGTACAGAAGATTGAGCGGATACGTTCAGAACTAGATACCACTATTAATCCATGTCCAGCTACGGACACATTAGAATCTACGACTACTGTATGCTTGGACTCATTTGATGCTTTGTGTCAACAAGATGTTAAGCAGCTGATTTCTAAGTCCAACAAGAAGTCATGTTCCTTAGATCCTATGCCAACTTCTTTAGTCAGAGTGCTCAGATGTCCTTCTTCCTGTACTTACGAGGCTTATAAATCTGTCTCTAAAGTCTGGTCTGTTTCCGGATAACTGGAAACATGCTGATGTTCAACCAAGATTTAAAAAGTCCGGAGAAGAACACGTTTTTACAAACCTGCGTCCAATCAGCAATCTTTCATTTGTTTCCAAACTCACAGAGCGAGCTGTCTTCAATCAAACACACATCCATTTGACGGCAAATAATCTTTACCCAAAAGCCCAGTCTTCATACCGTGAGTTTCACAGTACTGAAACGTCACTTTTGCATGTTAAAAATGATATCCTCAACAACATGTTACCTTATTAGTACCCGCATTCGATACCGTTGATCATGATATCCTGCTCAAACGCTTACAATCTAAGTTTGGTATCTCTGGTCGAGCTTGGATGTGGTTTCAGTCCTACTTGCACAACCGCTCACAGTCAATATCTGTAAATGGAGCAACATCTGAACAGTTTAACTTGCAATATGGTGTGCCCCTAGGATCATGTCTTGGCCCTCTCTTATTTATTATGTATGCGAGCGAGTTGTTCAGAGTTGTGGAAAACTATCTGCCAATTGTACATGCTTATGCTGATGACACTCAACTTTATGTTTCATTCAAGCCTGATGAGAACACTGGCCAACTTGCAGCAGTTACTGCCATGCAGCGCTGTGTTGACGACGTAAAAAAATGGATGTTTACAGACAAACTCAAACTAAACGACAACAAGACTGAGCTTATGCTCATTGGAACCAATCAACAACTCGCAAAAGTTAGCCTCAGCACCTACAGTTGCACTCAAATTCGTTGCTTCCGAACGCGATATTTGATCAGTAATGAAAGAAGTGAGAGGTGATATTACTATAACCACTGACTTGTTATGAGAAACAGTTCCCCTAAGAAGACGTTTGCAAGTAAACAACGATGGAAGGAGGTGAAAAATTAACGACTTTCTATATCCTGTTGGCAACACAGCCAAGACGACCTTTCCAAGAAACAATCTTTCCAAGCATATAAATTGCTTTGGTTTTATAACGCTGTTCCAATACGTACTATTTTGGATTGCTGCATTTAAACACAATAAAAATTGTATGTGATCTCGAACTTCCGACGCCATAATTTTGAATGTTTTACGAATACTGAATGTTTTTAAAACTTTTACCCTCCCCTCTCGCGCGATTTTAATTGTTAACGAGCCACGTGACCAGCCGAAACCAGGGTCTTTCCGCAGCGGGGGGGGGGTCGTGGGAGCGGAGGTAAGACCCTGGGTACGAGGTTGTACCACTTTCTCATTGCTGCTCAGGACACGCTTTCCTCTATTGAGTTAACTTAAAGCCAAGCACAAGCACTGTCATCTTTTCCAAATGGTGCTCCACCACCTCCCAAAACTAATTGTAAAACACCTGATTCATTGAACCAGAGAAGAACTTTGCACTTTCCCAAGATCAATGGAGTTTACATATGGCATCAACTTATTGTAAGGCAATAAACGTGGAAGATTACACCCCATAACTTGCATTCTTTCAAACTTACTACCTTGCTTAATTGACTTTTTAGTGGAAATGGTCTTATATACTGCTTTATACTTTCCCCACGCTGTTTTATAGCTGTTCTGCTGGATATCTGGATGTGACCTTGTTCATCACAAGTTGGTCTCTGCCAAAACAGACTGAAGATATGCTCTTTGACATTCACTTTGGGCTACCTATAATTTGAAGGATAACTTAACCTGGTTTACACTATGGTTATAACTATAATAATTTATGGTATAGATTTTACCTATGCTCATACAACCTGTTTAGAATGTCCAAGTATAGGTATTGTGCAACTGGTATTGTGCAACTGGTACAGTGGTACACCTTTTTATCCGAACAAAACAAATCAAGCATAGTATAAACTAGGCATAACGTTTCGTTGCGACATGCAACATATTCCGAGCGATTTAAATTATTTGATACAGCAGGTATATATTTATACACAGTTCATTCAATATTAGATTACAAAACGGTCAAAAATTTAAAAAACCATTACAACGGTCAAATATATATAACGATTAGTCAAGAGATTAAATTCAAATCTTGACCAAGTTAATGAAACTTAGGTCAGGGTTAAGTGGGATTAAACAAAGTTAGAAAAGGGAAAGTGGGACAGAACTTATGTTGGTGTTGAGACTTAGCTTAAGTTTTGAAATCGTAAGACTCTCCCTGAGTAACAGTTCAAATTTATAACGAGAGGTTAGAATTTTAAAGTCTGAAAAAGATATAGGATGACCAGTAGAATGCTTGTGAGAGAGAACACTGGACATAGATGTTGCTGTCATGGAGCGCTCTTTCCCAGTCATAGCCGAAACCCCATGTGGTCCGATGTGTCGGCGTGTTTGGCCGACATGCAATGCAGCGCAACATTGACACTTATACGAGTACACAACGTGTGATTTCAGACCAAAAGGAACTCCGTCTTTGAAGGGGAGACGACATGAAGGACGAAATACAAAACGGAAAGAGATAAATTTACGATGTTGAGTCCGGATTTGTAGACCACGAGAGCCAGTAAAAGGAGAATACATCTTATCAAAGAAAACAGAGATGCAGTTGTCCAAAAAAAATTTAGGTTATGGTCACCTTTGCAGTAGAGGCCCTTGGAATATTTTAACAAATCTTTTCATGTTTTTAACAAATGATTTCATCTGCTAATGTAAGACCTTTAAGAATACATAACACTATTTCTTCTTTCATATTACTTGTAGTGCAAGGTGGTGATGAATTGAAAAGTAAACCTACTGTACCACGAGCATCTCCTTCGGTTTCACTTATAGTGTAACTTGGACAATCAAGGGAATCACTTTCCTTCTCACTGATTGTAGATTCTTAATCTCCATTATCCTGCATATTATCATCATTACTAAAATATATGAATAACTGTTCCATGATTGTTTAATTTTGTATCTTGTTACAAAGCCAAAGTCCAATAGCAACATTCATACAAGGCTGTTATATGGTCCTGAAAGGAATTATGGGGCAGCCACCACTTGCTGGCACCACTAGGAGTGAGGTGTGTCTGTAATATGTAAATATGGTTACCCCTCGCCTCTCCTGGTCTATACTGTTAAAAACTTACTTGGTCAATAGATTGTTTCTCTCTCAGTGGTTATACTCGGTCGAAGAGGAAACAGCTTTTCCACCACATGACTGACATGGACAATGGGAATGTCTGCAAGGACATGGCGCACGTTGACACGTCATTCCTCCACCAGGCATATACTTTACTGTGCGAACTTTCACGGCTTCTTTCGTTCTATTTTTATCCTGGCAATCTTCAACCTATTAACTTCACTCATCCAGTTATCAAGGGAAAAAACAAAACATATTACTGTGAAGAAATCTATCAACGTGTGTTCTGTTCCTTTTCGTTTTCCTTTAAATGTGTGATTACTGGTACATGTTATTGTGGTCAAAATTCCCAAACTCATTGCAATCAAAGTTTGCAGCAAAGCACGGGAACAGCTTGAGTTGTTCATTTGCAATCCAGGTGCAGTTGGTAATTTGGGATATTTTAAGCCAAAAATATGTTATTGAAATGTAATTGCTACTGTGGAGCAGTTTGTGACGTGTGGTCTAGATGACATATGTCCGCAGCTGGAATTTCAGCATCTTGTCAAGAAGCAAGATCTAGATGAAACACCAATGTACCCAGCTAACACATAACGTTGGGACAACATTGTGGGAATGTTTTAGTTTGGTTATCATAACGTTGTCAGAACGTTGTAGCGACATCATAACCCAACGTTGTGTGAACGTGTTGACATAACGTTGTCAGAACGTAACGGTCGCATCATAACACAACGTTGTGTGAACGTGTTGATATAACACAACGTTATATTCAGGTGCTGACAACGTTTATATAAGAATGTCGTACCAGTTATCTGCGTATATACAAGGCAGCTAACTGAACACATAATTAACCTTGTCACAACATTGCTTTACACAACATATATTACGACAAAACTGAACGTAGAATCAAAGTAAGTCGTTGTCGCTTTATTGACGTTGTACTACTAACGTCAGGAATAGACTGGTCGTATTTACCGTTATATATTTTTCGACCAAACCGCAATGTCAATGTCAGAAATATATGTCGATTCGACGTTGAATTTTGATTGCATATATAGCGTCTGCAGAGGTCCGTGTCTGCTTAAGCCAAATTTTGATCCAGTGCAACTGTTAGCTATGCTTAATCACACTTGTAAAATTCATTAATAATTCATGAAGAAAATTCAAAAGAAATGAATATTTAATCAGCATCTTTAACCCAGGATAAAACATTGATTAATAAAACATCAATGTTTTATTAGGTCAAGTTCCTCATTATGCAAAAGTTGAAAGTTGATTTGCATCAGTTTGAAAATCAAAACCAAAACAAGAGTAACGGAGCGAAGGATTTGTTAAGTACTTTCGTAAACAGTCGTCCCAACTACCCTGGTGATTTGGTCTCTCATATCGCTTCAAGCATTGTAATAAATTACAACTGGAAAAATACCTTACTGTGTCAATGTTCTCGCCGCAAGTTTCTTAGACGTAGGATCCTGTACACCGTCAATAGTATATCTTCTTTCAACATTTTACTGATCAGTGGTGACTTACACCCTCATCCTGGCCCATCTTCTGCCGACCAGTTTTCACACACTACCCGTCAACGCAATGAGAAACCAGTCAAATCACCAAAGTCAAGTCTAAATTGTCTATGTATGTATGCGAGAAGCTTGAAAAAGCAGATTTCCTCACCCAACAATTGGATATCTAATTTGCATAAGTTTCAAGAGCTTGTGTACTCAGAGGATTTGGATGTTGTTCTGGTTACTGAAACGTGGTTAAATGATCCCATTATAAACCAAGAAATAATTCCCCAAGGCTACGAAATCTTTATGGTCGACCGTGTTAACAATCGGTAGTGGCGGCGGCGTTTTGATCGCCTTAAAGAAAGACTCTTTCATAAAAACCCAACAAGTTGACACTATCATATCCACTAATCTGGATGCCGTGGCAGTCGAATGCATATTACCAAATTTATCTAAATGGCGTCTTCTGTGTTGTTATAGAGCTCCTGATAATAATGATATACTTGAGCTAAAGAAATTAGCTGACTCTTTGTTTCCTAAATACGATCAAATTATTATCGGAGATGATTTCAACTTTCCAAATATTACGTGGACGGAAAACAACTATTCAGCCCTTGGCCATCTGGAGCAGGATTTTTGTGACTTGCTACATGACTACTTCTTATCACAACTATGTTTAACCCCTACTAGGGTGAATGATAATATCTTGGACTTAATTATTACAAATATTCAGAATCTCGTCACCATAACTGACATTTGTGAACCATCCAAACTGGATGTCAGGTCCGATCACCGGCTGATACTTTATAGCATCTCGGTAGTGCAAAATATGTTACCTTATGAGTCATGACCAAAAACGTAAAATCTATGATTTTAAGCGAGCGGACTTCGAAGGTCTCAGGAAAGGTATAATTGATGCCAATCTTTGTTGTCTATTACGAGATAACAGGGATGTCACAGACATTAATTCAGACTGGTCTATGTGGAAAAACTCACTGGTGATTTTAACAAACCAATTTATTCCGTCTAAGTATGTTAATCGTCGCCGTTCATCTCCGTGGATAACACTCGATATTCTCCACTTAATTCGTAAAAAATCCACGGCACGCGACAGATACCTAAAGAATAGGTCGGAAAGTTTGAAGAAGATATTTGGAAAGCTGAGATCGGAGGTAAAGAAAGCAGTTCAGGAGAGCAGAGAATCTTTTTTCTCTTCATTGGGTGCTGCGCTCAAGGATAATCCGAAGGCATTTTGGTCGGTTTTTAAAATTCAGTCAAAATCAGGAAACTCAGTTCCGAAATCGGTTACAGTAAAAGACTCTAGAAATTCACACAATCGATTTCATGCTGATAATCCAAGTGAAATAGCCAAGATGTTTAATGCATACTTCCATTCGGTTTACCAGACACCTTCGAATCCAGTTCCAACCTAAATTTTTGCTGGATCCCGTGAATTACCACCCTTTCCAAGCTTCGAGCTTACAAGCAACGAAGTGTGCAAGGTTTTGCACTCTTTAGATTCATCTAAACCTCCTGGCCCAGATGGCATTCAAACTCGTGTTTTAAAGGAATGCGCTTCTCAATTAGCCGATTCACTCCGTTTACTTTTTAATAAATCACTTCGCACCTCAGAGATTCCTAACGAGTGGAAAGTGGCTAATATCATCCCGCTTTTTAAGAAAGGGAAGAACGATGAAGTTGAAAACTATCGACCGATTTCGTTACTATCCGTCGTTAGCAAAATCTTGGAACGTTGTGTTTTCGACCATATTTCATCCCATATCTACTCCCTAATCCACTCTGTCCAACATGGTTTTATAAATGGAAAATCATGTTCATCCCAGCTTCTCTCTGTCCTGCACGTAATTGGCAAGAACTTAGACGAAGGCAAGCAAACTGACGTGGTATTTATGGACATCTCAAAGGCTTTTGATTCAGTAGACCGACCATCCAACTTTAATTCATAAACTGTACGACTTTGGTATATCGGATAATCTTTTACTATAGTTTAAAAATTACCTATCCGGAAGACTGCAACAAGTTGTGCTCCAAGGTGTGAAATCTGATCAACTGCCAATTACATCAGGTGTTCCCCAAGGCTCAATATTTGGACCTTTATTATTCCTAGTCTACGTTAACAACATTCCTGACTATATATCTCCCTCTACCGATGTCGCACTGTTATATATATGAAACCTTGAGTCTTTGTCAAGTGATCACTATTTACACTTTAACAAGCCTAAGTGCAAAGTTCTATCTATAACCAGAAAAAGGTCCCCGATTGTGACAACGTACCAGCTAAACGACTACACAATTAACCAAGTTAGTACAGAGTCAGACCTGGGAAGGGAATCAAGATTGATTCCACACTTAATTGGAAAAGTCAGGTAAATGATTTACGCTCCAAAGCTAATAAGATGCTTGGTTTGGTTAGGCGTTCCACATTAGAGATGGTTGATACCCAAGCAAGAAAGTCATTATATTTACAACTTATACGAAGTCAATTGGGTTATGCCTCCCAGGTATGGTGTCCCCAAACTATTGAATCGATCAGTGCCATCGAAAAGGTGCAGAGGAGGGCGACGAAGTACATCCTAAACCTCAGTTATATGTCCGACATCCCTTATCCAACCAGGTTAAACAAGCTCAACCTATTGCCTATTACCTACTGGCACGAATATCTGGATTTAGTTATGCTTTATAAAATAATTAATGGAAAGTATGTAACAGTTAAAAAAAAAAGTAAAACTGTCGGACCTGCAAGTGAACCCAACCATCAACCTATTGTAAACTGTTATTCTAGCAGAATAAAAGATGAAAATATTTTACGTTCGTTTGAACGCAGTGAATTAGAACGTAATGTACATTTTTAACTGTCTATTTTGCTGGTTTGGTGGTCAACGTACACATCTATCTACATTTTTAACTGTCTAGTTTTCTGGTTTGGTGGTCAACCATTTCGAACTGCATGATCCCCATCGTATTGTACACTATGTTGGTTTTGGTTGTTGTTACGATTTTACTTCTGGGAGGGTACTTATTAAATTGATTTTTTTGTTTTGAACAAAAACAAATATTTAAAAAGTATTTGCCTAGACTATACTGTAGACTCATAATGACGATTGGAAAGATGCAAAGGATTGACGTTGACGGGTTCATTCTTACGATGCTTTAACCTTTTGAATTGATTGCATGTTTTTCTTCCTTATTACTTTTTTGCAATTGGCTAGAGGTGAGTAAGAAACTATAAAAAGTTCGTTCAACCAAGTTGCAGGCAAGTTCTGATACTAATGTTTGAATAGTTTTTCAGTGTAAAATGATAGATGTACGGTTAAAAAGTACACTGTTCACTGCGCGAAAACAAGCGTTTGTTATCACATCATGTAAAAAAAATGGAGCGTACTTGGAAACCGGGTAGGCGCGTCTCCCAGAAATTTTTTGAAAATTAAGGTCTTAAAATGGCATTTCCTGCTTATTTCCGACAGATTTAGAGTCTTTCTGGATGGTAGATTTGTAGATATTTAAGATGCGTTGTCACACCGGACTACTTAATTGGTGAGCACCTGTCAGATTTTACTCACTATCTTGTTCAGCTTCAACCATGAAAAAAACCGGACACTTGGAATGTTCACGACCGCTTTCGAAGGCCTTCTTTAAATGTTCGTCTGATAAAACGCGATTCTTTTCTATATCCTATATAGCCAACATCGACTGTCTTGTTTAGACATTCTCCACTCAAGTAATTTCCATAGGAGCAAAGGAATTCTCTTTATTTCATCTAATGATTCGTACTTTGGAAAGTTTTCAATGTAGTGATTCTCACAGGAACGGCGTGGCTCGTAAATAGGGGGCGGGAGATGACATTCCAGGGGCGTGTTCCTTCTCTTAAAGAATATGTAGATGTGCTTTTACGAAAAACTATCGGTGGAAAAAGTGGTAACTGACCATTGAATTCAATGTTTGCATCATGCATATAACTTGTCAACATGGCCATTGGGCAGTGCGGAGTACCTGTCTTGCAGATATAAACGAAGTTACCTTCTCTGTAGATGTAGGTTTTGCTCGTTGGTAAAAATATCTTCATGTATTCCTCAAAAACTTCTATATGATTGGGTTAAATAGCTGCTAACTCTTTATACCGAAAAAATCCAAACCGTAGGGTGCACAAAGCAGCAATTCAAATCTTTTACGTTATTTTTGTCCTGGCCGAATCTGTCGATAATCTCTTATCACTTGGGAAGACACAGGTTTCTTCTTTCGTATAGGTTTTCCTTTTTGTCTCTTTGCGGATTTAAGGGTTAGGATTCGTGTTGGGTATGAATGAATGCAACCATTTCAGTGTGGCTCTAGCAATATATTAAGATATTGGATTCCAAAATCTTGAAAAAATTCTTGGCAATTTCTGGTTATAATAATTAGCAAAACAATCCACTGTATGTGTTCCCCAGCGACTTTCGAGGTACACAAACAGCTCATCAGTTATTTGCCAATCATCTGTGACGATCAACCGACTGACGTAGTCCGCTCGTGTGTTAAACTCTCAGGATCCACTGAATATCTAAGGTAATATTACGCTCAATGCATATATTGAAAATGCTTATTGCCATCCTTTGCAATTCTAATGTCATACTCCCTACTTCGACGATCTTCGCAGCTGCTTGATTGTTGGTAAACCATTTTATATGTGAACCATTCAGTAGCTCTATGAATGCTAATAACGAAAACTCGATCGCGGCCAAGTGGAATTCCTACGGCATTCGCGTGGTGCCCACATTTTATGACAAATAAACTCTCTGTTTAGAGTTATCGTAGATCCACAGTCTGTGTGACTAGCATCGGAGTATACGAAACAACTTGGTTGTTTGTCAACAAAACAGTGCCTTTCATTACTTTGCCAAAAGATAATTCTTGTTTACAGTAATCATCTAAAGTAAATGTATTATCCCAGCTTTGGGCACTCGCTATGGACACTCGCTATGGACATACTGCAGTGTCGAGTCATTATTCTGGAGATATTGCGCATAACGGTACCCATAGAAATAATCTGCCCGACAAAAGAAAGATGCAAGTTTCCTTGCCGAAATATTATAAGCCGCTTGTGTTATAATATTGATGGTATCATTAATCTTGTCAATTATTCTCTCGCTACCTTATCGTACCTTTCTGGGTGTCCCACATGATACCCAACTATTCTATTAGTTTGGTAGGCTCCCATACCTACTTTGTGTCATTTGGTACGAATCCCATACTTATTAAGTCTTGTCGGACTGTTTTGGCAATACGACGACACTTATTTCTATTCCTCTCGATTGACCAACCGTCATCCAAGAAAATAGCAATCTTGATGTTTTGGTATCGCCAGTGTTTCTCTAATGGCTTTAGAACCTCAGTGAATATGTGGGGAGCGGTGGATAGGCCAAATGGTAGGACTGTAAACACGTAAAAGTTCTCATGTAATGAATGAGAAAGTTGCCAAGAGAAACCTAAGTAAGTCTGATGCTCATTGTATATTTCAACATGATGATAACCACTTTTTAAATCAAATGAGAACATATAAGCGCCTTCTTCGAAATAAGTTAACGTGACTTTCCAGTCTTCGTATTTGACCCTCTTTTTGTAAAAGCACTTATTGGCGTATCTTAGATCAAGTATTAAACGCTTTTTGCCATTGGATTGTACGAAAACTGATTCTGGATTGACTGCGGCCGGAGCTTTGGATACCTTGATAACTCGTCCAGATGAAATTAGTTCTGCTAGCGCTTGGTCGACAAAATCGCTATGTATCTTGGCATATTTGTTATTCTTTAATCTGACAGGTTCAGGCAGTCTGTAACCGTCTTGAATAACTTGTAAAATAAATATCGACGTGCCAATATCTTCCCAGAATTTTAAATGTTTTCTTGGTTTCCTTTCACACACACAGGCACGTCAAGGTCAAATTGAAAACTTTCTATAGTTTCTATGTAATTATCGGCCACCTCAAATAGATCATCATGGTCTACCATTGGAGCTTGTTTGGTATCCTGTTGAGCGGTTTGTGTAAGTTGGTTGACTATTAGCTCGAGGATAGTGGGGGCTAATTGCCCACGAGGATTTGCATTCCTTGGCCCAGTGACCTGGTTTGTTACATCTGAAACATCGGTTGTTGTCCCAACCTAGTGTCTATACGGCCTGAAAGATAAAAGCTGGTCACTCGTGTAACTTCTTTGGGTTGGGGGGAGGTTACCAAACTCTTGTCCGGAATCAGCCAACAGAACTGTTTAGTAACTGCGAAGGCATTGGCTCACCGCAAATTTATAGAATTTGCCAACAATAGTTATGTAAATCCTTGTGCGCCAGCACAAGGGATTGTCGTCGCTTCATACCAGCAGAAAATACATTTACGTTCTAATTCACTGCATTCAAACGAACGTAAAATATTTTCATCTTTTATTCTGCTAGAATAACAGTCTACAACAGGTTGATGGTTGGGTTCACTTGTAGGTCCCAACCAGACAAGAGCATTCACAAAGCATACCAAGCTTAAGATGATTTGCTAACTTACTGCGAAAAGCTGAAGATCAGAGCCCATACCAACCCTGGGTTTCTTATCAGTGTTCTTTGCTTGGATTTTCTGTCTTTTCCTACAGGCGGCTTCTAGCTTTCTTGAGACGTTTTTCATCTTCCGACCCTGACGCCAACTCGTCCACTTCGTATTCCTCGACCACTTGCCAGGCTTCAATGTTCCTGTCGCCAATCTTAATCAACTTTTGTCTTCTACGAATAAGTTGTTTGGCTTGTTCCACTAGTTTAACGATACGTGGGTTGTGGCTACTGTTATGATTCTCCTTTTGGATGTTGTCTATGATACTGTCTAGCTCTGCGTGGAGCTCGAACTGCTTCTGGTTGCCTTTATAGGATTTCCTTTGAGGACAATTTCTTTACTTTGTTCTTCAATTCTTTCTTCGAGATATGTCTTGAACATTGAAAAGACTTGGTTTATGTTATCATCGTTTGAAGAAACCGGGGTGTCTTTTCGTTGTTCTGTTGTCATTTCGTCATTTTGACCACTCTTCTCTGGAATCAGTCATCAGAACTGTTTAGTAACTGCGAAGGATTGAGAGTGAGAGGCTAAGGCGTTGGCTCACTGCAAATTTATAGAATTTGCTAACAATAGTTATGTAAATCCAAGTGATTGTCGTCCCTTCATACCAGCGGAAAATACATTTTGTGTGCGGGATGTCAAATTTGCGCGCGTGCTGAATTTCAAGTGTGCGCGGAAGACCTTCCGCTTAGGCCAACGGAATGGAGGTTCCTGGTCCAAAAACATAATGAAATCGATCTGTGGACCTGTCAGTGGCGCCCATTCGTAGCAACACATCAGTTCTTCAGCGATACACACACCTCTATCGTCGTTTCGAGAAATTGCGAATGATGTCAAACAAATACAAATGGCGACCGATTTTGCGGTCGAACGTATCGATGGCTTCGCTATTAAAAAGTGTGTACACGTTGTGCAAATGATGCAAATAGTATATTTGAAAGTCGTGATGTGGAAAATCTACCAATAATGAAAATTATTTTGAACAATGAAAAATTCATGTGCGGGCGGTGGACGGTAGACTGAAACCTCAATTCCATTGTACCAGACTTTCATTTATATAGATAACATCAATACGAAATTTGCGCACAAATGAGTCACAGTGGCATAATAACAGCGGCTGCAGTTTATGTTATCATATGAATCATACAATAGCAAACGCAAAGTTTGGCCAGAGAAGTTGTGTATGCCGTAGGTTGATAATCAGTGAAAGCGGTGGACATTTTTTTAAATGTGCCAGGATTTATGGTTGGATTCACTTCTATGCACAATATTCTATAAAATAGCGATTTAAAACAAAAATTCAATGAAGCAACTTACACTACACATCTTTGGCACCCGAATAGGCCTCCTGTTTGCCGTACGCATAGCCTGGAGCTGCCAGCAGAAGCAGCAGCCAAATTGTCGACCTTGTTGTTGATCTCTTGCAACGACGATTTCCCAGCCTCTATCGTTTGCCTCATTTGATCTCGTAAGAGCTTCTTATTTTCTTCAACAACATTTTGCAGCAAAAGCACGTAGTGATCGGAAAGAGACACATTCATATTGGTAAACTGTTTAAGCAGCTGTATGATTGAAGTCCTCTCGCTAGACGCGGTGAACCTTGGACGTTGAAATGGTGTCGTTTGATAATTTCTTTTTAAGTGTAGCAGTGAGAACCAATGAACAGAATATCGTTTTCTCCCTACTTGTGAGGTGGGTGAAATAAGCCAAATTTAGTACAAAAAGTAAAGCGCGGGCGCGCGAATTTACAATTGTCCTTCGTAATTCCTTTGTGTACATTGAGGTCTTGAGCATGTAAGGCAACTTCGTTTCTGTTTCTTCTGGTGGTATAGCTTACGTAAAGCCGGTTGAAATGGCTCATTTAAACCCGGCATCCCACGCAGCGAGTGGCGCACTTGCTAACAGTGGAATACGTCACAGTCTGGGAGAAATCTCAGTGCCACAAGGGCGACAGTACGAACTGCCTGCACATCAACGACGTCTTTCCTGAGCGAATACAATGGAGGAGATCCGTCGCAAAAGGCGTAATGAGAAAGAGCGCAAGGCAAAAAAGAGACTGTCAAGAGAAGAAAAAAGGCATACGGTGGCACAGAAATTGAAAAAGACTTTTGATCTTCAAGAAGTTAAAGCAGCTGGCTGTGCGAGTAGGTAAAGAAAGGGAACGGGCTGTCGATTTCTAGAGGAAGGAGGAGAAAACGCTATGCGTTACCAGCAATGTGTACGTATTAAAATGTTTTCTTAAAATTTTAAAACATTGACCGCCGATGGTACTCAAAACGTCGAAATGTGGAGAGAGAACTGTAACATAATTAACATAACACAATTTTTTATTTATACAGGGTGACCCCTTCAGTGAAATACACTGGTATCACCGGGGGCCTTGTAAACCAACCCCAAAACAACAAAGATTCTAACCCAACCCTAACCCCCCGCATAATGAGTTTTTTCGAGATCACGGCTGGGGGTTAAGATTAGAAAACTTGTTGTTTTGGGGTTGGTCACAGTCCTCTCTTGAATCTGATTGGATAATGGATTTTCTAGCTTAAAATATATAAATAGACATGTTTTTTTCGTATGCATTATAAAGGACACCTGACCTAATCTACCCTAACCCCCCACACAACACTAACAAGTCATTCAATCACCTTACTCCTCATACCATGCTCTTGGCCAATGAACCTTACGAGAGGTGCTACATTTTTCTTGACTGAAACTATGGGCAACCCAAGGGCAAAGGTATAAATTTATATTAAAATTAGAAATGTATCTTTTGTACAGATCACATGTATTTTGTATTTTTAAACAGCCCGAGATTCGAGCCGAGATTCATTAGTTTGGCCTCAATATTATAATAATAAATATTATAAATATTTTCTCAAACTCATTAATAATTCATGAACCAAAAACAAAAATAATTAATGTTCAACAAGTGTTTTGAAACTGGAGGAAGATCCATCTAGCTGATCATGTTTTGAAATATTTCAAAGTCCTAGGACTTTGAAAATATGTGAATTACTATGTTTGAGAAGTCAGTTCAAACACTTGACGTCAGATTTTACCATAATTTTAAAGGGCATCGTGCATTGAAATTAAATTTCAATTAAGGCACTCAGACTTTGACATCCCGGTAAAGTCCTCCGTCTCGTGTTTGAACTATTACATAATAAATATAACAATTTATCACTTACTGGTTTACAACCACCTTATATATTTTATATTGTCACTGTATACAATCTACACAATATACATTTTAATTACATTGTTTACATACTATTATAGTATTTTTAAAACTTTGAGTGTTTCCAAAATACTGTTCTGTTTGTTATGTAAAATGTAAATCCTCATGTAATTTACAAAATTATAACTGTACTATATAAATAACTTTCCTTTTTTAAGAAATGTACACCAGATTGAAAAGGCCTACATTAAAGATTTGGTCAATGAAGGAGACAAAATTGGTGAAGGAACATTTGGGTTTTGCTTGAAAAAATTATACAGGGGTCATGTTGTTGCTGTGAAGTATTTTAAAAATCACTCGTCATCAGCAAATGTTGAGAAAGTGGCATTGATGATAAACTCATTTGATCATCCAGGTATTTTTATGACAAAATTGCACCTGGGTTTATGTAGTGGCTACCACAGCAACATTTAGCTTACATATAATATATGTATATACAGGTACCTGTATATAGATATAATTATATAGATTAACAATATCCTGAACAGGGCTACTACTGGGAGTGTGTTTTGTACGTTTCGTGGATAATTATCTAAAACAATTTTCTTTTACTCTTTGAGGTTTACCTTTGTTTTTGGAATAAACACCATGTCAAAGCCATACATTTTGGTAACAGAATTTTATGGTATTGATGGCCATTGTGTTACAATTGCAAATGCTGCCAGTGGACACCTGACGTTGGATACTCCTGACTGTGCAAAGTTACTCAGCAAGACTGCAGATGCTCTTTCACATATTCACAGCAAAGGATTTGTCCACTGTGATATAAAAGGTGACAATATCGTTGTGAGAGTGGAGTCAGGGGTGTATATGCCTGTCATCATAGACTTTGGCAAAATGAAAAAAATTGACCAGGCAAAAAAATATAATCTGACTTTAAAGAAGCAAGAGAAATACTACAAGCATGTTGCACCAGAGTTGTAGAGGGAAGACATCCCCATTCAACATCCAGTGACATATATGCCTTAGGTCAAGTAATTTCACTCGTTTGTTTCTACCATCGCTCAACAGAACTGCAGAAAATAGCCAAGCACTGTATTCATGGTACACCAGAGAAACGACCAACTATCATGGCAATAATTTCAGAACTGAAGAATATTTCAAATTGAAAGGTAAAATATGAATTTTGTTGTTGCTGTGATGTTTTTTTTGTATACCAACTATAGTATTAACTGCTCAGCAAATGATGATTCCTTAAAATGTGCATTCCAAACCACCATTTACACTGACTACATTCAACTTTTGGTACTGCTCAGATAAAAATGGTACCCATACCAAAAGTGTAATGTAAATTGGGCTTAAAGCTGTATTTTTAAGCTCTATTTTTACAGCTATGTAATGCACATTTATAAATTACCAGAACAATTACTATCTTGCTTTATTTTATTCTTAAACGTTGCACAAAGGAGTGAATATCCTCAATAAAAATAATACTTTGATAGACATTCTGGTAGTGTAAATAGATTCCAACAATCAGAGAAGTGGCTACATACTAACTATTTAACGGGTTAAAAACAGTAATCGTTAACCCTTTCATTGCCAGAGGTTTCCCTTGTATTAGTCAGAGGCTATAGTATTAGCCAGAATAAAATGCTAAAAGTGGCAAGGAAGGTTTAATCCTGCTAATAATAGATCAATTACACCAGTTTTGCAATTATCTGTACCCCTTAAAGGGTTACAGTAGATTGACTGCTGTTATGAGTTAGATATACTGTATGTTCATGTACGTACAGTATATCTAAGTACTGTATACACTGTATACATATATACAATCAATCATCTACAGGTATATTATAATACTGCCACAGGAAACTGGACATTCATACTAACAATTACAAGTAATAGTTGGGTCAATTATGGATTTGATCGTGACAGATTGAGTAAAAGCATGAAACTTGGCAGAATGATTATTTGGCATATATGTAGCAATTCTAGAAGGGGTGCCACAAAAAATCAATTCAGGTGGGGTTACAGGAACCGTTTAAAAAATTAGGGGGTCGCGTGGGGGATTTACCCTTAGATTTCTTCTATTTTATGTATTAAAAAATGCTGCTGATGCTAAATGTAATCATGTCAAATAAAATATAGATTAATTACATGAATAAACATTTATTTCCGTATAAAAGATGGCGTGGGGGTTGACGGAAGGTATACATCGTTATTTGATTGCCAATGTTATTTTATTACCAACAATAAAAATCCGCTTTCCTAACAACGAGGATTATTCAAGCAGCCACTGGAACATGTACACAGCTCAGTACACTTCAAACTTGCTTTGAGGCATTTGCAGCGTAATGTAGAACACCCTGTTTTGCAGCCGCATTTAAGAAGCTCAGTGCAAGCCTTCGATGCTTCTGGGATGCTTGTCCAGCGAGGTTTCCAAACATTGTCGAAGAGTTGCCATCCAAACATTTCTGGGGGAGAGACATTTCTGGCTGAACTCGACTATAACAAACAAAGAGATATGTATCGATGGCTACAAACTGCACAGACTCGACCGTTTACACAAGAAAGGAGGGGGAGTTTGCATATAAGTTCGGAATGACATTAAGACAAAAGTTTTAAAAGACATTTCGCAAATTTCTGACTGCAATTTCCACCAACTATGGCTACAACTCCAGTGTAAGAAATTGAAGTCTCTCGTAGTTTGTGTTACGTACCGTCCTCCTGACTGTCCACTTACCTGTTTCCAATCTCTACTTAAACCCAGCTATGTAACCGCTCTAACGATGAACAAACCCGTGATAATTCTAGGCGATCTTAACTGCAACACATTAAAGAAATGTCCTGAAAACAAGGCACTCTCTGACATCTCGGTAGAATTAAACCTCACTCAAATTATCAACACCCCAACCAGAATTACAGACCACAGCGAGTCACTTATTGATGTCATTCTTACTTCTAACCCTGACCTTGTACGTTACAGTGGCGTCATTAACATATCGATAAGCGATCACCTCCCCGTCTTCGCCACGTTGAAGTTGAAACTTCCCAAACCTCCTCCAAGTTTCATTACAGTACGCAGTTTTAAAAACTATGATCATTCGTTGTTCACTGCTGCCCTGGCTTCAAACTCTGACAACTTACTCTCCATATTTGCTAAATATGATGTTGACTCGAAGTTAGCAACTTTGAACAATGTTCTTCTTCCCACCCTTGAAACTCATGTCCCTGTCAAGCGTATAAAGATCCGCAGCCGTCCTTGTCCTTATGTCACTACAGATATCAAAGACCTCATGAATGCCAGAGATCGATTACTTCGCCGTTTCAAAACAACTAGAGACAGCAATGACTGGCACGTATACAAGGAGGCTCGGCAAGTGGTAAAAACCACTCTAAGAAGCGCAGAAACAGACTACATCCGTAAAGAGGTTCAAACCCACAAAGATAAACCGGGCTGTCTGTGGAAAATAATTAACAATGTTATTCCATCCAAGGAGAGACATTCTCTAACATATAGTAAAGACCATAAATCAGTAGCAGACGATTTTAACCAGTTCTTTTCGTCAGTAGGAAGAAAAACAGCTGAAGAAGCTACCCGGTTAGCTTTGGAAAATAATATTGACATTTCCCCCACCAGCCTTTCATCCACACCACCTGCAACGAAGTGCAAAACATTATTATGTCCATGCCCTCCAACAAATCTCCTGGCCTCGATAAGATCAACATGCGTGTCATCAAAGATTGCTTACCAGTAATATTAGGCCCCCTTACTGATATAATAAATTGTTCTCTTAATTCATCTGCATATCCCGATGCATGGCAAAAAGCTGTAGTAATACCTTTGCTAAAAGATGGCGACCACAAACAAGCCTCGAACAATCGCCCTCTTTCACTTCTACCTGTTGCCTCCAAAGTCTGTGAGAAAGTTGTACTCATCCAATTTAACTCATACCTACTGAGAAACAATCGATTATCCTCCCACCAAAGTGGCAACAAGAAACTCTTCTCCACTGAAACATTAAATATTTTTGTGAATGACACCATTTTAAAAGCGATGGATAATAAAATGCAAACTGCACTTGTGCTTTTAGATTTATCCAAAGCATTTGATAGTATCAACCACAATATTCTGCTTAAAAAACTAGAACGCATAGGAGCATCTCAATCGACATTGAGATGGTTTAATAGCTACCTGACCGGAAGATCACAAGTAGTCCGTATTGGTTCAACCTTATCTTCTCCCCTTAATCTCACCCACGGCGTACCACAAGGAGCTATACTTTCACCCTTACTCTTCTGCATATACATGAACGATCTCCCACTGTCACCACTCAGCAGCTCCCTTGAATCTTACGTAGATGACTCCAATGTTTTTCTATCATTTCCCATTAAAGATGCTATCTCCACCAAAGCAAAGCTAGAAAAAGATCTTTGTGTTGTTGCCAAATGGTGTTCCACTAATCACTTACTAATCAACCCAGAGAAAACCAAGTTTCTTGTAATTGGCACACCTCAACTGTTGAAAAAACTTCCTGCAACAATGACTATCTCATTCTTAGGGAAAGAAGTTATTCCGGTGTTCAGTGCTAAAGATCTGGGAGTTATCCTAGATTCGAATTTAACGTATAATGATCACATCAAAATACTTGTTTCATCTTGTACTTCAAAACTTTGTCAGATTAATAGAGTGAAAGACAGTTTTGACAAAGAAACACTCAAGCTCATCATATCATCTCTTGTCATTAGTAAACTTTTCTACTGTTCTTCGACATGGTCAAATACATCGGCCGCAAACATTAGCAAACTCCAAGCTGTACAGAACTTTGCGTGCCGAATAATTACAAACACTAGAAAGTTTGACCACATCACTCCTGCGCTACGCCAGATTGGTTGGATACCTGTCAGAGAACAACTTCTGCTCAGAGACTCAACCATGATGTACAAATGTATAAACTCGCTTGCTCCACCATATTTATGTGACAAATTTTGTAAACGATCTTCAGTACACAGCCGTCTTACACAAAACCATGATACTCTACAAATCCCATTTTGTCGTACCACCACTGGGCAACGATCATTCCATTACAGAGCTGTTGATCTTTGGAACAGCCTGGATGATGGTATTAAAAAAGCAAGATCTCTTCACCATTTTAAAACATTAATGAAAAACAATCTGTTGGACAATTTCAGTAACAATTAATCTGTAAATACTTATACTATAAACTAGGTTTTTATTATTCATATTTTATATCATTAACTTTAATTGTAATGGATGGGCATTGAAAAGCCCAGTTGGGAATCGCTCAATAAATATGTATATGTATGTATGTATGCCAAAAGCGATATAAACTTGGATCGCGGGCTGGATTTGGCAAAGCATAGAAAAACAAGAAACCAATAAGACCACGACGTCAGTATCAACAGTTCTGATGAGCACATTCGTGGCACCTTGCTGTACAGCATCCCGGACATGTACAATCATCCTGGTGTCAGCTTCCTCGTGATTGAGCTTGAAGGCTGAATACAACTTGCTCTCCTTTGGACAAAACAAACAAAAAATGTATAGTATAACTTTAACAATTACTGACACAGGAAATACCTAAATCAATCTATAAATCACACCCACCTGATGTTATAACAACTTGTTTGTTGTCTGGCCAAGAAAACTTCTGTACACTTTCTGTCAGGAAACTGAAGAGTTCCTTCTTGTTAAGGGAGTCTTGCAAGAAAGCCAACCAATTCCTTGGTATCTTAGCATTTCCTGAAACTTTTTTTCGGATACCTGCACCCCTTCTTTCTGTCGTTGCTTCTTTCAAACTTGTTTGTCGATACTGATCCCATACAATATCGATTCTTGACGTGTTGCCCAAGGTTCTTTCAAAATAAGGACAGAACACCTTGTTTGCATATTCATCAAAGGTTTCCAACGACGAAACTGACAAGGAATGCACTATTGCTGCTCCATCAAACACTTTGGTGTCATATGAAGATGGCTCTTCATGAGCAGGATGACCTTTATGAAGACAAGTTAGGAGATTAGACTTCTTGCCAAAGCGCAAATTTCCAAATTCTGATAACGCTGGTGGGCATGGTTGATTCTCATGCTTAAAGAATTCTGCAAGGTCTCCCTCTCGTTGCTGGCTTGCTATGTATAAGCGACTGAATAAAGATCTGTCACTTGATAAGGCCGACAGTTTCAGGGATGCTTTTGGAATGTCCTTTGGCTTCTGGCGCTTGAACAAAGCCAAAGAATTATTTGGAATGGTATCATGAATTGAAGCAGATCTCTCTTCGATGACTTCCTTAACGTACTTTTTGTACTTTGTCAATCCAACGGCTTGTATGGATTGTAAACTGGCCATGACAGACGCATCAGCACAGTTTCTTGAATCAAGAGCAACAAGTTCGGGGAAGCAATCGTTGAATGGATGTCCCATATCTGAGATGGTTTGGACCAGATTTTTGACGTGAGTTTGGAAAGCCTTTTGACTAGCAAGTGCTTGGTTATGGTGCTCAAACCTTTCATCATGTCTTTAATCTACCAACAGCTGATCTTCAAATTCTTTTAAAACGCGAGATACTTCTGGACCGGCAACCATCCACTTTCTTAACGCTGACTTGTTTTCAGTGAGACCAATTATTCCGCGAGAGCCTTTTAAGATGGCATTATTTTGCTCGTGGGCTTGGTCTATCGGGATGCATGAGAATTGCTTTCTTGATTTTGAGATGACCCAGTATTTATGAAAGTCATTTCTTACATGTTCAGGTAATGACTTCATATCCCTGAGATGGACAGGGATCCATCGGGCATAATTTGTGTGGTCGAGTGAGAAGAACCAAGGTACTAGAGACTCCAAGACTTCGACATACAGTGGGAAGTTATTCTCACGTTGAGACTTGACAAATATGAGGATGTTGATCTCAAGTTGCATAATCATATGCCAGAATGAAAAGGTTGGATACTTTTTCACCATTTCATCTTGCCATAACTGGAAATCATTCTCATCAAATAATTCCCTAGTATTCTTGTATGCATCTTTTAAAAGCGTGTGTAAGGCTACAGCTGTGATTTGATGCGCTTGTCTTGTCCGCGCCAGATGCGATACCTTTAAAAAGGATTCTGCAGTGCCAGGCGTTGCCACATTTGCTTCTCTGAGAGCACCTGTCCAACCGCTAGCTTCAAGGAGATCTCCACAGACATTCCACAATGCCATCTCTATGTGTAGGCCGCCTAACATAACAACATAATGTTAGCATACATTTAGCGTGATGCTATGTAGCTAGACATTATATGCGATCAAGCGCTAGCCAAGAGCAGGTGTGACAGGAGCATGCCCAATCGCAGGTTAATGATCAATATATCCGCGCAAAATGACCAAAATGGCTTAGAATGATACCACAGAACCTTGGAAACGCTGTCTGAAAAGTGTTATTGCAATTTAAATTTAAATTTAGTTATCATTTTCTCAAAATCTGTCTCAAAATCTGACTGTAGCATGCGCTACAGTTGCTACGGTCTAGATCCGCCCCTGATTGACGAATGATTCGAAATCAGTGCATCTGAGGTCAATCCAATCTTTGTCACTGTCCATATATTTAATGTTTAAAATGTTGTTTGGAAATTTGCACTTTTCTTGTAAATGTTGGATTAACAGATCAGGAGTAAAGCTTTTCATATCGTCTTCATGAACGAAAAATTTCGTTCATTTCTTTTGTTCCCTGCCGTGCTCAACTTTAAATTCATATCTCCGACCTGGCGAAATGTTGACAAGCTAAAATCATAATAAAGGCGCACGTTTGTGGGCGGAGTTATGAACGTTTTAGGGCGTGGCGGTTAAGCGAATTTTTTAGCGTTTCGACACTTCGATGACATCCGTAGTAATATTAACAGAATATCCAATAGAATATTTTTGGTAATATCAACAGAATATTCAATAGAATATGCTATGTATATTCTATAGTATATTAGTATAATCATAGCAAGTAAACAGACTTCTTGTCCAAATCTATAACTGTTTTAACAACATGCTGCAAGAACATGAAATAAGTAAGTTACGGGAAGATACTCTTGATAATCAAGTTGTTCAATTTCGTATATCCGACGTTTTCGCCGTGCGCGGTCTGTTTTGGTCAGTGTTGCTCGCATCACATTCATACTGTTTGAAGAACCTCTTTGTTGCATCTTTCAGTAAATAACACTCATTTATTGTGATATTGATATGTAAGTCTGTATTAAAATACTATAAGAATGCAACCACTTGCCAACTAAAAGGTCTGGGCGAGAATTTGGGGAATTCGAGATTTTCCATATATGGCTTCTCTGTCTATATTTGGTTGGCGTTACCACAGAGATGCATCGATATCTATGATGTTAACAATTAGAATTACCTTTGGTGTCGAGATCCGAAAAGCAATCAAATTCAAACCACGAGTAGAGTAAACAGTTCCTTTGTGTGCTTGCATTCAATTCGATTTACGTTAGTTACTCAAATTATTAAGTTTCCTTTGCTTGACAAATCATGCGAAGCTAGCGAAACGATTTGATATTAGATGGACAGACGAAATTGTTTAACAACGATGACACCACGCGCGTGTTGAAGAGGATCGCGACGTCTTCTGTTGACTATAAAGATGTTGAATCGGAAACATATGCTGATTTTTCATAGAATTGTTATTGAGGTGCAGATCGATCTGGCCACAATAGTGTAGCTTTTGTGGTGTAGCTATAGTTATAAATTCTGTTTTCTTGACATTAAGGGCCGTTAGTGGTGATCCAATAAAAAAATTTGTTTGGCAGTGGCGCATTTTTATTGCTGCCTCCCCTCATGAGGGACACTACTCTTGACGTTCTTCTGTTACTCGTGCCCAGTCCTTTTCCCGAGCTATCTATAGCTGGCAAGATCTCGATTTTGCGTTGTCTGTCGGCATCACCTCATCGATATGAACTCGCAAGTGACTCAAGTACGCAAGGTCTCTATCGTCGCATAAGGTCTCCTTGTCCTTCTTCAGATTGTTTGTTTGGCTCACTCGTTTTTTCCGATTTTTTTTGGCATAGCCTCGATTCTTGAGCGTGCGCCGTCGCTGTCTAACCTGCGTGACTTTTTCATGGTTCAGTCCACGCAAACGGATATTCAAATCTTTCACGGATAAGCTGAGCTAAGATTCGTGAGACGTGAGACATTTAAACCATCAATTTGCCACCATTTTCTATCAACACAACATATCCCTTCAGTGCAAGATTCCCCAGAATAACCACAATACATAGCCCCACCCCCACCCATATTAGATTTACAGTTTTGTAATACCATGTGACGAAATATAATTTGTATTGTTTGAAATTCATTCCAAATTGTCAACCAATGCATGTTCGCTCATGCATGCTAATCAGGGGAAAATGTTTATTTGGGGGATTAAATCACCCACCATAAAAGGAATAGACATAAATGTTGCTTCGAAACGCCCTTGTTTATGACTACGTCTGCTAAGGCACTTGGGTGCATGAATAGGCGCCTTGTGACAGCTGCTAGCCGCTTTATTAATCTACGTCTATTGCTGGGTGTAGGTAAAACATGACCCTCATGGCCCTACCTATGGCCCTACCTATGTCCCGCCTGTTTTTCCTTCAAATTTGTTGTTTTTTTGTTTTCCACGTTTTCCATGAAGATATTGGGGTTGTTAGAATACATTTCACCATAAAAATCTAGTTACCAACCCAGAAACTAGTGTTCCTAATAGCAGAGCAAGGATTGGATTGGGCCATGCTCGTTTTACTTCCGCGTGAACTTTCCAGTAAAAATGGTCCATATAAGGAAGTGGCCTACGAACAAATACAAGGTATTGACGAAAAAATACATTGCATTGACGAGCAAATACATTGCCCTTGTACCAGCCCACTGGGATTACTGAGTGCATGTGTCTAACCAACCCGGTCTCTTCCTTAAATTAACTATTCTATCATGTCATCAGCTACGTCACTACGGTGTAACATGAGAAGCATGCGCGTGCTCGTCAGCCAGTGCATGGTTTGCTTTGTCGAGCGCGGAGCGCGAGGTCATTATTTCCAATAAGCCGAGGAGCGAAAAGGTCAAAATTGCCTAAACTTTCGTTAAATAGTTGGTAACAAGGATTAATGATAGTGATTATTGTGTAGATGTAGTGTGTAATTAAAGTAATGAATTAAAGTAATGAATTTATTTATGTTTTACAATAGAACAACGAGATATGTCTGACCGGTTTGAGATATGCAGCAGTAAAAGTATTATCGAGTTGCCTTCGCGAAGTATCCCGGTCAGTAGTTTGCAAAAATGGCTAGAGTTAAAAGGGCGAAGTGTTAACTTTTTTTCGAGTTTAGAATTTGAAAAACTCATTGGATGTAGAGATGAAGTGTTCAGCTCAAAATAATGTTGGTTTAAAGCCAAAGCAAGCTGAAGTGATCCCTGTTCACATTGAATGTGAAGGAGCAGGTTTTTTTGGGAGCAGGTTTTTTTGGGTACTAAGGATCCTGAGTCTTTACTACGGACAGTATTTTACTTAATTGGTCTTAATTGTGGTATGCGAGCAGGTTCGGAACATAGGGTTTTGAGCATAAGTAATTTTTCGTTTCATAGTGATAGCACAGGAAAATAATATTTGCTTTACAGCGAGGGAGTATCTAAAACGTATCAAGGAGGGTTAAAACATATGAAATTAGCTCCGCGGGGTTGCAAGGCATATGCGAATGTTGAGTGTACAGATAAGTGTATTGTAAGTATTGTTAAGGTGTATATTGAGAGATGCCCTGAAGAGGGTTTGAGAAAAGCGTTTTATTTGAAGCCGTTGAAAAAGTACGACAAGAAGCAAATATAGTAAAATATTTGGTAAAGTTATATATAAAGATTACAATACAAGATATATGTGTATACTAATTGCTAAAATCCTAATTCAATTAAAATCCAAGTTCACATTGTTGACAATAGTTTTTTGAAGGTTGTTAAGTTCTCAGATGATTTCACATTTTGCGGTAATGAGTTCCACGTGAAGGTTGTTGAATACTCGAAGGTTCGCTTTAATTGGTTGGTTCTAGGTTTAGGTAGTATAAAATCTACTTTATTTCTAGTGTTATCCCTTACAAAACCAAACACTATTTTGAAGATAGTTTAATGCTAGTTTGAAAAGCTATTTTAAATCTAGTTCAAGTTCTATTTTAACTCTATTTAGAAAGTGATTGTCAACCCTATTTGTAAACGAGTTTTATTATAGTTTTAATCTGGTTTAAAGCTATTTGAAAGATAGTTTAAACCTGTTTTAACTTTTCCAAAGCATGTGTTTAGTTGTTGATCAGCCATTAAAACAGGTTTTAAATAGTATTAAACTACATCCAAAATAGTAAACCTGGATGAGTTCTGTTATAATTTAAAATATAGTTTAGCCTAGTTTAGTACTCTATTTGAAGGGTTTTCCACAAAGGTAGAAGGTTAAAGAAAATAAATTGAAGACAACTGTCAAATATAAAATTATTTATTATTGAAAAGCTGGAATAGACATTTTTTTACATATCAGTTGGGAACTATATAATAAATATAATTATTTGTTAGAGCTTTTTATTATGGCCTTTGCTCTTACTGGACAGCACCACATTCCACTTGCCAGTTACAAAATTATAAATTGAATAATATTATGAAGCAGTTTATGTCAAAGATGGCATTGATTATGCTAATATTAAGTCTTCTTACTCCTTGGCTAACTGCTCTTTCCTATGGAATTTTTCAAGAAGTTTCTACCAAACAAACTTTACCTTTCCCTCCAGCACCAGCACTGCCACTTTTCATACTGTATTGTTTAAACACTATATTATACATGACACATGTATATTACAAGTAATAAAAACCCAGAAAGCCTTTATGTTGATGTAATTTGCAAATGGTCTTATGTATATATATTCCAACATTCAAAATTTTCCTTCACCATAAATCCTTGGCTTAGTTCATGTGCATTAGATTCATTAATAATTAAATGATTATTTTATGGTGTTTTGCTGGACAACATTTATGAAATAAAAAATGCCAGCCTGTGTTTATATAGCATGATGCAAATACAGTGGAACCCATATTAAGCGGGACCCATATTAAGTGGCCACCCATTAAGCGGGCACTACCTATTAAGCAGTCAGTTATCAAAGTCTCAAAGTTATTGTCAGTATAATACTGTAAATGGAACCCCTATTAAGCAGCCACCTCTTTTAAGCGGCCGTGTACACCTTTTGGCCGTCCTATTAAGCAACCATCAAAAATTTAATGATTTTAAAAAATATGAAACAGTTCGGCATTGTTTGAAGAAACGTGATGAGTCAGAAATAAAATGTAACAAAAAACTGATAAAACATCTGTGTTACTATGGAGTGACTAGCTGTGTGTTAAGTACAATCCTTCTTTTTCAAGCATTTGATGCTAACCACTCAATGGAAAATTTATTTCCTGTGAAGTGGTAATTCACATGGAACTTCCAAGCCATAGCCACGTTTACCCTCAACATAACTTGTATCGCCATATTTTCTTGAGACATAGTGTTTTAGATATAGACATAGTGTTTTTGCAACAACTTATATCAGTGCTTGTAGTTTCAACAATGCACAGTACATTTATAAACAACCTTTTTATATAATACATTACATTAAGCATGATCTTTTGAAATAATATTACATTTCTCATGCCACGCCTTATGTTAATTTTGACAAATATCTATTAAGCGGCCAAACCCTATAAAGCGGTCACTTGCCAATTCCCTGAGGGTGGCCGCTTAATAGGGGTTCCACTGTATTAAAGTAAGTTTGGGAGAATTTGAAAGTTTGTCTGGATGAGAATTAACATACATGTATTAAGTACTTTATAATTTTCCCAAATTTCCCTTATTATCCATACTTATTACATGATTGAGTCGGTTTTCTTTGATGTACCGTGGGCTTTATCTAGCATAAAGACCATGAATACTCATTAGATAAGACATGAAGGAAAAACTAAGGGAAATCTTTGTACAAGGTGGATAAAATGGGCAAAATTTTGTTGGAAAACCTCCTCACTCGTGAAATAAGTCAGATAAAGCCCTCGAACGTCTGGCTTTATGCTACATAAAGCCGTCCTCGGGTCTTCATATAGCATAAAGCCCTCCTTCTCGGGCTTTATCTCTTACATACATACTGGTACGTATAAAACTGAGCTGATTCACTTGGCACTTTGTTCACCACATGCATTTATAATTCTATCAATTGAAAAATCAAAAAAATATAATCAATTGCAATTGGTATACAATATCACATCAAGAAATCTTTTGAATATTACCAAATGTTTGGAAGTTATTTATACATAAAAATTATGATATTATAAACAACACTTCTAAAACCAAACAAATATCACATCTGCTCTTTGAACTTTTAAGTTGTGTTTTTCAGCAAGCATTTAAATCTTAAAAATTCCCTTTGCTTTTGTTGATTGTTATTCATACTTATAATATCATCATTATTATTATTATAAACAAATGAAAGGTTATGTAAACGGATATTCCCAACAAATTTTCGTATAATAATACCGCTTTGTTTCTGAAGAAATACGCTTCTCGATGCTGGTAGTTTATTAAATCAACAACGATGAAAGAGTACTATAAACACAACAGATAGAGAAATGCGGAAAACTATGGTAAGCATACAAATAAAGTTAAATGTCAATATAAAATATAGACAAACTTACATTATAATATGCAAAAAGGTGCAATGATATGCGGCGTAGCACAATAAACGAACGTACAGCAAACGTGTTCCCAAAACAATATGGCTGACCTACTTGAGCCGGTCAGCGGTCCTCAATAAACTAGTGTTCAGGCCCTAGTGGCCTGCGGTTGACTCTTCATCCCCCGCAGTCCGTTTTTGTCTAATCTATTAGAGATCAACGGACTCATCTCTGTGCCCATGTTCCTGTTTCAGGCACGTAGCGCTTCGGTGACCTTCTAGCGCGGCTGGGCCTAGCAGGTTGTAGCGGCGATGGCGGGAGTTGTGGCGCTGCTGGTGAGTCTGGGATGGCAGGGAGTTGGTTGTCTTCGGTGCCAAAATCAGGTGGCTTGTCATCATTGGGCGTTGGCTGAGGGCCTTTGTTGATCGATGGGGAGGCTATGTCGCGAGACCCGTCCGCTGTTGGTGGAATGGACTCGTGGGGTGTCGCTATACCGTGAGAGGGAGGTACTGACTTCGTATCCAAAATGCTGAGTGGTGGTGATGGTGGTTGTTGGATGGATGGGGTGGCTGGTGTGTAAGCTCGCAGGAAGCGACGATTGTGTAAGGTCAGCCGTCCTGACCCGTACACTTTCACCCGATACTGGTCGTGGCCTGGTGATTCCATTACTACTCCTGACCTGTCCCACTTGTTTGGATTAGGGCCTCGCTGATTCTGGAGGAATACTTTGTCGCCAATTGCCAACAGGCGAAGAGGCCTGGAGTGAGCCGTGAGGGATTCAGTGTTGCGAGAGAGCCTTGTACGGAGAGCTTCTTCCTTTGCCGCCCATGCTTCATGCTTGACGCCAAAGCGGGCGGATGTGTGGATTTGAGAACTTCTCCAGTCTATTTACGAAGGTGAGGGTGTCTCTAAGGGGACAACCAAAGATAATTTGTGCAGGTGAGAGGTTGCAGTCAGGGTCAGGTGTATTATGCAACTGTAGCATGGCACTCAGGAACCGATCGTGGTCGAGGCTGCCGGTTGGTCCCGTGTTTGACATCAGGAGGCGCTTTGCACTCTTCACTGCAACTTCTGCTCGTCCATTCGACTGAGGGAAGCCAGCAGATGACACACGGTGTCTGACATCCCATAAATGGAGGAAGTTCTCGGTATGGCTTGCCACAAACTCTGGGCCGCCGTCGCTGGAAAGTTGTTCCGGTACGCCAAAGGTGGCGAAGAATGTGCGAAGGTGACGAACTAGGCCAGCTGCGCCTCCTAGGTCGGTTTCCGATGTGGAGCTGAAGACCTTTACCCAACCGGAGAGTCTGTCTCCAACCACTAGGTAGTGGTGGCCAGCATAATCGGCAAAAACCGCCTCAAATGGAGTGGAGGGAGGTGATGATGGTAGAGGAGTGGCTGGCTGGGATGGCGCGTTTCTGTTACAGTCTGCACATCGTTCTCTGGTGTCTCGAATGTCTCTTGACATCCCGGGCCAGTAGAGTATGGCACGGGCACGTTGTTCCATCGCTGAGATTCCTTGGTGGGCAGCGTGGAGATGGAGAAGGATTCTGGGACGAAGGGATGAAGGGACCACAACTCGGTCTTGATAGAGCAGGACCCGTCTTGTACGTAAATGGACTCACAGACTGGTGAGAAGCTTGCTAAGGCTGTATCGCGGCTGTCGACACTGCCCTTTTGCTCGATGAGGTTTAATAAGTGGCCAAGGGGTGTGTCGGCGGCCGTCTCTTGCTGGAGAAGGGACCATGGGATAGCTCCTAGCTCTTGAGCATCGCTGCGGATGGACGCCATAAGTACGGCTTCGAAGATGTCATAAATGCTTGAAGATCCAAATGAGTTGTTGGTCTCTGATTCAGAGGGGGAGGGATGTCTGGAAGTCGCGTCGGCGGCTTGGTTGCTCTTGCCTGGCAGGTGCGCAATGTCGAAACGCCATGGGAGAGTGCGCTGCTTGAGGCGAAAAAGGCGGGAATTGGATATTTCATCAAGGGTGCGATCCCCAAGGATCTTGACTAACGGTTTGTGGTCTGTAACGACTACAAGGTTGTCACATCCTCGGGTGAAATATCGAGATTGCTCAAGTCCCCAAGCCACGGCTAAGGCTTCACCCTCGATGGCTGCGTAGCGCTGCTCGGCAGAGGAAAGAAATCGAGGGTAATCCGCCATCCCCCTAGGCAACAGTCTGGTAGGCTAGAGGGGCAGTTGCAATGCTTTTGGAGTAGGAAGTAGCCGATACCACGCCTGGACCAGTCAGGGCAGAGGCAGGTGCGCCTCTGCATGTCAAAGATCTCGACGCCCTCGCGGATTGCTTCGATAATAGCTTTCTTAGACGTTTGGAATGCTGTCTCTAATTCAGGGGACCACGAGAACTTGCAGCGTGGGCTGAGAAATGGTTTAAACGGTGCCATCGTGTCCCGCAACTGGGCGTAGTTGGTTACTTGGTTAACAAGGCCGAACCAGCTTCTGACGTCGGTGGTGGATTCTGGGTTAGGGAAGTCTCTGATGGCATTCAGGTACTTCGGGAGTGGTTCTATTGTCGTGTCCGATATTCTGAATCTAGCGAAGTCGACGCGGCGTTCCGCGAACTGGAACTTGTCAGGGTTGAGGACGATGCCGGACTGGCCAACGCGTGTGAGGAACTCGATAGTCCTCCACCAATGTTGCTCCAAGTCGGTGTCGTAATGGATGGTATCGTCAACGCAGCGCTCTTTGCGCTCATATTCTGAGAGGATGGCATCAAAACGGCGATTGTAGCCATCCCCTGATGACAGGAAACCTTGTGGTGCCCTCGTGTAGCGCCAACGACCAAACGGCGTGATAAAAGTGGTCAGGTGGCGGTCCGACTCCCGTAGTGGCACACTGTGATAGCCGTTCCAGGCGTCGGTGACTGTCTTCCATGTGTTCTGTGGGATTCGGCGAGCAAGGTGAAATGGAGACTCAGAGGCAAATGTTTCGCGTTGGCAGAACTTGTTGAGAGGTGAGAGGTCCACAGTCCGGCGTGGGGAACCGTCGTGCTTGCGAGTAACGACCATGTTACTGGCTCGCCGTACGGCGTGCGTTCGATAACGCCGAGGGCTTCATCACGGATGAGGTCATCATGAACCTTTTGCTGCCAGTGCAAAGGGATGTTGGCCGGCGTATGGCACGCCTTTGGTGTCGCAGCTGGGTCCATGTGTATCTCGATTGGTGGTCCTTCCATACACGGTAATGCCCGATGAGGGCAAGTGTTAAATGTGGAAGAAGCAAATCTCTTGAGGAGCCAATCTTTCATCTGACCGTTGTTTTCTTGGGTACAAGGGAATGGGAGTTCTGCTGGGACATGAGCACGGTTCGTTATGGGGATTGTGTGGTACTTTGCATCCACTGTTGATGGACCGTGTAGCGTTGATGGACGATGGGACGTGTGGTACATCGGGTTGGCAGGTGGTGTGCCTGTTGCTGTGTCCCTCAGTGCTTTCACCTGATGGGAAGTTCTTAGGTAGGAGGCCGAGGTTGAGCAATGAGTCGTAGGAGAGATACATTTTCTTGACAGAGCTGCTCACATAGACCATGGAGCGGCAGGATACCGCCTCACTGCTGTGGGAGCCTGTCGTGAGCTTGGCAAAGAATGCTCCTTCAATGGCGATGGGGGAGCGGTTGGTGGCAGACAGGCTGAGGAGGACGGGTTGTAGGTAGTCACGTGAGAATCTGCAAGCAAGGAACGCATCTAGGGATCATAGGTCTGATTGGGCGCCTGTGTCTGCGATGGCAGAGACCTTGGCTTCGTTGTGTGGTTCGGGTTTTGGTTGATTTTTCCTGGAGAAGCTGGCTTGTCAACTGTGATGGTGATTGACACCCGGGTGTGGTCTCTGAGCTGGGCCCGTCTCCATTCACCCTTGGAGACGATGTGATGTTTGAGTCTAGTGGGAGGGTGGCCGTTCTTGATGCCGTTTCTTGTCAGGGCGTGTCTCCTGCGTTGTCGTTCATGGCGGGATCCAGTGGATTGAACGGTGGCTATCTGGGAGATCTGCTCGGACCCCAGAGACTCGACAGTGCCTGGCTGTTGATGCTTTCTGCGTTGGCGGGCTCGATAACAGTTGATGCATACTTGATGTGGCTTAGTGTTCCATCCACGGGCACCTTCTGTGAAGATTTTGAATTTGCCCTTAGTCTGGGCATGAGGCTTCCTTCGCTTGGTCTGCTGAGGTTGGGGTTGGGCTGGTCTGCGTGTTCTTAGGTCGCTTGTAGGAGGACATGGCTGATAGGGATGATGATGGGAGGGCGTTCCGGACCATTTCTTTGGTTTCAACGAGTGCAACGACATCGTTCACCGGTTTCTTCAGGATGTTATCTGTTCCGCACTCGCATTGTGCACTGTAGGAGCATGTCTCAGCTTTTCCACGCACTCCTGCGGTGAAAGCTCTGAATGCCTCGTCTCTTGCTTGGCGCAGCTGAAGCAGCTCGGTTCGTAGGACGCAAGTGGCCACGGGAATAACCGCTAGTGAACGCATAGCTTCAAGGAGGTGTTCGAAGGAAGTTGAAGTGGCATTTGGATTTGCTTTTAGCAGGCTGTCGCCAAGTTCAGGGCCAGCACACTGGAATAACTGGGGTGGGGCTGATGCATTGTCTATGCCCGAGCCAATGCGGAAGACCTCCCAGCGACGAACAAATACATTCCATTCTTCTACTGATATGCCAACGTCTATTTTTGGACGGTCGAGTTTTGGGCCTGTGCTGGCCCAGCCGAGGATGGTGGTGTGTCTTGGTGAGCTAGTCCATGGTTGGCCAGTAACACAATGACAAGTGCTTCTGACAAGTCATCTGTTGTGAAGTCGCAGTTTGGGACAGAGCACGAAACAATTACCATGACTCTTGCAGTTTGAGAGATATGAAAATGGCACCAGAATTTGCTCAGATTCTCAAATGTTCATGCGATAGTGTTCGCATTGGAGGTGATTTCTCGCTTCAAATAATAGGCACAGAGCAGAACGATGAAATTACTCTTTCCTTCATGTTTCCTTTTTCTTCTTGTTTTAATTGTTACTGTATGATAGTAAAACATAAATGAATGACTCTTGTATTTTATATGGCCGAGCTTACATTTATTATGATGATTACCATTAATATATCAATTAATGATTATTATCAATATCATCAAAATAAGGGTGAGGACAACCTGCCCGTTTCCATCCGATCCGGGTTTTGTCAATCCGATCCAGGTTTTGTCAATCCGATCCGATCCGTGTTTTGTTAATGCCCTCTCAAAACCGGTTATCTTCCACTACGTGCCGCATCTCGTAGATGAACTTCGGAGAAAGCGACTCGTTCTGGAATGTGTCGTATAATTTCCGACATGCGAACCGCGCTTGCTTGCTGTAAGGGTTACACCTAGGTTAGACCGAGTATTGACTGAGACTCGACCTAGGTGCCATCTAGGTTGACCCTAGGTTACACCGAGGTTCAACCTGGGTTCAACCTAGGTTTTCGTTAGGTTACTTCTAGGCAGTACTGTATACATGTTAATACATTTTTAACCTTAATAACTCCAACCAAAAACGTTAGTGCAATAAAGTTTTGAAAATGGTTTTCTATACCATCGTTTAAAGCGATTGCTCATGCTACTGTCCCAGCAACGTTTGACCAGATTAATGTTTGTATGTGTAACAATGACAGAATCCAAAAGACTATATTTTTACACACTAACGTTTTGCTAATGCATGAGCACTGATCGAAAATGGTAACTGATACTGAGTTATCAATGAAATAGCCATCAACTTGTATCCTATCGAAGGAGTACCAAGTATAGACCATCACTAATTTCATGATGCTTTGTCAGGGCCGTAGGAAGCAATTTTGTATTGAGGGGGCTGATGTAGCGAGCGTCGAAGACGCGAGATATCTAGGGGGGTCCGGGGGCATGCTCCCCTGGAAAATTTTGGATTCTGGGGCGAGATTTATAGCAAAATTTATAGCATAAAAAGCAAAGAAAATTTGTAAAAGCAGAACAGAGCAGGGTACATAAAGATATTTTGAGATTTAAATCAAAAGTTGTGAAGCAGTGCAGTCGGTAATACGGGTTTTGTTCGTTTTATTAGAATACATAATAACTAAAGAGTAAAGTCTAACAACACTTTCATGATTAATTTTAACTGTTTCAATCTATTACTTAACTTATTAATTTTCCAAATAACTTTAAATAACATTAGTCCTTAAAGCGTCCAAATTATACATTACAACTAACAAGTAAATAAATGATTAATTAGACCCTGGCAACAAATTAAAAGGGTTAATTTCTGTCCGCGTTAATTTCTGTCCGTACTCCGTACGAATTTTCACAGGTCATTATTTCCCTCTAAAACTTTACAGATTATCGCTAGTTTACATGCAAATTATTGGGGGGGCTGAAGCCCCCCCAGCCCCCCCGGTGTCTACGGCCCTGTTTGTGAAAAGAGTTGTGCCACATGATTTACATGCAAGCATTTATATACATTGCCACCAAAACACTGGTAATTACAGTAATACAGTTACTACATCAGAGGCTGCTTATATACAGTGGCGGAAATTCGCCTTTTTCGGTGGTGGGGCAAAGCCTCTTAAATTTCCGACAAGTTTATTCACTACGTAACCAACTTTTTTGCGCCTGTAATCACTGTCGAATACTCTGTTGCAGGACAGGCATTCAATCTTCACTCTTTTTAGACTTTTCGACATATTTCGACGATTTCGATCGCTATTTCAACGTTTATTGGTTTGGTTTGCAGTCGTACTATCGTAACAAGTTTATATTTAGTTTAGTTTATTAGAGGGCGTACGATTTAAAGTCGTTAGCCGAGAAGACCTGAAAATCTTACCATTTGCTGGTCTTATTGCAAAGGCAGCCCTTTCTCCTCAATTATTTTTAAGACCCTGAGTGGTGGTCCAACACAGGATTTGAACCTGTGTCTCGCAGCTCATAGACATGTGTGGTAACCACTAGACCACAACAGCTGGTTTAAAGATGGCTCCTGTTCGATGATGCTATGAGCGCTAGTCCCAGTTTCCCAGTTGCAAACATCTGCCACGTCTGGGTACGCCAGATCGCTGCGATGATGCAAAAAACAACTTGAGATATTTATAAGTATTTATAAGTTGCTTCTGTAACATTTTTTCCCATTTTCGATATATTCCTTAAGTATTTCCGAAATTCCGACAAAAAGTGAAATTTTCCGACAAATTAGCGATTTGACGATAGGTGGTGAGGCGGTTGCGCCCCCCACCCCACCACAATTTCCGCCACTGCTTATATAAGTCATGACTGCCTGATGCTGTTAACCGAAAATCTGCAGTATTAACTTGGTTTCAAAACTTTGAAACAAAACTGCTGTAAATTAACTATTACTGTAACAGTGTAACTTAACTCAGATGATGTTACTCAAATAACATGTTCAATACTTGGCGCTGCCAGCAGTGGTTAACTCTTTTATATTAGGGGCAAGGCTGTAACTCGCAAGGGCACACTTAACTACAGTATTTTATCCGAGTAATGCCAGATGATTTTTAATACTCAGAAATGTGATAAGCCTTCATGCCATCGCGTTCTTGTCGCTTGATTGCATTAATAAAAAAATAATGGGTGTTCTACAAAGTCAGTATAATTTTACCTGGTCCAAATGCATTTAATGGATCAGAAAGAAAATTGACTAAATTAATTGTTTCTTTTACAGTTTCAGGACGATACGTTAACATACTTTAGATTTTATAAATTGTAGTATTTTACTCTGTCTAACACCAGTCTGATAGCCGGGATAGTCAAAGCCCAAAGGTACTGCAGTATTGCAACTTTTATGTCATGTGCTCATTTTTGCTGTATACTGTTGCAAACACAACATTTTAGTTGATTTGCCATAATATGGCAAGCTAAATACTCATCTGCTGCAGCAGCTGTCATCATTTTGGTGTTTCCTTTGAGAATTTATGTAAAATACTTCAATCATACATCGATTATATTAATGAATAATTCATTTACCTGTGCGGTTCTCTTCGGTTTTGCATTCGTCGGCCATATTTTAAAACGTGTATTACAAACATCACGTGTTGTGTTCTTAAGCCGGTTTTCCACTAGGCGGGTTTTTCTTTTGTCTTAAGCTCTAGGCTGGAACTAATTAGAAATCTTTTCAATTTGAACAATAAAAAATCGCTTCGCGCAAACAAAATCGCCTAGTAGAAAACCGGCTTTACCCTGGGTACCAGCTGGCAGGCCAGGCCGGGATCGAGCCCGGACAATCTCACATATCAACGACGTCATTCATTCTACTAATTTCCCATGTGTGATGCACGTAGCATGACTAATAAGATTAAGAGGCTCGCTGGCAAACGCAATTTCATTAGCATACTAAGGTACAAATTGCACTCACCTTAGCTGTAAGCTCAGCTACATACATGTGAGCGCAGCTTTTCAGCACTTAAACGTATAAAGATGTACTGTCCTTCAACCATGACAAAACCCAAGACTAAATAACCTTGCTGTTTTGTCAATCGAAAGAGACCTTTCCAGAGAACTTAAAAACCATAAGATTGCACTGCGTTAATGTGACTAATGTGTAATTAAGTGTTGTTTATATTATTCCTTTTAATAATGAACTTGATGCACAATACATACATCAGACGTATTTTCACAGACTGCATCTTTACGAAATAAAAATTTATATTCTTTATTTTCTGCTGTACTCGACCTAGCTTGCTTAAAGTCCCTATTCACAATACTCAACAAAGGAAGCGCGAAGTCTAAATGATTGGAATTTGGGTAGAACTTAAGAGGAATGACGTCATGATGGGTCTCTACGTTGATTGGGTGGTCGTGCTATATAAGTGGGGCAAAAACTCTAGCTTTCTCTCAGTTTTTCCGACCAGCGCCGATGAGAACAGTGAAACGGCTATCCTAAGACATCATCAGACACGAATTTTGACTAAGAAAGTAAGATGGCTCGACAAAAAGCACAAATGCCACAAGAAATACCTGTTCACGGTGACAACGCCGATGAAGTTGTTGGGGATGCTGTTGTGGCTGGACCTGTTTCCCCCCTCCCCAATGTTCAAGTTCTTACTCCAGAGGAACAATTAGAGGTATTATATTTGATACGTAATAAGCTCACTATAGTTGTGTGATTTAATATTCGTTCGTGCTCCTTCGTCTGTTGTTTTCTCATAGTTTTATGCTGTTCACTATCATATCATACACTATTGTACACGTGGTCATGGGTTTTATTTCCCGAACTGTAATCTTCGTTATTATTACTCCTTATTTGAGGTGAAGTTGTTGTATTGCCGAGTTGTTGGTGTATAGTTTTATTCAGTCAGCTGTATTTTGATTGACTACAAACGGAGTTTTATGAACATGGTCGATTCAATGTTCACGGTTTTTGTAGCGTGATTCAGTCAGCCGTATTATTCTGATTGACTACAAACTGAGTTTTATGAACATGGTAGATTCAATGTTCACGGTTTTGTAGCATGATTCAGTCAGCCGTATTATTCTGATTGACTACAAACGGAGTTTTATGAACATGGTAGATTCACTGTTCACGGTTTTGTAGCGTGATTCAGTCAGCCGTATTATTCTGATTGACTACAAATGGAGTTTTATGCACATGATAGATTACATGGCCATGTTCACGGTTTTGTTTTTGTAGTGTGATTCGGTCAGCCGTATGATTTATTCTGATTGACTACAACCGGAGTTTTATGAACATGGTCGATTCAATGTTCATGTTTTTGTAGTGTGATTCAGTCAGTCGTCATGATAGATTGGTTTATGGTTTATGGTTTATTAAACTTCAGCTACGAAAAGTATTACATACAAGCTTGGGATACCACCACAGGTTTCCCCAGTTACGGTGGCCCCTTAAGTAGACAAAAAAAAACAAAAAAAACAAAAACCAAAAAAACATCAATCGATTAAAAAAAAAGAACACAATCGATTACATAAAAACAAAAAATACTAAAATAAGGTTCAACAAAGACACCTTAGTCCATTTACAAGTGCCCGCGCAGTATGGCATTTGATACATACTGTTTTCCATGTTCTTGGATCGTCAATATCAAATATATTACACATAGCGTTTTTATAATATTTGATTAAACCTTGTTTGAAGGAGGCCAAGCTAATAACTCTAGATCTTAAATCAGAGGTTAAACAGTTCCATGTTCTACTGGCTCTTATGAAGAAGCTTGATTGAAAACAAACTGTTCTAGCAAACGGAATCTTCAGTAGGATTGAATTTGGATCCTTATTAGTTCTCCTGGTTTTACCGACGTTTTCATGAACTGGGTTTGTATCTTCACTTATATGGATGTGGCCTCTGATGTTCTTATACAAAAGGATCATATCCAAATACTCATGCCAGTATGATAATGGTAAAAGATCCAAAAGTTGTAGCCTCGTAAGGTATGGAACATCGGTATCGAAGCCCAAACCAAGGATGAACTTTGTGGCCCTCCTCTGCACTCTTTCGATATTCTTTACCAGACTCACTGATTGTGGGCACCACACTTGCGACGCATAAGAGAAATGACTGCGTACGAGTTGAAGATACAGTATCTTCCTGGTTGATTCATCATTAATTTCAAGAGTACTACGCTTAACCAAACCTAACATTCTGTTAGCTTTCATGCAGACAAAGGCTGTTTGGTCCTTCCACTCTAATTTTGAATTGATTTTGATTCCAAGATCCTTCTCGATAGTTGTAAGGGGGATTTTATGTTCCCCAAGGCTATATGAAGTTGAAAGTGGCATGATTTTCCTGCTAACAGAAAGTACTTTACATTTGGTCAAATTAAACTTCAAACGGACTTCATTTGACCAGGACATAATACCGTTTAGATCCTCTTGCATTGAGGTCATGTCATCAGTAGATTCCACCATCCTAAAACATTTAGTATCGTCGGCAAAAAGACCGATGTGACAAGAGGTAGAAGTATAATCCGGCAAATCGTTCATGTATATTGCAAAAAGTAGTGGACTGAGAATTGACCCCTGAGGCACACCGGACGTAATGGGTAGAATCCGGGAAGTAGCACCAGGTACAATCACTTTCTGCAATCTTCCATTCAAGTAATCCTCAAACCATGATAACAATTGACCTGATATACCAAATTTCTCAAGTTTCCTTGAAAGTTTACTGTGATCCACTGAGTCGAAAGCCTTGGAGATATCTAAAAAGATGATATCTGTTTGCTTACCAGAATCCAGATATTTCCCTATTATGTTCATCGTCGATAATAATTGAGTAGTGCATGATTTCCTCTGAACGAAGCCATGCTGTACACTACATAAGAGGGATGTAATATGGGATGATATGCGATTGAAGATGCACCGTTCCAAAGCTTTACCAACTATGGATAGGAGTGAGATTGGCCTGTAGTTTTCTACGTTCGTCTTTTCGCCGTTTTTATGCAAGGGGATAATATTCGCCAGTTTCCACTCTTTAGGTACCTGACCAGAGGAAAGTGATCGGTTGAAAAGTTTACAGAGAGAACCAGCGAGCTGCGTAGCACATTCCTTTAAGATGTAAGCTGGAAGTCCATCTGGTCCACAAGCCTTATTAGGATCTAATGAAAGTAAAACCTGCTCAACTTCGTCCACAGTAAACTGTAGTGATGAAATAGATGAAGGAGCTGAGGGATGGTCATAATTATTATCATTGTTTTGTAATAAGTTGTCAGTATACCGTTGGCTATAGACTGAATGGAAGTAAGTGTTAAACAAGTTTGCTACTTCATCCGGTGTATTTGCACTAACAGTAGGAATGGTATTATCTTCCTTTTTCATAAACATTGTTCTTGGAGTTGAACTACTGGATTTTGAATTTAATTTAAATATTGACCAAAAGCGTTTAGGGTTACTTTTCAGCATTGGTCCCAGATTACATGACCATGTTCACGGGTTTTGTAGCGGGCCGGATTTAGTCAGCCGTATTATTCTGATTCACTACAGTTTACCAATGGAGTTTTATGAACACGATAGATTTAATGTTCATCTTTTGTATAGTGTGATTCAGTCAGCCGTATTTTCGGATTGACTACAACGGAGTTTTAGGAACACGGTAGATTCCATGTTTACGGTTTTTGTAGTGTGATTTAGTCAGCCGTATTCTGATTGACTGCAAACGAAGTTTTATGAACACTGTCACGGTAGATTAAGACTTCAGTGTGCATATTTTGTAGTGTTATTCAGTCAGCCGTATTATTATGATTGACTACAAACGTAGTTTTATGAACACGGTAGATTTTAATGTTCATGTTTTATTGTGTGATTCAGTCAGCCGTATTCTGATTGACTGCACACAGAGTTTTACGAACAAGATAGATTAAATGTTCATATATTTTGGAATGATCGTGATCTGATTTGACGGGCCGTATTCTGATGGTTTATATATCAATGGATTTCTTATACAGCTTGGCAAGTGACAGCGGCAAATCGAATGGGCTGAGTTTATAGTAATATATTCACAGTGGTCTGCTCCCCAAACAATGCCCAGGCGGAGGGGATTAAGATTGGGTAAAATATGAATTTCCCCCCAGGCAAAGTGGGAGTATAATAGGGGGATTGTGTTGCAGCTGAGGGGAGGTGGCTGGGTCACAAACTCTCTTAAGGATCAAGACCTCTCGCTTCCCGTGAGAAAACGGTAGAACTGCCAAAATCTTTCCCAACAGCCGTAATTTAAAGCATTGGATACCCCCTTGGGACCGAATATGCGAGAAAGGAGAGTCCCCGCTTAGAAACCATAATTGAAACCCCTCCGCCACGTCACTAATTGGGAATCATACCATGAGAATAGTAATATATTCACAGTGGTCTGCTCCCCAAACAATGCCCAGGCGGAGGGGATTAAGATTGGGTAAAATATGAATTTCCCTTCCCTAGTCATACTAGTGCTAATATATAAACCTGCCAACACCCCTCTATAGTGACACAACCACACCCCAAATGAACTTATTTCGACAACGGAAAACCTCTCCAAAACTCAGAAACCCACACCGGACAACAATTAAGGAAACCAAAACCAAAAATTAAGGAAAAGCTATCTTAAAGTCACTAATGTTGTTACGTAAACGGAATTCTGTGCCCAAGCATTCTGCCTTCGAAATTGGTTGCGATGGAGACGTCGAAGAGCCTGCACTGAGGAGATCTGCAAGCTTCGTGGTGTGCATGACTCTGTCCGTCTGCGAGTAATACATGGCAGTTTGAAGGCTCTTCCATCCTACGTGACGTGCCACCTCGTCCATGGAAGCACCGAGGAGGGATAGCGTGATGGAGCAGCCGGAACGGAAGCTGTGCATCGTCTCACCATCGTGGATTCCAAGAGCTGTAAGATGTTTTGAGAGCCTGTTCGCGATAGCAGATCCTTGGAAAGGGCAATTTGAGATGCACCCATTTGGGGAAGAACGGAAAAGATAACCTTGGTTCAGGTGAACTCCCATTCTCTCGGCCAGTTTCACATATAGGTAGAGGTTAGCGACTGGACAGATAATGCGGTTAACACAAGATTTTATCGCGAAGACGTTTCCCCTTGACCACGGAGTGTCTTACCGAAAATATGATTAAACAGAAAACCATCTCCGTCGGGCAGTGCGAGAATTTCTTTAGTGTTAACCCGACCCAGATCAGAGGCACGATCGCCGGAATAGAAGTCCAGACACACAAACGCTAGGTCTCTGCTATACCGGTAACGATCCACAGGTGTAAGTGCGGGGGATAGTATTTTAGTGCGTAAATGATCACTGAGAGCCACAAACTTGTCAAAAAATAGGGGTTTAGTTTGTTGTGGTCTGACTAATGCCTGTGCCTGTTCCTCTCTTATGGAGGTTAGGTATTGTTTCACCATAGGATGAGCTGCTGGATTTCCCACCCCTGGAGAATCGTTCGTTGTGCCAACCCTGCCCATAGCGGAAAAAATCGCCCGCAATTTGCCTATGTAACTGTCCACTGTACCAGCAGCGAGTCTGGTGGGACAATTGCAAGATGATTTTTGTGGCAAATTGAAATGTAAACAAGAATCTATATGGATTGTTGTTTTCCCCTTTCGGTCTTTCCAAATCAAGAAGCGAACTAAATCCTGAGGTGAAGCGGACCTAATAGACTTTGCTACGGGCAGTGAAGCGAGAAAAGTTTCTAATTCTCTCTGCATACTGTTTTTTGTGTCGATTGTAGCAGACGAAGTCTCGTATTGATAACCTCATGATCAATTGCCACTTTCTTTATAGCTTTAATAGTTGCGGTGTCTTTATGATAGCCACATTGCTGACAGAAGCAAAACCCCTGATCATTGGCATAGTGGCAGTCTGGGCACTGTTCCGACAGCTTCCAGAGTCGTGGGACTTCTTGGAAGACCTGCAGTGATCATAATAAAGGCGTTACTTCCTGTCCGCAAAATCGAAAAACCCATAAATCCCATTGTAGTGGTCGTGATACAAAACCCGAAAGCGAAGGAGCTGGGAATAAAAGGATATCGTTTTGGCCTTGGAACCCGAGTTGAAAGGACGATGTAGAATAACGCCACAAGATTGGCCACCAGTATCTACGTGGGGATAAATCGGGGACGATAATAGAAAAGGTGACCTTTCCCTGGGCGAACAGGAATTTGAGCAGAGGACCGATGAGTACAAACGGTGGAAAGACATAAGCGTTTTCTTGCTCCGACAATACTTGTGCGAAAATATTTGTGCCAATAGCTTCATGTACAGGAAAAGGAGAGAAGAACCTCAACGGTTGTCCTGTCGAATCACACCTAACGTTACACGGGATGGCCATAAGGTCACATGAATGGGGGCCAAAAGCCTCCTCGACGTGGTCCCATACGGGTTGTGACAACGTGCAATCTATATCAGACAGGCGCCGCGAAAGGGAATCTGCCGGGTTTTGCGCAGATGGGATATAATAGAGATGGAGGCTAAAATTGGCTTCCAGGGTTATGTCGAACAGCTCTTTGAGCACCGTATTGAGCCACGCGATTGTGGAACCTTGCTTGTTCCAGCAATTTACCAGAACCTGGTTGTCAACGTAGGAATCTATCCTTGCGTTGGAGAGGGATCGAGCAGCTATATGTAAAGTTTTTACAAGCGCCAAAGATTCCCGTGTTGCGATTGATAACGCGCGTTCGTCATCCGACCATAGTCCATGAACGAGCATGGGCTTGTCTGCGTTAAGATGGATTGTGCCTCCCCAGCCCGTATTTGAGGCGTCTGAGAACGTTTTTATGGTATGATGGAGCTCCTCTCCATGGTAAAAAACCGTTCCATGTATCTAAAAAACGCCAGTGGAGCAACTCCTGCCGCAAGGCGTGAGAAATCTTCCTGGGACGACGATCGCTGTGTGCATTTGAAATTGCTTCAAACATAACTCGGGAGTACAGTTGTGCTGCCGGGACAATCAAAGTGAAGGAAACTACTTTACCTGCCATTTTTTGAAGTCGGTTTAATGATACCGTGTTTTTAGCGAGAATAGATTCTCGTAGCTCCCGAAACTTTCTAATCTTTTCTTCGGGAAGGATGAACGCTTGCAAACAGGAATGCGATAAGTATCCTAAAAACGGCACGACTTGTTGAGGAACCAGTATCGATTTCTTAAGACCGATAAAGTATCCTAGCTGAATCAGGATACTACAAGCAATGTAACTCCCCGCTTCCGCCAACTGAAGGTTAGACCCTCGTAGGATCAAGTGTTGCTCTTCTGAAAGACAGAGCTGCCCAATGTGACGGTCGTCAATATACTGAGAACATGGCACGCCCTGAGACCGGATAAAATTCGATGCTGCTAGCCCAATCGTGTGGTACAAGTACGCGCTAGATTTCCAACCAAAAGGTAATGTATTATAGCAAAAGTACCACCCTTGCCACTCCAACCCGAAAAAGGTTCGACTGCATTCGGTAATGTTGACATGATCATAACCACTTTTGTCATCTAGTACGGACTGAAAGTGGCCTACTCCCACGTACCGAGGCAAATCTGTCAGCTTATCTCGCGAAAACGGCATATCCTTGATCCACAGATTTAAAAAACGTTCATCGTGACATAGCCTCGGTTTTACCGGTTCGATAGTAAGGAGCATTACTAGATGTGGAGGGCTCACTTCGCCTTTCTTACCCAGGACTGTGAGCGACCCGTTTGTGACTCGTTCCAGGACTGAAACTGTAATGAACGGTTCAAAACTCACGCACGATCGATTATTAGTAAATATTCTGTGTGGTGGGAGTGCAGAATTGAAGTAGTCTCCTTGAAAGCATCCCTTAAATGGCTGGAAGAAGGTGTATATGTTCACTTTGTTGTTGACATAATTCATAATTTCTGCACGTTTTGCATAGCCTTGGAGGATTAAATCCCACTCTGAGGGATGTCTGTGAATTTCTCCGCTAATGAAAGAAACTGGGTTTCTAAATGCCAGATCGCGAGGAGAAGCGTGTAATTCCCCTTGAGACACCCCCGCCACGGCGGGTGGAGTACCAACTGGAGCTGGGGCACTATTATAATCAAAGGAGCACCAATGAACGAAACGCTTGTTATTCCTTGCTTGCTTTAGGTCATGGTCGAATTGAACCTTACACAAAGGTCTAGGTGGAAGGGATGAAATCAGCATCAACAAACGGGAATTAAAATTGGATGCATGCACTAATGGGACGGCACATTGAAAATTGTCTATCCTTATAGCAAATCAGTGAATGTGCTCCCAACTAAAACATCCAAATATCTGTATTGTGACCTATTTGTCAACTTAAGTTGCAAACTCATCCCAGCGCACCAAAATCCCTAAAGTAGACTACATATGTGCCCCAGCACAAAATCGGCAGAAAATATCGAAAGGACACATGTCTAACTTACAAGTTTCCTTCAAGGAAGTATGGAAAATGCGATAAATGAAATCGTGCGCCACTGTAACTATATTAGTGAGTTCACGTCTAATCATACAAAAGGACAAGTCAAACATATATGGGATACTGAAAACTTGTTGATATTATTAATCATAGACATGAATTACACACTTATGGATCATAGCAGTTATATTCCTGTATACATATCATGTTCATGAATTTGTGAACTTCCTGCGAGGGCAGAATCTTGCGAAGTGTCCCCGTTGTCGACAATTGAAGCAAAGTGGAGGTGGAGCCTGATAAGGGCGACTTCTTTGGCCATATAACTGGGCTCGAGGTCGGTACATTGGTTGGTACCCGCGCCAATACTCATTCTGCACTGTTCCTCCCAGAGAGCCGGGGAAAGGAACTGGGGTTCTAGGTTCGGTGACTCTCAGCGCCTTTTCAATGATTTTAGAAACCAATACTTCAGCGCCTTTTCAATGATTTTAGAAACCAATTCTTCATCTTTATTACCAACCAGTTTTATCAAGACGGCTCGGAATTGAGGGTTGCTCTGGATAGAACGACACTGTTTGAAAATAGTATTGTATCGATTTGCTTCCTTGTCCCTTGTCTCCCTCGCGATATCTACCAAGTTTTCAAGAGCTGCCAGAGCTGAAAATGTGTCGAATACCCCTATTGGCTTCTCCAATTCCCATCTTAGTATACGGAGAGCGGCATCAACAGAATTCGCGTCGGATTTCTTTTCCAACAGGAGCAACTTAGCTTGCACTTGCTCCAACGTAACCGGCTGCAAATGCGAGGAAGAAACACTCAACAAAGAATCAATTAAACAAACAAATCGCTTTTGTCACAGAAACTAATGTTCACATCAGTAATTGCACGGCATAAACCCCAATTTGATTTATTTATTATTTATGTATGTATGTATGTATGTATGTATGTATGTATGTATGTATGTATGTATGTATGTATGTATGTATGTATGTATGTATGTATGTATGTATGTATTTATATATATATATATATATATATATAATTTTTTTTTTCTTTTCCCGCCGAAACAGCGATTTCACGATAGGTAACTATTCCACTCACTGCACTTAACTGTGTTTTGTCGGAATTTTATCACTGCTCCATAGCGATAATGTCGCGGCATACACCCAATTTATCAGCAACATACCGCAGTAATGTCGTTGCATAAACCTCATTAGTATCACCGACACACAGCAGTGGATTCGTGGCATACACCTCATTTTATCACAGATATACAGCATCTATTTCATAGCATAACCTTATGTTTTTATTATTATTTTTTTTTTTATCACCTACATACAATAGTGGTTCCGTGGCATAAGGCTCATTTTGTCACAGAGACACAGCACTGAGTGGTGTCGTGGCATAAGGCTCATTTTGTTACAGACACACAACAGTGATTTCATGACAGAAACCTCGTGTTATCACAGACACACAGCAGTGAATTCGTGGCCTTAGATCTCGTTTTATCACAGACACACAGCAGTGATGTCGTGGTACAAACTTTATTTTATCACAGACACACAGCAGAGATGTCTTGGCCTTAAATCTCGTTCTATCACAGACACACAGCAGTGATCTCGTGACATAAACCTGATGTTTAACACAGACACACAGCAACGATTTCATGGCATAAAACCTTGTTCTATCACAGACACACAGCAGCGGTTTCATGTCATAAACCTCATTTTATCACAGACACAGCGGTGATTGCTTGGCCTTAAATCTCGTTGTATCACAGACACACAGTAGTGAATTCGTGGCACAAATTTTATTTTATCACAGACACACAGAAGTGATTTCGTGGTCTTAAATCTCGACTTATCACAAACACACAGCAGTGATTTGTTGGCCTTAAATCTCGTTTTATCACAGACACACAGCAGTGATTTCGTGGCACAAATTTTATTTTATCACAGACACACAGAAGTGATTTCTTGGACTTAAATCTCGTTTGATCACACAGCAATGATTTCTTGGCCTTAAATCTCGTTTTATCACAGACACACAGCAGTGATTTCGTAACACAAACTTCAATTTATCACAGACACACAGCAGTGATTTCTTGGCCTTAAATCTCGTTTGATCACAGACACACAGCAGTGATGTCATGGCATAAACATTATTTTATCACAGACACACAGCAGTGATTTCTTGGCCTTAAATCGCGTTGTATCACAGACACACAGCAATGATTTTTTAGCCTTAAATCTAGTTGTATCATAGACACAGCAGTGATTTATTGGACTGAAATCTCGTTTTATCACAGACACACAGCGGTGATTTCTTGGCCTTAAATCTCGTTTTATCACAGACACACAGCAGTGATTTCATGGCACAAACTTTATTTTATCACAGACACACAGCAGTGATTTCTTGGCCTTAAATCTCGTTTTATCACAGACCCACAGCAGTGATTTCGTGGCATAAAGGTTATTTTATCACAGACACACTAAGCAGTGATTTCTTTGGTCTTAAATCTCATTTTATCACAAGCACACAGCAGAGATGTCGTGACATAACCTCATTTATCACAGACACACAACAGTGATTGCGTGGCATAAACATTATTTTATCACAGACCCACTGAGCAGTGATTTCGCCAGGCATAAACGTTATATTAACAGAGACACACTGAGCAGTGATTGCGTGGCAAAAACCTCATTTTATCACAGACACACAGCAATGATTTTATGACCGAGAAACTATATTATCACAGACACATTCAGTGACACAGCCGTGCACGGCATTCAACTATGTTTTAACACAGACACACGGAAATGCAGATAAACTGCGTTAACTAAAGCATGGCACACCGCTTCCCGTAAAATGCCGGGAGCCAAAATAAAAAGCAGTTCAACCGAATAATTCTCAAAAGAATGTATGCCTCAACAGCTATAAACAATGCTAACACATACATGCCGGTGGTAGCCAAGAACCAGGCTTAATACTATACTTATAAATACCTATAGAAAACAATATTAACTGCTGGGAATAGGGATACCTATAGTACCCCACCACTAAAGCTAACTCTCATATGGGAATTAAACTACTAAGAATGTTATAAGCCACACCGCTGCACCTCGTGATTATTCAAGTATAAACTGCTTAATGAATATATGACAAAACCCACCAAAATGAAGAATTAAACTCGTCTATATAAACAGCTGCATAAACCACCGTAGCTTACAATAGAGGGGATATGGCGAAAATATCCACCTAGCGTTCGTCCGACAAACTAACACTGCTCAAGCGAGGACTCCGTCATAGACAGAATATAAGGCGTACTAAGGATACCTTTCTCAATGAACCGTGCTAAAAGGCGACTACTAACCAGCGACATCTCGACACTCCCCCATGCAATTAGCCAGACGGTAAATGCCTATATTGCCTAATGTAAATCTGAATACATGGTCCTACTATACGCCAAATCAATAACCTAGAAAGCTTATATGTGAGCAGCGTCTCTTAAACTATCATGCTGTGTAGAAAAGTAATGTAAAACGAAGAAATCCAATCGTAACTAACGTAGCGGTAACTATAGCGCGAATATCTACATTGGAATAAACCAGAGTGAACTAACAAAACACCCGCAGAGCGTAAAAAACATTAGAGAACCGAACTAAGTCATAAATAACTCTGCCTATTAAGGAATAAAATGCCTCAATTGACATAAAGAGCTCTTACGCAAATACCACGTATAACGAATATAATATCACTACTGTATGTAAAGAACTCTAGATCACCTGTGGCTCTATTGGCTGTACGGGTACTACGGGAGGCCTTGCCACAGCATCTTGTTCAACATCTTGTACTACAACGCCACCAACATCTTCTAACTGCGGATTACGGTTCACGTTCATAATTTCCTCTACTTCAACCACCACCTCCTGCGGATTTACTTCTTGGGGATCCATTCAAAATCTGGCTCAGCTGCAACACCCAACTAATTCACGAACTCTCTTAAAGATCAAGACTTCTCGCTTCCCGTGAGAAAACGGTAGAACTGCCAAAATCTTTCCCAATAGCCGTAAGTTAAAGCATTGGATACCCCCTTGGGACCGAATATGCGAGAAAGGAGAGTCCCCGCTTAGAAACCATAATTGAAACCCCTCTGCCACGTCACTAATTGGGAATCATACCCATGAGAATAGTAGCTGAGGTTTTTGCGAAATTAATTCGAATAAACGGCGTTTTATTGGGTTTTTAATATTTTATAGATGAAGCGGGCAACTTACAGATACTTTCACAATGCAAAACAAAACCAGAATAAAGTTAAAATTTATTTTCCCCACCGAATTCTGACCGTGGCTTGAGCCAGGCTCGCCACGGTCTAGATCTGCACCTCACCATGACATAAACCAAATCAGCATGATTTGCCCAGTTGTTGCTGAAAGATGGCAAGGAATCCCACTCAGTTTGACCAAAGTTTATATTAATGCAGAAGGGACTGGACTGGTGGAACTGGAGATGCTCTTTCTGACGCCATTTTTCAAGATGCCAAAGATCATGTTGACCTGAAGGAGAAAGGGTTGTTACAGATGCAATATAAGGTTGTGGATGGCCAGTATGTAAATCGAAAATTTATTACTGCATGAATAATCCCATGATGAAAGTCCTCAGAAAATGCGCCAACATTGATTTGGTGGCCTACACAGTGGGACCCAGGACATTGTGTTGATAAAGTCTTCAGCAACTTCAAAGATTTGCCTATTGTCGATCCGCTGCTTAAGAGAGTTGATGTATCACCAGTTGTTTGGGCATGGGAAGATGCATAGTGTGGCTGTAAAGACCTCTAAGGAATTGTCCTTACCATTTCTTGTAACAAACACCTTTGCCCACCAACGATTTATGAGCTCAAGTTATCTGTCTCTGAAAAATCTCGGAGAGCCTTGAAGTTTACATTGAAACATTTAAGGACCACAACAATCGTCTTGATGTGGGTTACAAGCTTTATGGTCAAGATTTTGTTGTTGATCTTTTATGTTTACTGGATCTTCTTTGGTCTCTTGTTGTTCTCAAGAACATGCTCCAGTCACAAGCGCAATGGTGTCCGGGGTGGAAGTTTGAGAGCTACATACCTGCTGTGCAAAATCAGCTGACCACGTTTATTGCCGAAATGGATGAGGACATTCCCTCTAGCGTTTCTCCAGCATCTCGCTTGACATAATGGAGAACAAAAATATGGAAAATGCATGTTGGTTGAAGGATGGCTTGTTGTGGAAGAAGTGGCTGGAAAACCTGGTGAATGGGACGGCATGGAAGGGTCGAAGTTCGAGGTTCACTTTGGCTATACTACATGCACTTATCTTTCTCGGTTGTCTCACAAGACAAAATATTTTTATCAATACTGTTAAATATAATTTTGTTCACATCAATACTCGAGAGCCGAGAAACCTTTTAAAGCTTTGGACTTGTACAGGTTAATTTATATTTAAATGCCTGTAAATTCCGTAATTATAATTTTCATTATAAAATCTATATAATAATAATAATACCATTTCTATAGTGCCTATACAGTAATGTTCTAGGCGCTTTACAATTCATGATAAAAATAACAAAAACCTAATCTAACAATAATACTTATAAAATCCAAATCTAAAAACTCATGAGTATTCCCAATTACAATTAAAAGATAATAAAAATAAAATAAACAACTTCATGATGTCATAAGTCATACGCTATCTTAAAAAGATATGTTTTAAGCTTGGACTTAAACACAGAGATATTCTGCGAAGCTCTAATACTGAGAGGAAGATTGTTCCACAGTATAGGAGCATGCACAGAGAATGCCCTGTTTCCATAGTTCTTCAAATTATAGACAGGGCAAGTAAGTCGTAGATGACAGTTCGATGAACGCAATTGCCTACGAGGTGTATACAGTTCAAGAAGATCTTGTAAGTACGACGGCGCTTGGTTCTACAGAGATTTAAACGTCAGTAGATTAATCTTGAATATGATGCGGTATTCCACAGGCAACCAATGTAGTTCACGGAGCATTGGACTGATGTGATCAAATTTGCGTAAACACGCGATAACACGCGCAGCTGCATTTTGCACGTTCTGAAGTTTAGCTATCCAGTGTATATGGCTGCTCGCATAGACTTTTTACAATGTTTTCCCGCATATAGAAACATACAAATGGAGTGGACTACAGCGCATAATATTATGTCATGTCGAGAAGTGCTTGTGGTAGACCCATTTCAAGCCCGAAAAAAACAACACCGCGCTCAGCTATGGCAAAACATCGCCGAAAATTTGAAAAAAATGGAGTCGCCAAGGTTTAAGCCAACCTTGACAAAAAGGTCTGTCCAGGATCGTTGCTCACTCTTGTGAGAATGGCCTTTGAACAACGGGCAACTGGAATATCTCCAGAAGTAACTGAACTGGAGAGTTGAGTGAGGAGTTCAGGAAAGACGAAAGTACGAAACTTTATCAAATTCATTTATTTTCGCATGTACTCGTCATATTTTCTTATAATTTATTAAATATTAACAAGGATTATGAATGACTAACATATTTTAAACTACAAAACAATAATAGGGGAAAACCCCTAGATATATTCAAAGCGGTAAAATCTATTTGGCCTAGAGTCTAGAAAGCTAACAACAAGCTAGACAACTGATTTTATGTTTTCCACAAGGGCAAGACAAGTCATGCAATGTTTTACAGGGTTGAACCACAAAAACAAATATTAGGTAATGTATTTCCTGTTAAGGTGATGAAAAGAAAAAGAACATTGAAGAAGAGAAAGAGACAGTGATGGGAATGAGGATGAAGGCAATGGAGAGGCTAAGTGAGACAAAGAAAAGGAAGGCAACCAAAGACTCGAAGAAGAAGCACAGATACCATTGATTTTTTTGAGAGAGAAATGCCAAATGGAAGCAGTAATGAAAGAAAAAGAACTAGAATTGAAGGGAAAAAAAGAAAAGGAGAGAACACAGCATGAAGAGCTTATTAAAATCATTGCTCAGCAACAACAACAACAGCAGCAGCAAACGATGACTCAACAAAACAACTTAATGATGGCCATGATTGAAAAACTATCGTCTTCCAAATAGTTATTACATATATACAAGTATTTTTACAAGTGTTTTTGCATTAATGGTATAATTATAGAATGCATGCCTGTCACTTTACTATTTGCATATATATTAAGGGTCAGACAATGGAAAGTTCATCATATATAATTGCTTCGTTCTTTAAAAAAACCCTTTCAATTTGATAACAATTAACAAGTACACACAATAAAAACCTTCGACATTATATTAAAAGGAATTGCCCTGCCTTAATTATTATAATTTCTGAAATGAAAAAATATTGAAGTTTGAAATGTTATTGTGAATGACTATAATCACCATTAATGTCATATTTTATAAGGGATTAACCTGTTCTTAAAACTAACCAAACACTTAAATAAAATCAAGAAAAGTATTCCTGAATTGTAGGGGGTTGCATACCAAAATATTTAGATGTCTGATTTCCATACATACAGGTTAATGCATTTTGAATAATGGAGCAAACTATATACATCTTGCCAACAGTACTTAGACCTAGTTTCAAATTATTCTTGAAATCAAGAAATTTAAAAGACCTAACAATATCACCAAATGACCACTCCACTGACACCCGTACACAGCTCATGGATTTGTTGAACAATTGCATGGGAGGTGTTAGCCTAGCATCTCTGAAGGGTGCTTGCAAATGAATCCTCAATGGTATGCAGGATCACCAGCTGGGGAGAAGGCAAAATGCTCTAGGGAGTTCAAAAGTTGGGAGTCTGCCAACATTCCTGCATCATGTCTCTTACCCTCTGTCAAAAGGAAATCATGAACAATAGTAAGAATTTATATCCTCATTTTATCCTTTTTATTAAAACAATAAAAGCAATATAGGTGCATACCTAGCAGTTAATGGCTGAAAATATTTTTAGAGAATTATCACAAATTAATACAATAACAAATAATTCAAGAAACCAAAGCAAAAAGACACATACCTACTGGACCAAACATGTTACCAATCAACCCATTTGGTGTTTCATGGTGGAGGCTATTTCAGATACAGTAGAGCACCTAGTCATGTACATTGCATTTATGTGCATTACATTAATACAAGCTAAGTATAAATGTTAGTGGAAAGTCATGTTGCAAGTCAAGACTTCAAGTCTTTGGGAAGCAGATTACTTTAAATAGATTCACTGAATCAATACATTGTATTGATGTAATTAAACATTTTAGTATATGGTAGAAACTATTGTTGTCAATACCTGGATTGGCCAGTTGGAGCTGTAGACCAGAATACAATTTTAATAAATGCTAGGGACTGATCAATACATAAGTTTAAAACTTTAATTGCACATTTTAACCAACAAAATTTGAAAATAATACCCACATTTGTATTTATTTATAGCCTTTTTTAATATTTCATAAGATTAAAATATTTTGAAACACGTGCTGTTCAAAGCAAGCTGTAAAAACGCTTTCTTTCAGCATATTTGTGTCAGGTGTGCTTTTTTTCCATAATCTGTAAATAGCGCTACACATCATTGACAACATTCTACAAATGACAACAGTCTGCATGATTGCAGTAGCAGCACGCCTTTAATAATACAGTATATATTGTGTCAAATAAAACATATACTGTATACTAACCTTGTATGATGTAATTTGGAGTTGTTGCAGAAAATTATATTACTTGTAGTTGTTTTCTTTCCCAGAGGCTACAGCCTTCAGAGTCACAAGGCCATTCTCCAACTGTGAGGGCATTATAAATGGAATTGACAGTATAATGACTGTAAGCTGTAATATTAGACAATACAAAATAACATAAAATAAATCTAAAATACCATAAATGCACAGCAATAACAAGAACTTCTAAGTTGTCAAGATTTTAAATGTCTTTGGACAGCTAGTTCAAGCATTTCTGTGTATTGTGAGAGTATGTATATACATTATAACTGGTTGTCAAGTACTGCTCACATACATAATCATGTGTGCCACATGCTAATAATCAGCATAAAGTTAAACACAATTGTAAGATGTTAAATGATAAATGTTTTGGACATGGTGACTAGCTGGTTGTCAAGATTTATACATGTCTTTTGGCAGCCAGTTCAAGCTACAGTATACTATGTGTAGTGATGTATAATGACTCGTGTAAGCATAAATGCACAGCAGTAGCAAGAACTTACAAGAACTAGCAAGAATTTACATGTCTTTCGGCAGCCAGTTCAAGGGTATACTGTGTATTATGCACATTACATGTTGTCAACAACACTGCACATATGCATAATTATCACATCCAATTAATCATAGCATAAAGTTAAACACAAATTTAAAAATTAATAGATACTTGGTAGAAAATAGGTTGCAAAATAATAATTTAGATATTTATGCACAGAAATAGCAAGAACTTCTAAATTGTTAATGTAAGATTTTAAATATCTTTGGGCATGATGATACATTAATATAATTAAATATTTTAATTCAGTGTTTGTCAATTAGACGTGGAGTCTTTAGGCAGCCAGTCAAAGCTGTAGAATTTAAAATAGATTCACTGTATGTAATGTACTGCATTACATTCACATTGGTTTTTAATATTTTGAAACACATGCTGTTCAAAGCGAGCTGTAAAAACGCTTGCTTTCAGCATATATGTGTCGCTACATATTGACAACAGTCTGCATGATTGCAGTAGCAGCGCGCTTTCGATAATACAGTATATATCGTGTCAAATAAAATGTATATACTAACCTTGTACGATGTAATTTGGAGTTCTTGCTGAAACATATTCCTCGTTTTCTACGGTGGCCCAGAAGGGACAACACTGCAAACAAAATAAACAATGCAAACAAAATATCACCGCACTGCAAACAATATAAAACACTGCAAACAAAATATCAACACACTACAAAACACTCTCCTTTGAAGAATTTTATAAGCAGCGAGAAAGCGACCATCAAAAAGGATTCCAGCATACGGCTACGAAAAAGAAGAAGAAAGAACCCTCATCATCCTCCACATCGACGTCGAAAACATCTAAGAAGGTTCAAGATGTTGAAGTAAAGGTTGGTCTTGCTGCTTGGACTGATGGTGTTTTGAAATCGCGTCGTGGAAAGACTCACACGGTTAAAGTAAAATCAAACGCTACAAGAGAAGAAATAATCGCAGAGGCAGTAAAGAAGCACGCCAGTTTTGACCAGAGCTTTGATGATTTTTCTCCTTATCTTTACATTTCAGAGAGGTTTTCTTTATTCCTGGAACATTAGATGATTTTACATTATCAGTCTACAAGGAAGCCATCGGTAAGGAGTACAAACGCTTGACATTCTTCTTGTTCAACAATACGAGTTTAATAGGAAGTTGGATGAGTCGTCTGATCCAGAGTCAGAGAGCAATGATCTCCCTGATGGGCAAATGCGTGTGGATAAATATGCAATCCAAACAGCGGGTGCCTTGGATCCACAGAGTAGCACAGGAACTGATTTGGAGAAAGGAGGTACATATCAAATTATATTTGTACTTGTATTATTTTATGTTTGCCTACGGAAAATCCAACTTTCACACCGGAAGTGATTGATCATATTTAGTTCCTGGAAAACGAGAGCTATTCTGAGTAACTAGGTAAGTGATCATCAGTTTTCCAATTAATTGGCCGATGGCAGGTAACTATAGGCTCTTGAATAATCAGTATCAGCAAACTGATTTTTTTAACATCGGCTCGCCTCTACTCTTGATGATTCGGATAGTCACGGATACCTGGAGCTCACCAAACATACATCGCCATTTTCGCCATCATTGGCTTGAGCATGCAATGCATGACCCTGAGACTCACTATTTAAAAATTCCTATTAGTGTTTTTATACTAATGATACCACTGTTATTTCATGTCACTAGCAGTTCTACTGTACAATGTAAATGTCCAGTTTTCATCAAAAAATATTTTTCTTATAACTTTATAGATTTCCAAGAATCTTTGATGTCATTTGCTATTAATGAGAGCCAGATGGATACCATGGAACCCACAAGATATATGTGAAATGGAAATTGTGGACGAAGAGCAAAAAGAGCAAATAATTTTGGATCCGAAGACCCTGGAAGAGGCATTTACAGCTACCTTACAATCATATGCTGCTAAACAGTTCACTACAATTGAAGTTACTAGAAAAAATATTGTGGAAAAGACATTTCAGTGTCTTGAAGATGAGTGTGTTGAAGCAAGGATTGTAGTTAAATTTATTGGAGAGGATGCTGTAGATACAGGGGGAGTAATGAGAGAGTTTTTTTCAGAGTTTTTTCGAGGTTTTCTACTGTGTGCCAATATAGTTCGTGGCATATATCCAAACATCACTTTTCGGCATAACTTAGATGGGCTATGAAAGGGTATTTATGAATTGTTTGGAAAGCTTGTTGTTGTTGCATTAGTCAATGGTTGCCCAGTGCCTCACTTTTTTTGCCCACTTCTAGCAAATTACATGCTTGATGTTCAACAAAACCCATCACTAGATGAAGTACCCCCAGATTGTGAGTTTCTTGCTCAAATTAAGAAAATTTCTGAGTCTTCTGATGAAGAATCATTTTCTAATGCAGTTGGTGATTTTTCAGAGCGCTTTGACATGGGTTATACAAAAGCAGTTTTAAAATTGCAAGACAAAAAGGAGCTTGTTAATACATGCATTAAACATATTATTATTAGTAGCGTTGCGGAAGAGATATACAGTTTTAAGAAAGGGCTGTCTCAATTTGGAGTTTTGGAAAATTTGCAGAAATTTCCAGAAGTCGGAATTTCTTCATTGATGCATTGTGAAGTCTCAGTTGAGGATGTAAAGTGTTGCTTTAAACCGGTTTATTCTCCATTAGGCTCAGAAAACCATTCCAAAGAAACAGAGATTACATTTAAATGGCATCAGTTTTTAAAGAGGGTGCACAGGGGGGAAATGCAATGTAATGTTTATCCGTTTCCTAACGAGGACGCATTAAACAGTCAGGCGTCTTGTGTAAAGTGTGAAGTGAAAGTCCTCAGTTTAAGTGATGTTCTGCAATTTGGGAGTAGGTCCAGATATCCAAACTTTTGTGGGCAGTTAAAGTTTGATCATGATGTTGAGAGTGTTGGAGTTGGGAAAAGAGTTGTAGGTAACACATGTTTTTGTACAATCACAATACCTGTAAATCTTAGATATTACTGTGACACATCAGTGTTTGGCCATAATTTAATGGCCAACATGTTTGAAAACTATGGTTTTGGACTGCCATGATTGCTACCAGTTATATAACTACCTAGTTACAGTAAGTACTTATAACTATTTGAACTGGTGTTTCTGTTATTTTGTTAAATAATCTTATTTACTGAGAGACGTTGTTGAGTTCTTTCAACATTAACACTTAAAATATCAATAAAGTTCTTTATTATCTTGACTTGTTACATTTTGTGTGTACTGTAGTTTACTAAAAGTGTACAGTTTGATAAGAGCTAGACTAATTTATTGTGATTTATAGAAAAGTTTCAGAGCACGGAATGATATCCTTTTGTCTAGGCTACATTGCCTTTTGCAAATTGAACAAGTCTTCGAAAAAGAACACCGGCCTCATGGATAGTTGATGGATATGCCAAACCATTTTCTGTCATAACATATTGAAAATAGTCAGACCATATTGTTTCTGCATCTTCATCGTCTGTCTCCAATCTCCAATCTGTTTTCCAGTTCACTAACTTTTTGTGGAGAAACGCTCTTCAAACAGTCGACTTTTCCAAATTCTTCTGGAAGAAAGTACATAATATCGGGTACACCCGCCACGACAGCATGCTTTGACTTTCTGATGTAATGGGAGTTGTGACAATCTTACCTCACAGGTAAGGTCAAGCAGATATGATTCATGCAGATCTTTCAAAAAATCAATCCACCAGCCAGATCGTTGTTTTCTGAACGATGACCAAAAACATTCTATCCTTTGGTTACGAGTGCTTGTCAGATACCTGTGTGCTTTTGAGGCAGCGTATTCGTCATGTGCGTCTGAGCGTAAATAACATTGCATTCCGGCAACAATGCCGTTTTCAGTTCCCATATCCGTGTCGGCACGAGCTGGACATCCTCGAGCTGCTTTGACAGCTTCAACAAAGTATCTCGCTATTGTTCTTGGATTTTTATTTGATCTCTGAACCTTAAGCCAGATAATTTTGCGACTGAAGCCATCTATACATCCGTGTATACAGAATCCGTATGGCTTCAATTTGTCGTACCCGTCTAAATGCCATGCGAAATTCGGACCATGGGACAGGTATGTACGACGCTGAAAACAACGGCGTTTTCTATCTTCAACTCCAACGGGATCAATTTCTTTCAAAACAGACGCCACAAAACTCCTCGGTACGTGAATATGATGTCGCAATCGAAGAATGTGCCACATGGTACAGTAGCCATTGAGCTGATCTGGACCAAGTCGAAGTTCTCTTAACATAATTTCTTTGGCATGATCAAGAAGTTCGTTGTCATCGAACATCTTCCCAAAAACATAAAGTGGGTTGTGGGAAAAATCCCATTGGTGGTATCCGGCTTGCTCCAGTGGCAAAGACAAGTATGTCGCATAAAGAGACTTGTGTCAAACCAGCTACAAAATTTAATAAAGGAAAAAGTAGATTTTAAAAATATCGTATAGTAGCAACCGGAATGGGATTGAAAACACAACAAAATTAACAGAATAAACAAATTATTTCCTTGCTTCATTTGGCCTTTTGGGCATAATTTAAGTACAAGTAACAGTTTGAAGTTTTCATGCATGTCAACAAACGCGATTTATTTTTTAAAGTATATCTTATACCTGTAGCAACACGTGATAAGTGTTTATTTATACCTTCGCAATTCTGGAGATAGTCCCTCCAATTCATGACAGCAGTCTCCTGTTTAATGCGCTTGTTCGATCCTGCAGCGTCAAACTGGGGAACAAAGGCTTGGTGGATGTTTTCGGATGTGAGCGTATTTTCCGAATTGCAGAATATTCCCCTGAAGGCAGCAGGATATTTCTGGATACATTCAAGAATACCAAGTGTTGTAAGGCCCTCTTTAAACATTTCAATTGCTGTGCGGACTCTGTCCACGACGAAATAATGACACAGTTCTGCTACAAGCTCTTCCCTTTTCTCAAATGTGGGTACACAGTTGTAGCCACAATTTGACAAATGGTCTTGAACAGATGAAGACCAAATCAACTCCGTAAACTCCTCTTCCTTGTCGATATTCTTTAACTGAGAATGAAAACATATTGTTATAAAGATAAGAACTAATACGGTTGATTAGGGAAGACTCAAATCGATTTGGCCCACGCGAAACGTCATATGGACGTTGCGGTTGGCAGGTGGGGCGAGCGTTGAAAATTTCCGACAAAAGGGCGTGGTCAAATGGGCGTGGCTGGCTTATAATCGAGTGTCGACGGATAGAAAGTAGCCTGCATAGCAAATGAAAAGGCTGAATTTTAAACTTTTAGTACATCACTCAGTGCAAATAAATAAATAATGGTAGTAAATAATAATATTATATGAATCGAGTAAGACACTTAAAATATTTACAAATTGTGCACACAAATATTTGAATAGTAAATAGAATAGTATATGCCATTTTTTCATCATTAAATTAAAACGTCATTGAAAAATTCTTGTTTTTTCATTTAAAAATGGTTGTTGAAGTTCTCGAATCGAAATATGAGAAACAAGTTCGTGATTGATAGAAATACATGCCAGATTAGAGAGGCAATTTTCGGTCATTGTGCTGCGCCGGCCGGGGGCATGCTCCCCCGGAAAATTTTGAAATTAGGGCCTCTGAAATTGCTAGAAATTTTGGGCCTCCATTTTGCTAATATAGCTTCAAACATCTTTCAATTTTTACATCTTACCTGCTCAAGTGTATGCCGGACATCAGAATGTGCTACTTCGTTTATGGTTGGTTTGCATGCGTGCTCCCCAATCGCAATTAAATTGAAAAGACATTCTGCGAGAGAATTGCCAGCTTCTCCTCCATTGCATATTGACACCCATTTGTATTGGTTATCTCTCCTTGCTAAAAGGTTTTAAGGTTTAAAAAATTACGTTAAATGTGCAAGTAATCACTGGTCAAACACCATGACTTTTTCGCTAATCAAAACCAAGACGCCCATTACACTGATAAAGTATGTTTGTTATTGAATAAAGTAAAGATAAATATCGTAAGCGTGATTCATTAGTGTAACAAAGCAAGTCTGGTACATGCAAGTGATAAAATCAATTGCAGAACGAATGCACAGGACGATGCATCTCTTCAAAGGTCTAATGCATTGAGCATTATAATCTACTCCATTCAATCCCCATCCGTCACAGAGGTAAAGATGTACCAACAATTGACAGTGTAATCAGGCCTTAAAAGAATTAGGAAATAAAATAAGAGACAAGTATTCATGGTTCAGTGCACTGTATATCACGCCATCTTGGCTGCCGAGAGAAATTGTGGGCCCCTGATGCTGTCACACGGGTCGATTTGGGGACCCTGATTTTGGGGGCCCTGATGTCACACGTCATAGATCACGTCTACTGTTCTCAATTGCTCTCCTGGCTCGGCTAGAAACGAAGAAAGTATTACTGACTTTGACGCTTAACAGCATAAACACAAATCTCAAAAATTTTATGGCGTCCTTCTGAAATTGGGGACCTGGGGAATATTGCCCCCAATTAATACCCTCTTTCGGTGTATATACTGCACCTTTTGCATTGGGTACTATGACTCTGTTCCCTGGTTCTCCAGCAAACATTGACGACTCGAAAAGTTCACGAACAGAAGTAGTATAGTACATGGCGGTGCGAGCTCAGTCGACGCCAACCGTAATATAAACGCCAAAACATCACCAAATTTGTGTCGAGCCACAACTCAGCAATGTTTTGGTATTTATGTTTTACAATCGACATTGGTGAGCTCACAGCCTCGCTCTCTGTGCTATTATGGTAATCGTTAGTCAATCTAGACACCCCTCCCACGTTTTCTACTCAATTGATGCCAAATACTAAAAAAATCACAACTTTCGCTAGACTTTACGCTACTTTAGCCATATTTAAAAATAGAGTGTGTCGTTTCATCATTTTCACGTCTTTAAAAAGTAGAAAGTGTCATTTCAACATTTTCACATTTTTGTTCAACAAACCACCAACACGTTCTGCTACTGTCTCACAAATTTACGCGCGAAAAAAAAACCACTAGATTTTGATTCTAGTGGCGATGTTTATCCAAATGGATAGCGAAATGGCGCTCTTTTGATTGGTCAACCCACACCAGCGCCCACGACAAATATTTTATCCAAACAAGTACCCAAATGGGGAGCGAAATGGCGCTCTTTTGATTGGTTAGCAACGTTGACTAATTTGCATACTAACAGGTGGCCGGTTGTTTCGCGAATTAGTCCGTTTGTTCACTATTTTCAGTGGTATCTCTCACTACAATATTTTTGTGACCATATGCGTAGGAGTCAACACCATTTTCTAAAAGGTATCGCTTATCATCGAAGCAGGATAGCGATACTTTATTAATTTCATAACTACCGAGCTGATGTTTGACACTTCTAATGGTCTTCATTGTGTGTCGCAATTGTCTCTGCTCGAGTAACACACTTTTGTAATCTTCGTGTCTGATTACCTTTTTAATTATATTTTTTCTAATACCTTTAGCGGTTTTCCCGCCACCTCCACCCTCTTTCAAATAGCTGTACATTTTACTGCGCAACCCGACGAACTCGACAATTGGCGTTCCAGCGCACTCGTCCTTCATCTTCCCAATAACTTTCTTGTTTTCTTTAAAAGCGAATGGGCTGTCATCGGGATAGTCGCTGTTGTCAAACTTTTCGCACTCCATCATAAAGTCGGAGTAAACGTCGTCAGTTTTGATTGAGTACAGCAGACTGTCAGTGTCGGTGAAGTGCAATCTACAGGTGTCGCTAGAGTACTTTTTCATAATATAATTGTAGTGAAAATTGTACATCAGCGTTTTGCTCAAGTCTAGTATGCACATACCCACATATGCAGGTCGATTTAATGTCAGCGTCTCTTTGACTTTGTGGACGGCGACTAAGTTCTCGCTAAATATCTTGCAAGACACAAACGTCGGCTTCGAGACAAGCTTTTCAAATTTCTTCGCAGTGGTCACTAATCTCACGTCCACACGCTTCCTCAAGTTTTCCATCGTTTTTCCGAACACACTGTTATTCATCAGCTTGAAGAAGTCCTTCTCAAAAGCGTTCTTAGCCGCAGTTCTTTTGACTGTGTTAAAGTCGATGTACTTACCCAACCACTTAGACTGGTCAAACTGTAGGACCCTATGAACCTTTTTGATTTTTAGTCCAAGGTCCGTGTACAACTGCAGATTTCCATAGTGACACACATACTTTTTTTTGTCCATCAAATTAGTCACCAGCTTTTTCACGCCGCCAACACTCACGTTAAACTTATTTTTGATTTTCGTGCAGTACTCCGACAACATGTCAACAGTTATCTCCATCTTCTCAGGAGCCACCGGGTAATCGTTGTGTAGGTCATGCAAATGGTCTGGATACTCCAAGTCGACTTCGAGCAGTAAGCCCTTTTCACTATTGTTGTGATAGTCGCATAGATTAACCTTTTTTATTTCTTTCTCAGTCAACCACTTGAAGCCGCCCGTAGGTAAACTTTGACTCATTGCCCATCCATACAAATTGTTGGCGTCAAGGTACATTAAATACTTCGACTCTTGCGCTTTGTCATACCCTTCCATGTATTTATTATTCGCCACACCATGTCTGTTGCATATGTAGCTCACACCACCACGCATACCCATTTCTACGAACTGGAACATGTCAATGTCGGACAATAATTCGAGCTCCACTCCAGTCATCTTTAGCATGGCGTCCCAAGCCAACCCGGGCGATGTAAAATAATGACACGGGTCTAATTTGTACTCACGATGGCATGTCTTTCTAAAGTTCTCAAAAACGTCGGCAAGCAAGAGCACGTCACTTTTCAAATACAGGTCGTGATACCCACCCATGTTTTCAACGTCGAAGTAGTCCCACACATTGCAAGCGCGCTCATGCATTTCTTCCGTAATGTGCTCGTCATTCAAAATACTGTAAAAGTCTTTTTTAGAGGGTAACTCGCTTTCATCGAATTTTTCAAAGGAGTCCATATAATCATAGGGGTAGACTCCCTTTCTTGTCATAAGTGCCAACCCCTCATCACGAAACACTTCTGACGTGTATTTGAAAGCGTCCCTTGGTAGGTTCTTCACCAAGTTGTCTAGACCACTACCCATGAACTGAAAGCTGTCCAAGAACACCAAGTTTTTTCCAAGCATGAACGCCATGTACTTCTCCATGTTGTTTGGTATCACATTTATGTCTTGACCAAACTTACCAATCTCCTGCATAATGAAATGGCTATCGTAACCGCGCAAGTTATGAAAGATCACAGGAATTTTATCAGTCAACTTAAAGCTCACATTACACTGACGATGCGCAGACCCTCTGTACTTACCTAACACGTGACAGTGGTCTCTCACTCTAACGTCAGCGCCAGTGTACTCAACACTGCAAATATGACAACTTTTAGCCTCGTCAAAGTTCTTCTTATCGGCATCAGTTAGTATCATTTCTTTGTTAAAGTGACTCTCAGATGTCTTTTTACAATATTCAACAATTTCTAACATCTCCCCAATGAACTTGTTGACTGCGTTTTCACCGCGATACACTTTTACTGGCTTACTGTACTCGTTGTCATAGCAACAAACCAGTTTATACCCATAACCACAGTCAACATGTCTCTGGTAAGCATTTGTGTAGCTACACTCGCTTGACAGCTTTGTTGTGTGCACCTTCTGTGTGATAGCCTCGAAGTCTGCGTACACCACAAATGGTACGTTTAGCTGTCTACTAAAATTCTCGTATTTCACTTTCGCACCTTTTTGTGGCATTTTAATAGCTTGCTTCCCATTGATGACCAAACATACTTCCACATGGCGTTCAAGCACGTCCGCTCGGGTAAAACACTGCAAACAATACCTACAAAAGTGCTTTCTCGCCTCGTGCTTTGTCTGCCGGTGCATGAATTTGTTGAAGTCACGAATATACACATAATGCTTGTTGCCCACGTCATTAGTTATCAACAATAGGTCCATATGGTCAGGGTACGCCTCCTTAGAAACGTACACAGGGAATGGCTGCTTATTTTCATACCCAAAAACATTGATGCTAATTTCGTTAGCCTTTTCGATCTTGTTGTAATCTTTGAGTGTGACTGGGAAGTCAATTCCGTCGTAATTCAACTCACTGACATGTCTGACGTACTTTGACGTTCTATCAGAGTTTTTTCCAACAGGAAATTTGTGTGCAAGGTGACACCATCTAAAGCACTCGTTGTCATCCCCGTTATTTACGTTTATCAAGCCCTTCATACTGTTGCACAGCTCCTTTGGCAACGCGATGTAGCTACTCCCATGCAAAGGTCTGTAAATAGCGACATTAACGTAGTGTGCGTCTATTTTGTCGATAGTCCATCCAGACCCCTCAGATAACCACCCAGCTATCCGCGTCAAAATCTGCTCCGACCCACGATTGGCGACACCCTCGATGTCATGCTCGTTAATGACGACGAACGTTTCGCTGTTAAAGTAGGCAGTTTTGTATGTGGTCTTATTGAGTTCTAAAACTTTCTCAAAAGTGACCTTGACTGTCTCCACCACTTTCATTCCGTTGGTCTCACCCAGCTCACGTCTCAAAAGGTTAGTGACAGCACTTCTACTAGCGTTTACCTGATTGATGTCTCTGTCGTCAATTACTTCGACTCCATAGGACCTTGTGAACCCTCTCAGTGCTCGATCCAACAGACGCGTTGACGGTGCGAGGTCTTCGACTACAGGTTGTCCCTCTTGATCTCTAAAGAAGCCGTGAACGTTGGTCGCTTCATCTGTTAGTGAATTGACAACGGCTGCACTCGTCTTATGCGCCCGTCTTTTTGTCAGTGGGTTTTTCACAGTCTGACTCATTGGCTTATACTTACACTACACTTTTTTTCTTAGCCCACTCGTTGTAATAATGATCGCCACTTTCACACCATCCCAGCTTAGGGTACACCACCCCAAACAAATTGTCGTCGAACTTATCTTTCACCTTCCCGTCTTTGAGGTCTGACACCTTCTTGAGTGTCTCGACTCGTCTTCTATGACACAACCTAATAATGTAGTATCCATATCTGCTGACATTTCTACCCTTTATCAAATTGCATGAGTGCAACACATTGACAACTTTCAGGAAGTCCTCTTTTATCAACTCAAGGTGCTCACCCTTCACAACATTCCGTAGTCTCCTCCCCATCCACCAAGACCGTTTGTGAACGCTTTTTAGTCGCGTGAGTCTCATGTCACCATAACTCTGAATGTAACCCCATTCAATGTCGCCACACTTTGGACACGCGTACCCACCGCAGTTGGTCATGTTTTTCACAACGTCACAATCCGAGCAGTAGTAAATTCTGAAGGTGTCTCCACACTCAGTTTGCGTCTCACTCGCGATCTCGTCAATTGTCAAGCCATAACTCATCTGCCTCATAAGTTTGTCCATCACCTATATTACTCCAACATTTTTTTTCAACGAACTAGTACCCATACCGCTATTCCACTACCCAAACCTAGCGCGCTAGCAAACAATAATTGGTATTCCTTCATTTCCGCACTCGGTTGGTAGTAATCTGCAATCTTCGGGCTCTCAGTGAACACTCGTCCGCTGTACTGTATGGTCATTACGCTTCTAAGTTCTTCCAACGCGTGGTTTGTGTCATTGATGTCAGCATTAGCGTCAGAGAGCTGTTGTCGCAAGCGCTGAATCTGATCTTTTTTAGCGATTTCATTCTCATACCACACTTCTTTCGCACTGGCTAGCTGTTCCAACGCGTGGTTGTGTCTTTTCATCTCAGCTTCATAGCCTGTGTGATTAAATTTTGAAAACATAAAGCCAGCGCCTGCAAAAGCCACTGCATTAAATATCCCTCCAGCCACAACGCTCGCCATTAACTTACGTTGATTTGAATGGGTCTGTCGGTATCCACTTTTTCGATTGTACCCATTTCACTAACAGCGTTCCTGCACCAACAGCCGCAGCAAGCTTCACTGTGCCTTTCACAGTCTCCGGTGTTCCCAATGGTTCTCCCAAAGCCTTTTTAGAAATCATACTCACTGCCACAGCACCAGTCGTGACAAGTAGCGCATCGTACAATTCGTTCATAAGTTCTTTTCGATCGATCGCAGTCATATACATTGTCGTGTGTTTTGTTCAAGAATCAAATGTGTCTAACGCTGGACGACGAGTTTTATGACTCTCTGACGCAGGTGCTGGTGCAGTACTCACAGGTTCTTTTTCACTGCTAATTGTGTACCATAGCGAAGCAGCGGCAATGATTACACCAAGTGTTCCGACAATGTAACCATAGCTCCACTCACCACCCTGTTCTTCGTTAACTATCATTTCACGCATTTTCTTTTCTTTCGCAGCTTTCGATATCTCAGCCAACTTTTTACCAGCAGCGACGCGCTTTGGGTCCTTCACCTTAACACTTTTCACATCAGCCGTGATCTTCGCTTCAACAGCCGTCTGTAGGTCTTCAGCCATCTAATACACTATCACGTGTTATCTTACTCACAGTTGACCTCACAGGTGTCTCACAGTTGACCTCACAGGTATCTCACAGTTCCAGACCAAACGCACTAAAAAATTAGGGTTTTTTCTGGGAGTATAACATAATGACTCAAGACCGAGAGGTTAGCGAAGAAGTTATTGACCGCTTGCTGAGAACGGCCTTTGTCAGTGTGTCTACCCCACGAGTCGACAATGGACCCAACGTCTTAAACGAGTACTTTTCAATATACAATCTGCTCGACCTCAGACGTGAAGAGGTGTTAATAAAACAGCCTATCCCCCAGGTCGACTGTGCGAGGCATCTTCACGACACTTGGATCGATCTTCGAGAAGATAGGGCCAAGGAGATTGCTGATAGATTAGCTAGCATAATCCCTGTGTGGTGTTACTCGTCATTCAAGTACCTTATGTTAGCAAGTGACGTCTACTTGAACAACCCTAGTGGGTCCAACGGTACGTTACTCGGTAACTTCCTCCAAGTGTTCTTAGTGACCCTTATGTGGAAACCATGCCCAACCAAAGCCAAAGCGTGGCTAGATCTCGCCGCAAACCGCGACGTTCACGTTTGCAAGGTCGGGTGTAAGGAAATACTAGGTGTGGACGATATCAGGGACCACGTACTCTCGCCCGCCCACAGACACTTTGCGAGAGACGAAAACGTGTACACCTGTCACCCATGCGGTGTGGTCACCAACGACCCACTGCATCGCTTGAGACACGAGAGCTCGAGGTCTCATCTTAAAAACTTAGAGCTCCAGCGGATATTCAACATGGAACGACGGTTTCCACCACAATAAAAATATTTCTCTGGGGGTATAGTAACCATGAGAAAAGTTGGTAAACTGGAAATCGTGATTGGCCCCATGTTCGCAGGAAAAACGACAGAGACTCTCCGCAGGTTAGTTGCGTTAAGTAAGTCAGCGCTCAAAGTCCTCTACATGAACAACACAGGTGACACTAGGCGAACTGACCACGCGTTCTCCACGCATCGTCAGACCATTGTCGTCGGATCAGACAGTTTACCTGCGAAGTTAATCACCAACCTCCCAAGCTCTTCCGAGATAGTCGATTATGACGTCATCGGCATTGATGAGGGCCATTGGTACTCTGATCTACTCCCAGTTATTCGCGAGTACATCAAAGCTGGCATTCACGTCATTATTTGTGGTCTCATAACAACAGAGCATTTAAAAAGACTTGGTGAGCTCGACACACTGTTCCCAGTAGCGGACGACATCACATTTCTAAAAGCGTATTGCGCTGTTTGTCGCGACACTTACGGAACAACTGTCGAAGCGCCATTCAATTGGAGATACAATCCAGGACCATCATTTGTTGGTGGTGCTGAGCAATACCGCGCAGTGTGCAGACGTCATCATCCTTCCACACAAAATTAAGGGTGCTCTCGGATACCCCACTTTTTAAATTTAGACATTGGTCACATGAAGCGTCCAATGTACCGTAGAAACATTTTTTCACACAGTGGTCAGAAGGTTTGTGAAATAAAGAGAGAAAGTTTCGCTGATATTTTTAACGAGTTAAAAACATCTTTAAAAAATGCTAGAGCAGTTGTCACTTCGAGCGTCGTCTCAACGACAAGAACGAGCGCTAATTCGACTCATTACTCGCTGTCTAAAAAGTCTCTTTACAATAACGTCTCTCATGGTTACTCAACGCTGATTTATTTTTAAATTTACGAAAACACTGGGAACACTGAAACCCAACGTCAAAGAAATATTTTATCACCGTGGTAATAGCGTCGTCGTATGAGTCGCACAAGAGTGTTAGATAACCAGCGGATTTGTATCTGAGTAGCAGAGAGTCTTGCTCTTTGGATGTCTTGCCTGTACCACCTGGATTCTTGAACTCAATCACGAGTCCGCTATGCTGTCGGTTTGCGTTGGCAATAATCAAGTCAGGCGTTCCACGTTGGTAACCTTTTTTCCACGAATTTATTCTTTTACTCGAAGTGTCTTGATTCTCACCACAAGCGGCTATCAAAATAGCTTCTGGATAATATTTCCTAAGAAAACCAACAACTTTCGTATGAAGGTCGAACTCAGTGATCATTTTAAACTGATTGTGTTTGAGACCGACGTCAGCTAAACCCTTTCTAATGCTTGGTAAGACTTCTGTGTGCACCCACCTTCCAAAGTGTTTCGCGCGCTCCAATTTACTCGAGAACGTCAATGAGTAGACCCCAAGTTCGTTGATAAACGAGGCCTGTTCCATCTTCATTTTACAATCAGGTTCAACGTGGTCGTTAACTGCATCTTTTGGCCGAGCGTAACCTAGAGCGCTCGCGACTTCTTTCGCTTTGAACCATATGTCACCGTCGTGATTAACCGTCGTGATTTGGTGGCCATCGAATAATTGCACTGAGTTGGTCGCCATTACTATAGCCTCGCAAAAAAACTACTCGACATAGGTGTCAGGTTTTTTATAGATCTGGTTTGTTGTATACCAATGCAGCAGGTGTGTTTTATTAGTCCTCAGTTTTCTACGTCGTCTGAAAAAGTTTCTAATGTTACGAACCAGCTTTCTAAACCAACCCATTTTAACTTAGGTCACGTCTCCTACCACTCCCACAGTGTCTGATTCTGGTAACATAATAGGTTTGCCGTAAGTCTTTTTAGACCTCATACCAATCTCAGCGTGGAGCTCGAGAGTCACGTCACCGCGGCCAAACGATCCACCAGCTTTGAACATGTGATCAGTCGTCTTATTTATCTTATATATTTCACGTTCTTTTGAAATACATGCTCCCATTTACTTTATACCATATTCCTTCATCATTTCTCCACCCATGATTATGATGTCTCGGTTCGCCATGTAACCACTCACGATTCTCACACCGTAGAATTCTATCAACGATGGGTACGCATAAGGTGCGAGTGGTATTCTTGGTCGATGTATTCCAAAAATTGTTCCATAGGGTGTGCCTATCTTTCCCATATTCGCTACGAAGTCTGAGTCGGTTGACTTAACGTTGTTGACCCTGACATGTGAGTTGCTCATTTGCCAATGTATTGATATCATATGCATTTTACTTATGTCAACGCCACTTGGAATAGTGCATATGCTCTCCATTGCTGGGATGCTACCACCATACGCGAGTCCATTAGTCATACCAGTCTTGTACCCTATGAACTTATCCCACTGACCATCGTCGTTCGATATAATTGTCTCCCAATTTGATCCAGCGGTGCGAGTAGGTAACCTCACCACAACAAAAATGGAAAGATCACACCATTGCATACTCGGACAGTTAAAATGAAGACCTGACTCAAGTGGGAGTGGTGTTAACACAGGTGATAGAAAACTTTGGCTTACACTGCTGATGCCAACAATAGGACCATAGGTTGGGTTGTTTTGCACTAATTTACTTGTTTCACCAATGGCTTTCACTTTGTTTGAACCATTGGTGTGAAATTCCACGTTTTTCAAGGCGTGTGTGCTAACGTTGAAGTCGAGCACAACATTATAGGACTGACTCTTGAGGAAACCTGATAGCAATCGCTCTAGAGTTCTTTTATTGATAACGTCTGAGTCATCGACTGGGTCTGCTACGTTTTTTATCGCTGAGCCTTGCATGTCTATTATTCCAGACATCCTTCCACCAGTCGCACTTAATTTAGGATCTTCGTCCAGATGTCTTTTCGTTCTCTTTAGTATTTTATCGTGAGGGTCGTCAGACTCATACCCATAGTTTAGACTCATTACTACCTCAAGGTGTATTTGGTTAGTAGATAGCCAGAGACTGCTGAGAACCCCAAGATTATCGCCAACGTTGTCGTGTCTGACTTACTTGTGGCCACTGCTTTTCTCGTGGGAAGTGGTGCCGCACTTTCTTGGTAAACTTTTTTAGCCATGAGATTAGTTGGCGCCGTCACATTTTCTTGGTGAGCTTTTTTCTTCACGGTCGTTGGCACTACTAATGAGTGAGTCACCACATTCTCTTGGTGGACTTTTTTAACCGTAATTGTTGGTGTTGTTGCATTCAAGCGAGTGTTCACCCCAAATTTCATGGACTCTGTAGCAACCTTTAATAAGTTGTTGTACCCAGCGATTTTATTCTTGAGAATCACTAGGTTACTTGGCATTAACCATGTACTTGGTGACACTGCAAGATTTTGGACAACGTTGGTGTCTCTAATCGATTTATTCATGTTGAGAATCCATGTCGACACGTCATACTGTACAACACTGTCAGAAAACAACTTGCGGAATTCTTGTTGGGTCTCTAGACTTCCTGCAGAACCACCAACGACTGATACACGTGTTCTCGCTTGCGCACCAAGTGTGGAGTACACAAAGGCTTCTATGCTTTGATTTAGATATTGCAGCCCAATGTTGGTAAAACCGTCTGACAATCGCGCGACGTATCGTTTATAATCGTTCTGAACGTCGTTGAGTGTGTACACTCTGGTCTCGCCTAAAGTGCCATCGCTCAGGACTTTATTCTGGTAGTAATGTTTTCTGGGAATCTTGGAAATCTTACCGTACAATTCGTAAGCGTTAAATTCTCTACTTATTGATTTCATGGTCTCACCACCTTCCATTCTTCTGAGAAGTCTTCTAATGGTGAAGTACAAATGGAATCTCATCACACTTGTGACCACGGGGTGAACTTCTTGTGACACTGACAAATGTTGCAGTGACACCCCACAACAGAAACTAGCACAATACGCCGCAAACACAACACGGTAGTAAGATTCGTTGTCGTCCCACTCTGATTTTGTCTTTGATGTGGTGATTTGTAAGACTGGCAGCTTTGACATGAAGTAGTTATTTTGGTTAACAAAGACTTTGAAATTATTCACTGGATAATTTAGCACGTTTTCTGTTGGATAGCCATCCCAAAGCCCCCAGTGGTTTTTATGACCTTTTGGCAGTGGTTGGATAGTTCCACCACCTTGCCATATTATTGGGAACTTGCTGTTGTGCAACCACTTCCACATGTTTTTATCATTTTTGAAAGTTGCGCTGGTTATGTCTGTGCTGAGGATGTCATTGTTTCTGAAATATATGTCGACACTCATGATTTTACCATCTTGCGAGATATTTGGATAGAACTCGAATTTGCTTAAAGTGGCGTGGGGGTACTTTTTGATGAGGTCTGCCTTTGCGTTGTGTGTGGCCTTTGATGTGTTCACCATCGCACGTTTGTAGTACTTTCCATAGTAATCACGAAGGGCTTTCTGCATATATAATATACCATATGTTACACATAACACATGCTACATTATATATGGTCAGGGTTGTAGTATTGATTAGAGGTCCAACAGAAACTGTGGATCTACCAGAGGCACTTTTGACGTTTGGCTCAGATCCTCACTTACTAGTGAAAAAAGCGACCATCTTTTGGGACTACGTTAACGTGGAGACCGGTGTGAATGATGAAATAAGTTACAACAGCAACAAACACGTTTTTGAGTCTGGGTACCACACTTTTAAAATGATCGCTGACGAGTTGAAGGGATTAGGGGCTATCGAGCTAGTAGCCAACAAACACAATTCAAAGTGTGCGATAAGAACTGACCAACAATTAGAGCTGTTTAAATTTGGAGAACTCTTAGGGTTCAACGATAACACAACGATAACCACTAGTGGTTTGGTCAGCCCTAACGTTGTGAACGTTAACAAAGGGTTGAAGTACATACAAGTAGGTTGTAGCATTGTGAACAGACCTGAGAACATTGTTAATGGTAGCAAAAGCGAGGTTATCGTTGAGCTACCATTGACCACCACCCAACCACTGAAGAGCTCCGTTCAACACTTCTTCAACATTGAGTCGAAGGTGTCGATAAACAAAGGCGCTTTTACGCAGCTGGTGTTTAATGTGACTGACCAAGATGGTAGTGGTGTCAACGTTGGTGACATATTGTTGGACTTGTACGCAACGCTTGAGTAGCTAACGTTAAACGTGCACTAAAGTAATGAGTCTAAACTATGGGCATGACTCTGGTGGTTACACTGAAAAGCGACGTGTAGACGACGGTCCTCAAAAGTTGACGGTGCTCATTGAAGGTGTGGAGAAAGTTGTAACTTTTGACTACAGTGTAGTAGCCACACACGATAACCCACACATTGTAGTCAAGACGGCCACTGTGTTTTGGAACTATGATAATGTGATGGGTAGTGATGATATTCGATTCATACATACTAGATTAGGAACGCCATATCCAGGACTTGCGACAACTCGATTGAGTGTGGGTCATTACGACTTCGACGCGTTGGTTAGAGCTCTACGACTCACGCTCAGGGAGGTTAATGTGGACTTCGTGGTGGAGAAACTGGTGGCCACAGGTAAAAGTAGGGTCAAAGTTCGGCGTATGAGGTATGGCCCCACCAACACAATAGAACTTAGGCTAGGTGGCATTGGGCTCTTGCTTGGTTTCGCGAAGGACGCAGGAATTTTATTAGACGTTAAGTGGCACGACAGTCCAAACAAGACTGACATGAACAGAGGTCTAAAGTATGTAGAAGTCTCGTGCGACGCTGTTGAGACGGAGAGCAATGTGGGCACTGATGGGAAGCGTAGTGATGTGATCACAACATTGCCAGTGCCCACCGAGCAGTCTCTAGATGGGGGGATACAGCGCTACGCATACGTTGAGTCCAAGGTGAGAATTAAAAAAGGTATTTACCCAAGTATGACGTTTCGCGTCAAACCAAACAATGGTGACGCTGACGTTGGTGCGGTGCTATTGGAACTGTATATTGTGTGAATTATATGGAACTTGGTGTGGAAACAGAACAAGGGTTGCGAGACATTTACTATAATCCTAAGACAGGGTACACTGGTGCAGAGAGGTTGTATCAAAGTGCATTGGGAGACGGATTGAAAGTAACTAGAAAAACAGTGAAAGAGTGGTTGACCACGCAGGACACTTACACTAGGTACAAACCTATTGTGAGAAGACATAAGTTCCGTGCGACCTTTGTTGGATTTCTTGGTGAAGAGCTCCAAATGGACTTAGTGGACATGAGTAAGTATTCAAAACAGAACAAAGGGTACTATTGGATACTAACAGGCATTGAAATATTGAGTAGATACGCTTTTAGCATTGCAGTTTATAGAAAAGACACTAAGAACATGACTAAGGCTGTTGGAGAGCTATTGAACAACTTTAAAGATCGGTTTGGAACCACACCTAAGTTAGCGCAATTTGATGACGGACTTGAGTTCTACAATGTTGGCGTGAAAAGTTTGTTGAAAAAACATGGTGTTGAATATTTCAGCACTAAGAGCGATAAAAAGGCTGCTGTTGTTGAGCGTTTTAATAGAAGTCTCAAGAGCATTATGTGGAAGTACTTTTACGCCCATGGAACGTACAAATGGATTGACGCTTTGGACCAGTTTGTAAGCAATTACAATAGCAGTGTGAATCGAAGCCAAAGGATGTTGATAAGTCAAATGAGGGTGAAGTTTGGACCACTTTGTTTGGTCACCAATTTGCAGACAACCCATTGCCAAAGTTTAGAGTTGGTGAGTCAGTGAGAATTAGTAAATACAAGAGTGTGTTCACAAAGGGCTATGAAGCCAACTTCACTGAAGAGCTGTTTAAAGTGGTAAAGGTTATTCGTGGTGATCCGAATGTGTACGAAATTGAGGACGTGAGCGGTGAACAGATTATTGGTAAATTTTATGAGCAGGAATTATCGCTGGTCAATAAGAAACATGGCGACGATGTGTACAGAGTTGAAAAGGTGTTGAAAAGAAAGAAAGTCAGAGGGAAGAAGATGGCGCTGGTCAAATGGTTGGGTTATGAGAGCAAACATAATTCGTGGATACCAGAAAGCAATATTCAAAATGTGAGCTAATGTAATATGGCCGAGGGTGGAGAAGGTTTTGACGAGGTCGAGATGGAAATCCTCAGTAAGTACGAAGACATGAGTGGTGAGCGACTAGAAAAGAGGCTCGTCTATTTCGAAAAGTTAATCGAAGACATAGACGATGAGCGCACTGAAGACGGTATGCCGGAAGACGTTCGTGTTAATTACAACGACTATCAAGACCAAGCGAAAAAGATAAGGAGTGAGCTAGACGCGAGACGAGATTGGCAAAAAGAGACGTTATTTATTGACACTGACGATGGTAAGACGGTGACAATAAGGGGAACTAACACAGATGTCCCCGCGGTGGAGTTTGTTGAACAGGAGTCATATGGTGACGTCGATGACACAAGCTTCAATCTAGCTCTTGAAGTAAGGTCGGACGATCTTTATAAAAGATTGGATGAGCTAAATGTGTTCAACAAAGAGGTAGTAAAAAATCAAGTAAAAAGAGTCACGGCGATAGGTAAGAAAATACGTAAGTTGTATAAAAAAAAACTCGGTCTCGACGACACGTCAAGGGAAATAGTCAACAGGTCGCAGGTCACGGACTCAGGGGCTATTCTTTTCAAACCGATAAGCAAAGATGGTAAATATGGAAAACCTAAACGAATTCTAATACCTGGGAAAAAAGGTTTGATCTTTAGTAAAGACGTGAGTAGTAAAAATGCGATTGAGCAGTTCAAAAAGTTAGTTAGTCAAATCCCTGAGAATGTAGAAACAACAGTTGTCACAACAGAAGTGGCCCCAGACGACTTCCCAGTAATTGAGACAAGAGTGGGTCACGACGACATACCTGGGCTAACACCAAACGAGAACCGTGAGCTGAGTGGTGTGCTTAACCCAAGCGATAGCGTGTTGCGTGAGTCAAGAATAGGCGACACTGGTGCGTTGCAAGCGCAGGCAGACCACTTTCAAGAAGTGATAGGTGAAACGAGTGGGAGATTGGTAGAGCTTAATAGAAAAGCTGACCAAAGTGGTCTCACACCTGATGAAGGGCGGGAGTATGCTAGTTTGTTTGAAAGAGAGTCAGGACTTGAGCAAGCCAGAGACAGAACCTTAGGACAGCGCGAGCTTGAGGAAGTTAGAGAGCAGCAGGAAGTCGACATTGACAGGTTTTCAGAAATTTAAGGAATGGGCTAAAGAAAACATGGTTGGGTTGAGCGTTGTAGCGATTTCAGCGGCTGGAATTATAACGACTATTATTATCGCTGGGAGGTCTGCTGTTATGAGAGGCGCTATGGCTACGAGGTCGTTTGCACAAGCTGTTAAGAATGCGATAACGAAGATGGGTCCATGGGCTGTTGGGTTGGCTAATTTAGTTTACAATGCGTTGACGTTGGGTGCGAAGGGTCTCGCTTGGTTGGCTCAAAATCTGTGGGTACTCGCGGTGGTACTTGCGTGGTTTGTCTATGACTACTATAAACTAAAACGGTAGTAACAAAACATATGCAAAGTATATGAACGTCACGTCAGCAGAGTTGAGCCCTGGTTTTAGACGAGCGACCATGGGTGCCATAAAAGGGGCGAGAACGCAACACGTAATCACGTTGAACCCTAATAAGGTCAGTCCTGGCGAGGAACTTTACATTGATATACCGAAGCTTAAGGTTAGCAGCTGTTTGGTGCCTGGATCGTTGGGTCTAGTGTTCGACTTTAAGAATGCAAACGCCAAAAGCTGGTTCTTGAACAATGTGAGCAAGTTGTTGGTTGAGAAACTTGTTGTGAGACTAGCTGGGGAGACTGTGTACGACAACAATGGGGAAAATTACACTGGTGTTTATCGCGACCTTTGGGAAAGTGCTACTGCGCGAGACCAAATGATTGACTATGGTATTGGTGGTGAGAACTTGAGAAAGCTAATTTCTAAGGATGACAGTGGTGCGACGAGTGGGAACGTTGCTAAAGTTAGTGACGCGCTAATGTTTGGTGTGATTGGAACGAAACAGCGGATTAAGCTTGGCAAGATCATGAATGACCATAGGTTGTACGCTCCTTTTAGCATGAACAACAACTTGCAGTATGTGATCACACTTCCGAAGGCCGCAGACATCATGGTGGCGCAATCCGGTAGCGCTGTGGGTGGGTACACTCTGGAGAACCTCGAGCTTGAGTATGAGACGATTGATAACCAGGAGCTCGCTGACGAAATAGCGTCGGGCTATGCAAGTGGTCGTAGTTTGTCATATGAGCACATCACGTTGATGAAAACCACCGAATGGGACAAAGGCATGACCATTGTGAATGAAAACATTAATCTTCCAAGAAAAAGCATGAAGGCAATTGTGTTGCTATTCACGAATAAGGTGCGAACAGACAGTGAGGAGTTTCTTTATCCAAATATCGAGAGTGTTAGAGTCACAATTGAAGGTGTGCCAAATAGTGTGTACTCACAGGGTATTCCAAAGTCGAAGTTCTATGCAGAAGCGAAGCGACTGTTTGGGTTGGGTGAAGAACACGCTCAGTTCATGACCATACAGAAGTTCTATAAAGATGGCTTTGCGTTAGTCATCGACTTGAGGAGTGTTCAAGATAATCGCAATGTCGCCACTGGCAAGAACATTGTAAACACACAATCCGGTGTGCTTCTTGAGATCACTAAGAAAGCGACGACTGCAAACGTTATGTGCAGGGTGTTTGTGATAAGTGATGGGTTGGTCAACTTTATGAACAATGGGTTGCAATCAATCCAGTATTAAATCAAACGCAATTTAATGGAGACTCCGTTTAATGCGCTAATTGTTGGGATGACAGCTTGTGGTAAGACACATTATTTGCTGGAAACATTGGAATCTGAGTACTTTAGTAAATTTGACTACATCGTGTTGATTTGCCCTACTTTCGAGTGGAACAAAGCGTACCAAGATTGGAAATATGTGCGCGACCCCGACGTGTTAGCGATAGACTGCACACAGGACAATGTCGACGCTGTTCTCAAGTGTGTAACAAATGTTTTTAAAGGCACTAACACTCTGATCGTGTTGGATGACTGTGCAAGTTCTCAAGATGTCAAGAATAGGACTAGTCAGTTGGTCAACTTAGCTTTTAGTGCGCGACATTTTATGTTGAGCGTTATTGTCATCACACAACAACTGACGTCGATCGCAAAACCGTATAGAGAAAACATTAGTAAGCTCATTTGCTTTTACTGTCCGAGCAGAAGTGATATGAAGGTTGTTATTGACGATTATCTTGGAAACATTAGCAAAGAGGAAGCGTTGGCGATTGTGACCGCATTAAAAAATAATAAGTACGCTAGACTCGAAATCTCACTGCGCTATCCGTACAGTCACGAAGTTGTTATTCCGCAATAAAATATGGGTATAAGTAATAGCGTGATGGTGAAACGCAAAAGTGAAGAAAACCCCACGATTGAGGAATTAGTTGAGGATACTCAAGCCGCTAGCGCCTCGACTGTGGAAGACGACATTGACGTTAGGAGAGCTGAACTTATTAGACTGTCTGGTGATGGTGTGGTGAGCCAATCTGAAGCGTATATTAAAAAAGCGTCCGCAAAGGTTATCGACAAGATATGGCGCCAATATGAGTTGAAGAGAATGGAAATCGCAAACGCTTTTCTCACCGACTTGCTAATCAGCAAATTCGCTAGCTTACTGGATGGGTTGAACGCTATTGAGAACCCTGACGAACTAAACGATGAGTTGCAAAAAGACTCGCTATTAAAGAAAGACGTCGAAAGCATTGTCTCGGTTGTGACGCCGTACGTGCCTTTCTTGGGCTTGCTGTCGGGAGGAATCACAACGTCGAAGTATGTGTACGATCACCATTTTAAAAGTGAGACAAACGTTGAAAATAGTGAACAAACGGACTAATTCGCGAAACAACCGGCCACCTGTTAGTATGCAAATTAGTCAACGTTGCTAACCAATCAAAAGAGCGCCATTTCGCTCCCCATTTGGGTACTTGTTTGGATAAAATATTTGTCGTGGGCGCTGGTGTGGGTTGACCAATCAAAAGAGCGCCATTTCGCTATCCATTTGGATAAACATCGCCACTAGAATCAAAATCCAGTGGTTTTTTTTTCGCGCGTGAATTTGTGAGACAGTAGCAGAACGTGTTGGTGGTTTGTTGAACAAAAATGTGAAAATGTTGAAATGACACTTTCTACTTTTTAAAGACGTGAAAATGATGAAACGACACACTCTATTTTTAAATATGGCTAAAGTAGCGTAAAGTCTAGCGAAAGTTGTGATTTTTTTAGTATTTGGCATCAATTGAGTAGAAAACGTGGGAGGGGTGTCTAGATTGACTAACGATTACCATAATAGCACAGAGAGCGAGGCTGTGAGCTCACCAATGTCGATTGTAAAACATAAATACCAAAACATTGCTGAGTTGTGGCTCGACACAAATTTGGTGATGTTTTGGCGTTTATATTACGGTTGGCGTCGACTGAGCTCGCACCGCCATGTACTATACTACTAACAGACGTAAAAATTCGCGAGTAGGACCACCAAGGTCGACAGCACCTTCACTTTGGCCAATAACCTCCTGCTAGGGATAAACGAAGCCCTAGCAATTTTCGCAAGGCCATCTGCCAGGACGTTACTACGCCACACATTGCCGCACATTCATTGAGTTTCTTGTCGCATCCGTCTCATTCATCACATTAGCTATATGTTCCTGCAGGATTTCCTTAATGTCTTCGCGTGTAGAGCTAATAAATATAAAGATAGTCTTTAGGAAGGTGGGTGGACACAGTGCCAAATCACACGAAAATTATTCAACGGAACCTATTATTACTTCAACCACATCATCCATCTTAAAAAATAATTGCACAACAATAACAGAGTTCACAGTAGATAAACCGAAAGTGACATCTATGTATTAACTACATGGAAAGGAACATCCCACGTGTACAGATATGAAGTTAATTTTTAGTACTTTCATGAATAACAATATTTTTAGTACTTTCATAATAACTCAGCTATTTGTTCAAATTAATTATTGAATAGGTCACTAACGTAATTGGCTTACGCTGCGTTAGTGCTCCTAAGCTGTTGGTCCTATGACCTACATAACTTAGATGTCCTACTATCAGCTAGAGTTAATAAATAAATAAATAAATAAATAAACAATTTTTTAATTTTTTAATGGTGTACAGTACTTTAATGTCTGAATAAATTATGACGTATGCAAATAATCAATTAGAATTATTTGCATAGGTTATCATCATATTAATTTGATTTTGGTATTAAATTATGTCACATATATTTTCAGTGTTGAATTAAATTACATCATCTATGTCATGTGACTCATACACAGCCTTTATAGGCAGCAACATCACTTGGGAAGTACATTTGTCAAAAATTTTGTCTGACAAACTGTTCCTACACCAATATGGCAAAGTGTACTCATTAAAATAATTGTTTCATCTCAAAAACTTACAGTATATGCAAAAGATTACCTCACTTTCACTTGAACCAGCATCATCATTATCAGGTATTCGAACCAAACTTCTTATATATATTGCACCCTGTTTGGCAATGGAGCTAACCTCTGATCCATTCCATCGGAATGTTGTGGAGACCTTCGGTACAGCCAATTTTTTTGAACCAGGAACAACACTGTGGTAAAAGCAACATGCATTTGTTTTTAATTAAAAACAGAAACACTTCATCACAATGCCAATCTGTTAACAGATAAACATGGTTTATTATCCCACTGGTATAGGCTGTAATCAACCTTGGTATGAAGAGATGTAGGGAGTCTGGGGGTCCGGGCCCCCCCCTAAGTCACAAATTTCATTTAGGACAATAACTGTGCATATGGGTAGGTCGTTTTTAAAATTTGTTAGGACGTAATTGTCACCCTACAACAAATGGATGTGTTGATATACGTACTTGGTATTTTCCCTAAGCATTCGTGTCGATTTGTCCTTTGGCGAAATTCAAAATAAATAATCGCTAATCCTAACCCTAACCCAAATCCTAACCCGGGTTGATGTTATAATAATTTTAAATTTCGGTTGCTCATATATCGAGAAAGGGCCCTATTCTCTCAAACTTTTACGGGATTACAATTACACACGTCCCATCACACACATGACACCTTGTTTGCAGGGGGTCCCTTACTAAATGTTTCCTTCCATGTACTTTTTCTTTCCATGTGTAAATGGCAACAAAATTAAAAGATTTTTCAGGAAAATATTCAGTACGGACATATATTTACCCCACTGTTTAATTTTACATTAGTTTGTTTCATGTTCGAAACATAAATGTGCAGTTGATACATACTGTAAATCATGTGTTATTTCTCATATTTTTTCAGCCTTGCCCAGCAGCCTAGTTGTGGTGAGGAATTGGGAAATTTCAAGGGAAATTTGCTATAAACTTCAGAAAAAATACAAATCCCTGGGGCAGTGCCGGGGTCACAGGTCTTGAACTTAAACACAGAGCGAGCACATAAAAGGGAGATCTCTGCCCGTCTTACGCACGAAAATTGAAATGCCTGGCAACTGTCAAGTCGGCAATGAGTGAGTGAACTGCATGGATTATCCTCCTTCATTCAGAAATTTTTTCCCTCAATTATCCATATATGAACTAAAAAAAGCACTAGTGTCTTTATTATATATTGCCAAAACATATAAAGCCTTTTTGCAAGTCAATACAATTTAAATTTAGAACTTTTTAGCAGCAGTTGTCTGGCTTTCGCCAGACAGCGGGTTCCATATTTTAGTATTTTCACTCTCCAGCGTCGTGCAAAAACAAAGTTGTTTGTCTCGTCAAGTCGTCATTAGGAAGTAATGTTTAGACATTAATGGAGATATTTATTATCTGAACATTATTGGTGTAAAACTGTCTTACAATTACAAGTGTGGATATATGAATAAAAAAGCGAAGGATACATATATCGCGATCATCTGCATTCAACAACAACGGTGAGACGCTAAACATATATTTGCACTGTCTAGTTTTTTGGGGGAAATGAATACATCTTATTTTTTGTTGCTCCCTATGATTTCTACACAATTATTTATATATAATAATTTATACCTAAACTGGCAAGGGCTACCCGATTCTTGATGAAAATATTACCTATAAAACTAAAAATAACTGGTGTCCTTCATCATGTCTAATTTGCCTACTGGTTGAATATTCATGATCGACTTTCCTGGCTGCATTTCGTTGCATGATAAAGTATTCGATGTCTTTTACTGCTTGTTTTTAACTTACCCTTAAAGTCTTGTTTGTTGTCTATGGTTATTTATCTAAATCTTTCGTCACTATAAAACTGTTTTTGCTTCTGGTGTAATTGACATTTTTCCGCACGTATGTAGATGATGATGACTATTTCAATAAGTCGAAAAATTACTCTTTCAATAAATACGGAAAATTCGGGAAAACACACAGGAAAATACAATTACAAAAACATCCTGTATACAACAAAAACATCCCGTAATATACCATATAGGCTATAGCTTTCGAACTCTATGGACAAGACAATGTATGAGAATATAGTGGTCTTTTGTGTTATATTTTCTAAAATGTCATTTTCAAAATGGAAACATGTTTTAGACGAATGTACATACAAGACTTGTAGGTCGAGCGAGCTCGGACAGTACAGATGAGTTTATTCCAGACCTTTCGGTTCTCCATAGCTTTCGCTATTTCATATCTCCCGAGTCCAGTATCACTTTCCAGTTTATCAATGTATGTTGTAGCTGGTCTTCCACGAGAACGTCTGCCATGCGCTGGTTGCCAGAAAAGTAACTCTGATATGACTTCATCTTTACTTCTCCAACAGTGCCCGCTAAATCGTAGTCTGCGCTCACGTAATGTTGTTGATAAGGGTGGTATTGTACCATAAAGCTCAACATCTCCAACTGATGTTCAGTGCTGCCCTTAATAGTCGGGTGTAGCATCCGTCGATTTGCTGCTCAAGCGACTTTGTCATTGTCCAGGTTTCACTTCCATACAGAAGTACACTTTCTACTGTTGCGCGAAAGAACTTGATCTTGAGCTGTCGTGAAAGGTCTGATTTCCAGATGGTATAACTTGCCGGCTTCTGCCACTGTAGCCACCACGTTTGTTTTTTTTGTCGGCGGTAAACTCCTTGACCGACTTGCTCCACCAAATATGGAGGGCAGTGTGGAGTGCTCAAGCCGTTCTCTGCTACTTCCCGCGACCTTTATGCAAAATAAAGATTCATAAATATTCGTAAAGACAAAGTTTAATATCTTTATCGCTATAGCAATATCGTTCCTAGTCGTGGGAAGACTAAGTGGGAACGAGATTGTGGCTATAGCAAGTCATATCATATGAAAATATAAAATGAATAACAATATTAAACTCACCTCATAATTTACAGTTGAGCTTGAAGTCGACGTGCTAGTCGGCGCGTTGGATGACTGGCTTGATGTTTCTGACAATACGGATCTAATTACCCCTTGAACAGCTCGGGATATCGACTCTTCCAAACCACTCGCCATATTGAATCCGCCAAAAGCGAGGCCAAAAGGTCAGAAGATAATTTTGCTGCTCCCATGAACCGGAAGTCGAGACCGGAAGCTATTGCTCCGGCACTAATTGATTTTTGGACAGTTTTGAATTTTTCGACAGATGGCGCACTACGCTATTGATTATATCAAATAAAGACTTTTCGGCGGAATTCATGATATGATATAATGCAAAGTTTTTTTACATTATCAAATAAAGACTTTTATTATATACATACTGTGGTATTCACTTTGGCAAGTGCTAAGATAAAACTCATCTATGATGCATTGCGTGATTGAGACGATGTTCCTCACATGTGAAAAAAGTCGTCCGACCAATCAGAGATCGCAGACGATTTTTCTCACATGTGAAGAAAAAGTATCGAATTTTCCGGCCGCCAACGCTTCGCTCAATCGCTTCGAAATGGCTTCCCGTTTTGCAAACCTTGACATTTCTGTCGACGAATTCATCGAACAACAAGAACACAAAGAGAAAAACTGAACAAAACCTATCATTATTAAATAAGTTTCTCAGCAGCAAGAATGAAACTAGAAGCATTGAGGACATTCCTGCTGCGGAATTAAACCTTTACCTGAGCGAGTTTATTATCACGGTTCGTACAAAACAAAATAAGGATTACGAACCAACTTCCCTGCGTGGTAAGGTAGCTAGCTTCGAAAGGCATTTAAAAAAGAAGAACTATGGTTTAAGTATCATGAAAGATCTACAGTTTGAACAGACGCGAAAAGCCTTGGTTTCAAAACAGAAGGATTTAAAACGACAGGGAAAAGGAAATAAACCAAATGCTTCCTCTGCTCTCAGGGAAGACGACATAGCTGTTTTTTATGAAAAAAACTTGCTGGGCACATCCAGTCCCGAGGCTTTACTAAACACACTTTGGTTGAACAATACATTACACTTTGGATTACGTGGCTGTAAAGAACATCGCGAGGAATACAGTACTGCTCAGAAATAACCTAACACTGCGTTCGCGTTCCAAACGCGTTCGGAACATCATTGTGACTTCGCTTAAAAAGTTAATGGGAAGACTTCGTTAATTTCTGACTTTAGTAAACTTGTAAACGGATTTAACTTGATCATTTGATTGCTTGACTGGTTATGGTATATGTTCATAGACGAGATTAAAACAGAAAGTATATCGTTTGGAACGCGTTCCGAACGCGTTCGGAACGCGTTTTTCGTTAGGTTAATTCTGAGCAGTACTGTACTTGGAACACAACGAAAGGGAAACAAAAACACGCTCGGGGGAAAACATCAGAGATGTGCTAAAAGTAACTCCAAAAATGTTTTCCGTACCAGGAAATGAAAGAGATCCTATTGCTGCTTATAAACTCTTTGCAGAAAAACGTCCAGCAGAAATGAACAGCGAAGATAGCCCATTTTATCTTGCTGTAAACAATTTAAAGAAACTTGAATCCCTCTCAAATAAACCTTGGTTCAAAAAAGCCCCAGCCGGTGTTAATAAAGTAAATTCGATACTGAAGAACATGTCTGAGAAGGCTGGACTTACTACCAAATTTACTAACCACAGCGGAAGGAAAACAATGATGCAGACTTTAGTAAACCAAAACTTTCCACCTACAGACATTATTCAACTGTCGGGTCACAAGAACGTGCAAAGCGTCACTCATTATTCCACTGTCAACGAGTCACAACAAATGGAAATGTCAAGTCAGTCAAGAACACTCAGTTCAGTCGCCACTGGAAACCTGAGTCATTTGACTAACTTGACCACTCAAAACTCTGAGGTTGCAGTTCACTCGTCGACCAAAAGCCAGAAAGCGACAAGCGAACACAAAATCGAAAAACAACATGCTATGCCGGCGTTGTTTTCTAACGCAACAGTAAGTGGAGGGAATATAACTATATCAATAAACACTCTCAAGCAGTCTCCAACACTTTCTATAACAACTGTGGATAGCCCACCAAAGACATACAAACGTTTAAAACTTCTGAGTGATTCTGAGTCAGATTGAACTATACTTTTTTGAAACAGTTTATACAGTATTAAGGCCTGGCGACAACTTGTCTACTTGTTATAACATTCACGGGATTTCGTATTCCGTATTTTTATGTGTTGAGTTGTGGAATGGCTTCCTTTTGGCTATAATTAGTTCTCTTTAGCTTTATACGTTTTGGTACATTTTAATATGTTTTTAAATGATTGTTTTCATTTTTTCATGTGTTGTAAAAAAGGTTGTAAGATAAATTTATAATAAGCACTTGGTCTTGGACCGTTTAAGTCAAATGACCATGTTATTGATTGACCATCATTATAAAGTTATTTTTGTTGATTTATGACAGTATATATATAATAAACAAATTACTTCATGGTTGACGAGTGTGTACGATTTTTATTCACTCGTTGTGAAAGATTACTAACTCACTCGTTCGTTAGTAATCTTTCACAACTCGTGAATAAAAATCGTACGCACTCGTCAACCATGAAGTAATCTATATTTCGGCGGAATTCATGATATGATATAATGCAAAGTTATTTTACATTATCAAATAAAGACTTTTCGGCGGAATTCATGATATGATATAATGCAAAGTTCTTTTACATTATATCAAATAAAGACTTTTCGGCGGAATTCATGATATAATATAATGCAAAGTTCTTTTGCATTATATCAAATCATGAATGAACTGAAACGTCGTTATTTGAAATCATAGTGTAACGTAAACATTATATGATATCAGGAATTACACACATTAATCTACATTATATCAAACAATAGCAAAAGCGAACAAGTCATGATATGATATAATATATGTTCGTTTATCAATTATTTATATATAATGACATTTTAATTCATTATCATATAATAAACGTTAAATAATTTTTGGACACATGGCGTTCCATAAGATCCAAGCCCAGAGAACATTGTGTATTTCTGCTCTGAATATCAAGATACATTTTCTGAAATACAGTTACTAGTTCCAGGCATTCAGTTTGATGATAATTTTATTTCAACAGGGAGCCCATGTCACCAAGGTGTTTTTCAATGGGGCCCTGCGATAAAATAGTTAAATACAGATTATAAATTTGGCTAAAAATTCATAAAATACATGCGCAGTTCGACAACACGTAGACTTAAAAGTTTAAAGATAAAAAACTAGAACAAATTTTTAAGATTATTTTTAAAAAGAGTTAAAGATGTTGACTCTCTTATATGCTGGTCAATCGAGTTCCAATCCTGCAACGCGTGATAGGTAAATCGTTGTTTGTTCAAGGAGTACCGGACTCCATATAATAATAACATTTATTAACGTTCCCACTGGGCTTTTCACACTAATTTACAAAATCGAGTTAAAAAGCTTATTATATATAAGACCTAAGTGCATAAAAATTGCTCTAACAAATAATTCCTAAAATCTTTCTCAAAAATGACAATGCTTGTGCTGTCGGTAAGATCGCATGGCTATGAATTCCACAATGATACGGCCCGATACAAAAAAGACCGCTGACCAGCAGCTGACTTATACGCGGGAATATTCAACTTATCCTTATTTCGTGTATTTCTTGTATGAACCATAGAACGTGTTGTAAATCTATCAGAAAAATAGCTTGGGCTTAGCCCCCTTCACGCATTTAAAAGCTAAAACGCCATCTGTGAACAGAAACATCTGGCTGACAGGCAGCCAATTTAGCTCCTTAAGGATTGGTGTTACATGATCAAATTTTCTAGTGCCGCTTACAATTCTTGCTGCGAAATTTTGCACATTTTGGAGCTTACGAACATTCTTCTTGGATGTGTTTGACCAGACTGAGGAGTAATAGTACAATTTTCTAAACACCAAAGCGTTAATGATATTCATCAAAGTCGTGCTTCACTCTACTGATCTGACTTAAACTAGCTATACATGCAGAAACCGTGTTTGTGATGTGTTCATCATAACTTAATGTCGCGTCCACTTGTATCCCAAGATCTCTGACTGAAGGAACAGGCAACAACTCTTTCCACAATAGAGTTACAAGAAATCCTGTAGGAACCCTCTGCAGCATCTGACGTGTCCCTAATAGTAACAACTTTGTCTTATCAGGATTTATCAACAGGCTATTGTGGCAACACCATGCGGCAATCCTCTTCAAATCATCGGTAATCTGTGGGGCGACAGCAGCAGCATCATTGACTGGGAATGACAAATACAACTTCGAGTCATCAACGTAAGACTCTAAGAAGCGAGCTTCTGGGACTGCGGGTAAATCGTTAATATAGGCATTAAATAAGGCAGGACCCAAAATGGAGCCCTGTGGAAATCCATGTGCTGACATTCGTGTAGTGCTTGAGACTTCACAGATGATTCGAACGTACTGCTTGCGCTTGGAGAGATCACTCCTAAACCATTCCAACGCCGTTCTAGAGACTCCCAGCACTTGTAATTTAACAAGCAGCCGACGATGGTCAATACTGTCGAAAGCCTTAGACAAGTCTAAGAGAACCACAACCATAAGCTTTCTGAGTCCATAGCTTCCAGAATCTTATCCGACATCATGATGTTCAGCGTCTCTGTTGAATGTGATTGTCTATTCCCGCTTTGATGCTCAGTAAGACGCTTGTTTTTCTTCATATATGAAGTATACTGATTTAAGGCTATGCGCTCGCATATCTTTGATGCAACGGGAAGCAACGAGACGGGGCGGTTATTATTCGCCACTTCGTGGTCTCCGTCTTTCAATAACGGAATGACTTCAGATATCTTCCAGGCAGTCGGAAACACGGACGACATTAACGACCAGTTCACCATGTCCGTAAGAGTAAAGAGAATACATGGCAAAGCATCCTTGATTACAGACATGGATATCTTGTCGTACCCAGGAGCTTTGTTTGATGGAAAGGACATCATGGTCTTTCGAATGTCTTCACAAGATACAGAACGGAATTGAAACTTGTTGGACTCCAGGATTACTTGTGCTACAGGCGTCGATGGCGTCGGCAGATTATATTCAGCAGCCAAGGACGAAGACGTCTCTGATGCTCTATTTCCAATGGAGACGAAGAATGCGTTAATTCTTCTGTTATTTCCTTAAGATCCCTCGAGTACACTGGTTGAGTGATTTCCTTGCGGGGAATGCAACTTCTAATAACTTTCCACATGGAGCGGTTCTTCTTGCAATGCTGTAATTCTATCTGCACGTGCTCTCTTTCAGCATCCCGTAACCGGATCTTAACATTCTCACGTGACGTACGATAATTCCTCCAGTCTTCAAGCGTACGAGTTTGCTTAGCGATCTTGAGTAACTGATCTCTGTTGACCATGATATCTTTTATATCTTTGTCAACGAATGGACAATGGCGATGTCTAATCTTAACTGTTTTGATTGGCGCATGTCTGTTCAGGACTTGCAGGAAGTTAGTGTTGAAGTGATCGACTTTCTTTTTTTTAATATTTGACACTATTAATCCAAAGACTCGAAACTTATATATATTCGACAATATGATGGGCGAGAAAGACGCTATTATCGCAAAGTTATTTACTAAGAAATCTCACCATGGGAACTTGAGTGTCATTTACATCGTGCAGAATCTGTTTCACCAAAGCAAAGATCATCGAAACTATTTCATTAAACGCCAGTTTAGTCAAGTTATTCATTTGGCTAAGCAACTTTACCCAAATAACGTTACATTTTTTCAACAAGCTTATCATATAGCGACGAAACATCCTTATTCTTACATGTCCGGACGAAGCACGCCTGTGGTCTGGCATATTTCCGCAGGATGAACATTATATTTATATGCCACGAACATAAAAAGACATCGCAGATCAATTGGTCTTCATTTAAACATGTCAGTTCGCATGAGAAGGAACTCTGACTTTTTAAAAGTATTACAAAAGTGTTCTCCTCGCCAACGAAAAGCTCTACTTGAGGTCGCACACAACGATTTGCTCGAAGCTATCATGGAATGTTGTTTGAACGTCTATCTGAAAACAATTAAAGTTAATCCACGGGTGTTGAAAAGATTAGCTCCATTCAAACATCATTTACAGTTTGTTGCAGACAAGCGTAACCCTTTAAGAAAGCGGAAAGAAATTCTTTTACAAAAGGGAGAGGGATTTTTGCCTTTGATCCTCGCACCGTTAATTGAACAGTTGGCTAGTTTTCTGATTAAGTAATGGGACACGTTAAGCGAATGGTTCTTGTTCCCGAACACACGACAGATAATCCATCCCAGAGACAACCATTGATCCAGCCACTTACTGCGCAAGTAAATCGTTTAGATTCGGAAAAGTTTACTTATGAGGCGAGATTTGACTGAGGATGAAAATGCTAAAATGTATAATCAAACACTTCAATGCTACTTAAATTACTACAATAAAAGAATGAGTGAACCCGTTTGTGTAAGTGTCGTGCCCCCTAAACCCGTCGAACCTAAAGATACAAGGTCAAAGACAGCTGTCGAGAGTGCCGAAACAGAACCCTCTCCTCCCGAGTTGCCTGGGGCAATAGAGACTGACATCCGCTACTATGAAAGCTAGAGCTCAACAATTAGTTAAGAAGTTAAAAGACAATAAATATCTCATTGGATGGAACGACAGAGCCCAACTAGTGTACGAGGGAAGGCCTATTCCAGGGAGCAATGTTATAGACCTTGTAAACGATGTGTTGCGTAATAGAAAGGGTTTTAATCCACCTGGGTGGCCACTTTTTGCCAAAGTATTAGGAAATGTAAACATTCCAGAAGGCATCGTAAGAAATGAAAATCGTTTAAAAATGGTCAGAGAGTATAAAACCAAGGCACTCCATGAACCCTTGGAAGATAACCCACCTGCACCTTCTGAGTCCCCAGTGAGAAAAGGAGGGAGGAAACAACGTCGCAGAAGGATGAGCCATCCCTACTGGTTCAAATGAACACGTTGTATTTATAGTTTGTTAATGTGAAAAAATAATTGAAATAAAAAAAGAAAACACTTGTATTATTTTTTATTTTTATTAAACATATATTTCTACATAATAAACCATTTACGAATAAAATCCCTTACAAGCATATCATTCCATTCCTTATTATCAGTAAACATGTTTACAATAGTTGACATGGGTATATTTCTACACCTGTGAAGAGCATAAAACAAGCAATATTGCCCACATACACGAGACCATGGTGAATGTAAAATCTGTTCATTCCAGACAAAAGTGTTACTATTATTCTGCAAGAAAGTCTCAAAGTTTCTGCTGTAAAATTCGGTACATTGTCCATACGAATAAAAAAACTCCCCTTTTCCATCTGAAGTTATGTAAACAGCTACCCAGTGCATACCAGACTCATCACTACGGTCAACGTTAAGAATATATCCTCTAGGTCTTTTCGATACACGAGCTGGTAAACGATCCGACGGCAATACATCTGTAAACACTGACTTGGTAAAGGGGTCACTTTGGAGAACATTCAGGATCTGTACAGTATTCATCTTAACTGTTAAAATCTACCAGGACGTTACGGTTGGCATCGATCTCGATAAGGTTCTGAAATTCCTCTAGCACGACGATATTTATAGCTGCGACAAGAGCCATTCCAAATTGAATTTCCAGTGAGACATTCCCGTTCCTAATAGGCTGAAGGTGTTCTCTAATGCAAAGATCAGCGTCAGATCAAATACAAACAATGTGTATCCATGAGGATACTCCTCACGCGATATTCCATTACCATCATTCTGAAACAGTTTATTTGTACCAGAATATAATGTCTGAAAGGCTGAGACGTAATTAGCCCCTGCTGCGTCAGCAAACTTAATCTGAAGCGGTTTACTAGGCATATGTTCGCCATTTACAACCAGTCCAAGATATGTGATATCGAAATTTTTGAAATTAAACGGATTTTTCTTGAAGGAGCCATTGAAAGCATCCGAGTCAACCATACCTATGACCAGTCTATCTGGAAGTTGCCCCTGGAAGATGTTTGGCTGATTTCCAGACATGTTTCCTCGTGGCGTAGAAAACACTTTGCATTCGACACAATCTAAAGGGTACTTGGCCGTGGCATGACCCATAATTACGGTGGGACCCACAGCAACTCGACGAACGCGAAAGACGCAATCTTCTATTACAACTTTATAGTCAGCTCCATCAACATTCGATATCAGCGAAAATGCAGGTTTAGACCGAACTAATTTAAGTTTGATAGGCACAGCTCCTAAAATGTAGCGGTCTTGTGCAAAGAGGTCTGAGTGGATTTTTCCCTCCATAGAAACCATTTGGCTTTCACTAGAGTGAGCATAACGTTCTTTCAGACCCGTGTTTACATCAGCGGCATTTGCTACTGGGTCCAGAGAGTCCATTTTCCCGGCTCTGTCCTTGTAAAATAGCGCCGATGTCAGATGGGAGGCTTTGGCATCTTTGTTAAAATTTAGTATGGTTTCCATATACAGTTAGTTGTCCAGTTTCCGGACAGTACCAGTATTCGGACAGTTCATTTTCAAAGTTTAATTTTTCTTCTAAAAATATCAACGAAGTACACACGAGCATTTCCGACGATTGTCCAATATGTCAGGAATAACATGAAGTATCGGTGGCCTAGAATTCAAATTTTGTGTGAAGGTAAGTCGAATGCATTTTACTGCAATGGAAGTTATACAGTATACTTAAGGACAGGAATTCTAAGGTACTAGATGACAGAATAAGTTAGTTTTCGTGTGGAAGGAAGCTAAAAAACAGATTTTTTATCTGGAAAAAAATTGGCGCCATTTTTAAAAAACTTTAAATGTAATGAACTTTTTAATTTTCAAGTATTTTTTTAGTGCTTGCCCAATAACCGGACACATATACGTACGGTTTACAATGTCAACATTTCAAGTACAAGAGTAATTACAGTTGTTCACTTCAAGAGCAGTTCAGGCAGGGGGAAGAAATTCATATTTTTATTTCTATCATTGGCAATTGATATTAACGCTCATATATAAAACGTGTTCTTTTATGTATTTTATGAATAAATTCATGTTACTATTATGCTACTAATTAATATTTTATTACACTATTTTACAACAATCACTGTGATCTGAATAATTTGAGTAAAGTGAAACTATCATAGAGTGTGAGCTTAAATTTATGTGAACCTTCCTATATGCATAATCAGTAATTGATTGATGTGTCCAATTTCTCAGAATGTTCTATGATGGCTACTAAGCAAACACAGGCAAACAGCAGGTCTGAAAAGTATAAAAATGCAATAAAAGATGCTTCCGAAGGTGGTATGAGTGTCAGAGAGGCAGCGAGTAAATGGAATGTTCCGAAGTCATCTCTTCATGACCGACTCAGCGGTAAGGTCGAATACAATCGGAGATCGGGCCCCCGAGTATTTTAACGAAAGCAGAGGAGGCTCGTCTGGCGGAATGGCTTGTAGAGAGTGCACAACGTGGTTTTGGTTATAGCAAGGACGGGTTGCTAGATGCTGTCAAAAAGCTGGTTGACAAAGATAAACGTACAACTCCGTTTAAGAATAACAGACCAGGAAACAAGTGGTACAGAAGTTTCGTGGCTAGGAATGCGAACATTAGACTGAGAAATGCGCGACCCCTTGAGAAGAAACGTACCAAAATATCTGCAGCAGATTTAGATGGATGGTTTACCGGATATGAAACATTCATTCACGACCACAGACTTGTTAATCGTCCCTCCCAGATCTGGAATTGCGATGAAAGTGGATTTGATCTTCAGGGTAGAGCTGGTAAGATCTTGGGTCCGTCATCTGCAAAAGAGAAGCCATACAGAGTTGTAACTGGCATGAAGGAGCACATTACTGTCTTACCATGTTTCAATACATGTGGACAATGGATGCCACCTTACATTCTTTTCGTTGGCAAAAGGATCCCAGTAACCTACAACCCTTTGGAAGGAGGAGTACCAGGAAGTACTTTTTCTGTGACGGAGAAAGGATATATGGACACACCTACCTTCTACATGTGGTTTGAAAACCATTTTATCCCCCCAATTACCATCGCCAAGACCAGTTGTTCTTCTTGTGGATAGTCATGAGTCGCATATCGATCTCGACTCATTCGAACTAGCCAAGAAGAATGGCATCCACATATTTGCACTCCTGAAAAATGCAACCCACCTTGTGCAACCGGCAGATGTTGGTCTCTTTGGTGCCATGAAGCAGACTTGGTACAAGAATGTGAGGATTTACAGTCAGAATAATCCTAACACAGACATCACCAAGAAGAACTTTTGTTCTGTATTTAAGTCTACGTGGGAAGAGGTAATACGACCATCTATACTGGTTGATGCTTTCCATAAGTCTGGCATATTTCCTCTTAACAGAGCGCAAATCTCCAACGATCAGGTCAAATCATCTCTTGTATATGCTCAACCTTCATCAGTGACACTCCATTCTTCAACGGCATCATATTCATTCTCCCATTCAACAACAACATTGTCTGCATCTTCAACGGTGACATCATTCTCTCCAGCGGTGACATCATCTTCTCCAGTAGTGACATATTGCTCTTCAATGGCGACATCCTCCTCTTCAACAACCACACCCTCTTCAACGGTGACTTTTTCCCCATCCAATGAATCTGATCCAAACTCCAGTAAAGGTGCATTTGATGTTCTTGAAATCATACTTCAAACGCCAACCAAAGATAAGTATAGACGACGAATAGAAGAGGGTTATGATTTGCCAGGAAGTCTTGTGTTCAATGCGTGGAAAAAAATTGTATACCTTACAGTCTTCAGAAGAGAAAGAAAACCAACTCTCGCATACCTCCCAATCATGCAATTTATTGGCCAAAACTCATTCAACGCCTATTAGCAGCACACCATATTGTAGATTATCTTCAGAACAAGTTTCTCCTGTTCTTGATGAAATATTGGTGTATCCTTCAGCTCCGGACAGCAACAAGAAGCCTAAAAACAATAAAGACTATCCCCAATTTCATGACCAGCGAAACATCCATGAAAATCCTGCTAGATCAGAAGCTTAAAAAGGCCAGGGACCTTGCTGAGAAACAGAAGAGACTTAGGGAAAGGGAAGAAAGAAGAGGAAGAAAAGAAAAGAAAAAGAGAGCAGAAGAAAAATGGGAAAACGGTTATTGGGAACAAACGAAAAAGATCCACCGAAATAGAATGCGATGAAAATACCTGTAAAATATGTCTTGTGCAATATGAAAACACAGATGATGATAAATTACCATGGGTTATGTGCGATAAATGTGATATGTGGATGCATATCGATTGCATCCCAATTGGAGTTGATATCACTGCAATTTCAAATGGCGAACAGTTCTTTTGCCATGAGTGCATATAAAATAATATTTGTTCATACTATATTGAAGAAAATGCATTGAAGAACTCTCAAGTTTGAGTTCAAAACTACTGATATTGTTATCAACCATTACTGTTGCAAGTTAACACTTGGTTTATATTGAAGTTTATTTTTTCTTTCCCTCCCTGATAGAATGGCTAAAATTATTATTGACAACGCTGTTGTCAAAGGATACCACGAATTCCAGATTCGGCCTCCCCCTAATTTATCTCTCCCTGTAACAAAGGAGTATGGGAACAGGCATGATCCAAATGCTTGCTTGGTTTGGGTTCCAGAACTGGACTCCATACCAGAACCAATGTGGCATACTACTACAGATGCCAAACGGGGAGAAACAGTACGCACTATTGCGGGCCTTCCAATTGGTGGAAGAGTACCACAAGGGTTGTCTTTGTGCTTCTCGCAGCTTTTAAGTTCACATCTGACATCGATTATATTGAATGGTAATATTTCTAGCTATTATATTATTTTATCGTGGATATGAAATGGTAATTATTTTAATAATAGATATAAGGTGTCTAAAGCAAGAAGAGTGCGAACTCTTGCAGAAATGTGTATTAAACCATACAGTATAATATAGGTAAATTTATATAAACAGCTGTAACTTACGAAGAAACTTTCAACTTTTAGTAAACAGACAGGAGATCCATGCCAAAGCTTCCAGCCATGGCCCTCCAGTTCAATCATCTGGAGGAGGAGCTGTGATACCATGCCAATATGGTATAGCAGTAAAGAAAGGGAGAGATCAGGCTGTGGTACTGTCCAAAGTCAGAAATGTTAACAATAAAAAAAAAGTCGGTTTTAACAATAAATATTATTTAAAACAAGCTTTGTTGTATTGTTTGCATTAAATAATCAATCATGATGCAAAATAAAGCTTACCTGAAAGTGACAATATGACGATTTTAATGGTGTCCGAAAACTGGGCCAGCTGTCCGAAAACTGGGCATCCAAATCAAACTGTTAGTTTTAGAGATTATAACAGAAATCGCGAAGTACAGCGGTCGTTCTTCTAAGATAACATGCCAGTCGATTGTGGCTACCATATGTAAAATTTTCATCGCTCCAGTGAGATTCAAAGGTAAGATATAGACTAAGAAATACTTACTGTCCGGAAACTGGGCAACTAACTGTACAACCCGAACAAGAAATATGGCTCTGGTTTCTTTTTATAAACGAGCTACAGATGCCACATTGAGGTCTAATAACTTGAGGTCCTGGGTTGAGATGAACATCATTTGATAGTAGAAGGGTAGTAAGAAACAAATATTTGTTGAGAGACTGTATCATGCCCAAGAGTCTTGAATTCGCCTCTTCGTGATCGATGCGAGTAAGCTTTGGAAGGATTTCTTTACCAAGTAGGTGTTTACGGCGACAAAAACTCCAAGATGACTGAAGACAGTTTTGCTTCGAACTAGGATCGTCGTTGGTTAGTAGCAATACATTCAGCGAACGTAATATGAAGAAAAGTGGAGAGCTAATAAAAGCCCTTGTAACGCCATGCTAATTGCTTTTGCCATCGAGTGGATACAGGAACAGTAGAAACCCATTAGATCTTTAGGATCAACGTTTAACTGGCGAAGAAAATATAAACGCTTGGCTGCTTTGGTAGTAATGTTATCAACAAATGGTTAAACCCAGAACTTTTATTGATGGAACATTTTCTAATGGTTGACCAGCAACAATTATTGGATCAAACACCGTTTTTTGTCTCTTGAAGCAAATTGTTAGTTCCTTGCATTTCTTGGGGTTAAGTTGAAATTTATTTATAACCGACCAGTCAGGAACATGATCAATATTTTCCTGCAAGGAATGCAAATCCGATGAAGGGGACAGCACTCGAAATAGTCGAGTCATCAGCGAATTTCCATAATGATGACGATGTATTAACCAGCGATCCAGTTGACGACCGATGGTTTTATTCCCAAGCTGAATAACTTTGCAATAAGCAACGTATGGTCAATTAGGTCAAATGCTTTTCTAAAATCTAGAAACACCACCCTTATTGCACTATCAGATTTATCGGTTAAATACAGCCAGTTGTGGAGAATGGAAATAAGTGCTGTTGTAGTTGAGGGACCTGGAATAAATCCATATTGATTAACATCGACTACCTTGAAATAGCGCTGGTTTCAGTTCTTGTTCGATAATTATGCTTTCCACAATTTTCGATAAAGTTGACGTGAGAGAAATTGGACGAAGATCTTTGTTGAAATCAGAGATACTGGATGCTTTTAGTAGAGGAGGGACATCAGCAAATTTCCAAATATTGGGAAACTTGCATTCTTTAAAGGACATGTTTAAAATTTCAGCTACAGGTGCGGCAAGTACTTCTGCGTATACTTTGAGAACCCAGATAGGTAACTCATCTGGACCACTCGCTCGAGATGTTATTATTCTTTTAAGTTTGGCCAGAACACACAGTTCGGTAACAGAAATTGATTCATCACTTTCCATGTGCACATATACATCATGTGACAAAGGTGAAAAGTCATCCATAACACCTATGAAAGCTCTATTTATTTCGTCACTCAATTCTTTATCATCATAAGTGTCAAAATTCATATTCGGACCCAATGCAGCTCTCGAGTTGAAACGTGAGCACTACCACATAGCTGTTTCACTTTTCTCGACCAATCTTGAGGCTTATGATTATGCAAATCTTCAATCTTTCTTTTATAATATATGCTACGACAACGCTTTTGTTCTCGGGTTTACCTTATTGTGAAGGATTTTAAACAGGATCATATTTCCCAAGTTAAAGGCAGATGAATTGTTATTACATGAGCACAGATCGGCTCACTTGTCAGGCTGACCCGGTTGGCTAGAACTGAATTGGGTCAGCAAACAGGATGGCTCGTTTGGCCAACTCACCTTCATATAATCAAGCCGTTGGCCAACACTATGTTATGGGTTTGCAATGATGGAAAATTGAATACCACTGCTACTCGCTGTAACTTTATGTGGCTGTATTGTTACCATATGTAGATGTCTGTGATTCCTGACGTAGATTGCCTGTACATGTAAACCTGGCCCAGATTAACCAAGGTGATCAAGTTCATCGATCGCTGTCCTCAATATGGCGTTACCATTGCTAATATAGTTATCTTCAGTTGTTTTAATCATTTCATAACTACTTAGTAGCTACTACCTAAAAACTGAGTAAAAAATCCGAAATAGAGCAAAGCACTTAATGATACGTTATACCAAACTTGGCCGTGAGCCCTTAGGTTTGGGTACTAATTTTAAACGTGAGACCATTGACGATATGAAGACAAAGCACAACGATATGAAGACAGCCCATGATATGAAGACATATATCCTGATGATATGAAGACATATAGCCTGATGATATTAACAGCAATGTAATAATCTTTTTGACATGATCCACCTTTTATACGTAGGATCATTTTGAATATTGTTGTTGTTAACTCTACTTCAGTCACATTATGAAACCTTGTTCACAGGTGTATCCATAGTCGTATTCATTCCGTTTTCGTATTTATAAGATCAAATAAATCACCGGGTACGTATGTCAACCACTTGCTTAACAATGAAGTTAAACGATTATTTAAATGCAACATGTGTGGTTTTTAAACCAGTGGAACCATTATTTATCTCCCCCACACTGAAATCATGTAGCATAACACGCTACACGTCATTCTGCAATTTACGTAATTTGAATTGTAAATGACTACTTTGTATAGCAAATATATTTACAGTACCAACCTGTATCCTTCATTTTTGCTCGCAATTCTGTCTGCCATGCTTTATCAACATGGCATGTGCACAACATTCGAGCCGGTCCGCCTTCCAATCACCACACCCATGCATTATAGAATAGACTCGCCAAATCCGACATTTAGACCATCTTGGTATGAAGACTTCACCATTCTTCTTTACCGTTTTGTAGAATATACATGTCCATATGTATGGGTAAAGTCCTCATGGTTGGATAGGCACCAAGCAATTGCAAGTGCTCCATATTCATCTACCACTGCAATCAGGGGCGGATCTAGGGGTAGTCAAATCGGTCACGCGACTAACGTAGAAATTGCATAGTCATAAATTAACTCGGTTAATTATATTCAAAATCGCGGTCCAGTAATTAATTATTCCAGGTGTCAAATTTCGTTCAGCGCTGACTTTTCCCAAAGCAATATAGCTTAGTCAAACCAGCGGTCTTACGCGTGAGCAGTGACTAACTTGTTGCCGAATCTAGCTATTTGATTGGTCCACAGTCAATGTTGGCCACTTTCCGGGGAGTTCTGACCGGCTTTGAGCGGTCAGGGCTCATAAACAAGCTATATGATTGGCTAATTCGAAAAATATCTGAATAGTCATTGGCTGTATTTTTTTGGTTAGTCATGACTTATCGCAGCGTGGGGTATATGCTTCAGCATAATATTACTACGGCCTTTCTGCTTGACTTCCGACTTGTCAGAGTAAATCAGATTATCAGAGCATACTGCTATAGTGCTATGTCTGTGGGAAGTGTTTCATACGAAACCGTACTTTCTGCGTTTGAAAATGAAGATCAGGGATATCTCCGAGATATTTATGCTGGTCTAAAGAAACGAATCGACGCGTTGCCAAACGTCTCGCTCGAGGAGCTCATGAGCGCCATCAACAACACGAGCTTGACGCTCAGTAGAAATTTCGCTGCCGAATCGTACATCCCCAAGTATGTTCGAGACGACAAGAAGAACAAGACTTCTACGGCCATAAGGTAAACATAACCTATTTAACTAAATTGGGCATTTATTATATTGTTTATCGAAGGTTTTTCGCGATCTAATAAATCTAAATATAATCCGGCTGCACGTGTGACGTGTGGCTACTAATTTGCATATTTTTTGCGGTCGTATGATCGTATCTTCAATCTTGAGAGTTTTCCTGACTGTATATTAAGTTTATAATAAGGCTCTAAACGGAGTAAACGCAGTCTGTCATGGTGTCTATGCTGATTAGCCTGTACCTATAGGCTATAGTATTAGATTTGGTGCCTTTGGTCATTTGGATTGTGGAATTTTAGCCCTGTCTGTTTATACCGAATTTACCGATATTCATATTGTATAAATTTGATGTCCAGTTGTAAGTTGTTCTCTGAAGTCTGAATTGTTGACTTACTGTGACAATGATATTACTGATATTATGTTTGATATAAGCGTCAATCAGTCGAAAATATATTTGAAATTAATAATAAATGTGGAGCTGTGCTAGTGTACTTATTTAGTTAATATATAATAATTATTATAATATGTTATAAATTTATCTTACTTGACATTCCTGCATACTACAACTAGAAAAGTTTGTACATTCATCCATTTGTTCAGATCTTCTGCTACTGGGAACTGCTTGTACAGCTCTGTGTCTTTGGTACTGGTAAGTGACAACAGTTTAGTCCAGACTTTAAGAATTTTGACATCGCTTGAATTGTATATTTTTTCTCTCTTTTATTCTGAACATCCCTGTTTTTCATCTGCTGTTAATGAGCATGCTGAATACTTCAATAGAAGTATCAACAATCTTTTGCCTGTATCTGTTTCGAAGGAGTGTTTGGACTCGGGTTTTACTAAGGACAAATTAGTCAGACAAGAGGCTATTTTGAATTGTTGTGATGGGAAATGGTCATCATTTCTCTGTATTTTAGGTCTTTCTTCTTTGTTAAATAGAAATATTTGTACTTACTATCCTGATTGTGGTGAGGAAAGGTATAAATTGTTTTTTAACCGCATGATTAAGCCTCGCTTGGATGTTAAGAAAGATTTGGATGATCTTCACATTCTTTTTTGCAGAGAAGGTACTGTTAATCCTGGAGAAACCTTTCAGCCAAATCATTTTGTGCCTCTGCTTTTTCAATCACACCAGCAGAAAAGAACATCTGCAGCTATTTTGTCTAAAACATCTACAGCTACTAAGAGGCAAAAACTTTGTGCAATTCTGCCTAAAAAGGCCTCAAAAAAACCTAACGTTAATATTTCCCATTTTTTTAATGTAGCAGAAAAGCCTGTCGTTAATCTTGCATCTCACAAAGCACCCGAGTCATTTTGTTCTGCTACAACACTTGGTCTTCACAATTTAGATCAACTTGATAAACCTAGCTCTTCAACAACTACTTTTGCTAAGACACAGCAGGGAAATAGCACACAGGTAGCATCCATGATTAGTAATTTTGATGTTGCTTTCTATAAAGACAAAGTTAAGGGCATGAACACATCAGATATTTGTAATTTAATTAGAAATGTTTTTAAGCCAGACAAACATTATTCTTTCCCCAAAACCAATGGAAGAAGCTTTAGGTATGAGTGGCTAGAATTATATCCTTGGCTTTGCTATTCTCCTTCTGAGGATGGTGCATATTGTTTGTCCTGTGTACTTTTTGGCCATCAATTTGCTGGTAAAGCTAAGAAACTTCAAAATTTATTTACCGAACCTTTGCGTCGATGGAATGGTGCAGCATACACTTTTAAACGTCACGCCGGTCATGGTACAGGGGGGGAAATGGGTCTGCATGCATGTACGTTTCCTATACTAACTTCTCTTTTGTCTCAGATGTCTGGGGCAGTACAGCCTATTGAGGTAATTTTAGATTCAAACCTCAAAAAGGAAATTGAGGAAAATAGGCAAAGGCTTGTGCCAATTGTAGATTCAGTGATTTTTTGCGGCCGTCTTGGTTTGCCCCTGCGTGGCCATCGTGATGATGCTAAATATCATCCTGAGGTTGGCAATTATTCCACTGGGGGAGTGGGTAACTTTGTTGAGTCTCTTAATTTTAGGGTTCGAGCTGGTGATAAAATTTTAGAAGACCATTTGAAAACCTGTGGCAAGAACCAAAGCTATATTTCTAAAACTAGCCAGAATAAATTAATTAAATGTTGTGGTGAGGTCATCACTGATAAGATTATTAAAGAACTTAAGGCTAGTAAATTTTTTTCTATCATTGCTGATGAGGCTGCAGACACCTCTCATAAAGAGCAAATGTCTCTTGTTTTGCGTTTTGTCGATAGTGACATGAACATCCGAGAGGAGTTTATTTCTTTTTTTGCAATGCAAGTGGGGTTTAAGTGGGAAACAACTTGCCAAGTTAATTTTAGATGCTTTAAATGATCTAACTTTGTCGATTGAAGACTGTAGAGGGCAAGGGTATGATGGGGCAGGTGCTGTAGCTGGGCACATTAATGGTTTATCTGCCCACATTTTACGTTTGAACGAGAAGGCACTTTACACTCATTGTTATAGCCATAGGCTCAATTTAGCTGTTTGTGATTCTTTAAATTTAGTTGAGGTAAATACCATGATGAAGCATGTGAAGGATGTGTCCAAGTTTATTAACATATCGCAAACTCGTAACATGCCTTTTGAAGAACACATCCGCAACAGCTCTGAAACTGAGTCCAAGAAGACTAGGCTTGTAGATGTTTGCAGGACTCGTTGGGTTGAGCGTATAGACGGTCTGAACACTTTTGAAGAGCTTTTTGTACCTTTGTGTGACACTTTAGAGGAGATGCGTGACAATAAGGATCGCAAGTATAGTCCTTCCCTCGTCACTGATGCATGTCATTTTTATAATCTTATTGTTAAGTTTGAGTTTGTTGCCACTTTTGTTCTTTCAAGGAAGATCCTTGATGAACTTCTTCCCGTTACCCAGTTATTGCAGGGAAAGAGCATAGATATAATGGATGGCATTCACTTAATAACCTCCTTGAAAAATGATTTTATTAAATTCAGAAACTTCATTGACTTTTTTCATGATACCTGGTATCAAGATGTTTTATCTTTGGCTGGTAAAGTTGGTTTGGAAGAGAGCAAACCAAGGACAATGGGAAGACAGACTACTCGGGCCAACCATCCGTACCAGTCTATTTCGGAGTACTTCAAGCGCACTGTTACTATTCCTCTTGTTGATCATATTAATTCTGCTTTACAAGCCTGATTAGATCTTGATAGCGTTAATGTGTACAAAGGCTTAAGTGTGGTACCAACAAAGATGGTATCTCTTAAGAGTAAGGGCATTAACTGGAAACAGGAGTTTAAGACTGTTTCTTCTTTTTATGTTGATGATTTGCCAGTTCCGCTTGCATTAGATGCGGAGCTGCAATTGTGGGAGACATACTGGGAGACGCATGCAGGGCCACTCCCTGATAATATTACCACAACGTTGAAGTGTGTTTGTTTTGATGGCTTTGAAAACATCAAAGTTATTTTGCGTATTCTCGGCACACTGCCTATTACTTCGTGTGAGTGTGAGAGAACTATTTCCGCACTCAGAATCCTCAAAGACTACAAACGCAGCACCATGATTGAGGAACGTCTAAATGGTTTGGCCTTGATGAAGATCCATCAGGAGATTGTTCCTGATGTTAACGCAGTAATTGATAATTTTGCGGTCGGAAACACAAGATTAAAATTTGCGTAGCATTTACCTCTTCATTTGGCATTGTGATTGTGCATCATAACCAATTTCACCTGTTAGTTTGTATTATTTTTCAGACCATAACATTTTTCTTTCCTTAATTTTATTTGGAAAGATAAGCATAACGAAAATAAATGTCCATTGGTAAGCGTAATGTCCGTTACTAAGCCTGAATTTCGAATTTGTAATTTAAGCATACAGTATTTCGGAAACCTTTCTTTAACTGTTGTAAAATACAATGTTACCTCAAGAACTACGTGACCAGGTAATGCAACTAGGTGTTGATTTTAGAAGAGGGAGGAAAACCGGAAGACCCGTTACCCAGAGAAAAACCCTCGAAGCACGAGAGATCAACTACGACAACTCTCTTCACATAGGTACCAACTTAACTTGAAACTTGGTGGTGAAAAGCGACGCGAATAACCGAATTACCGAAAGTTTATCAAATGAATCCGAATGGGAATAAGAAATTTCTGCATTAGGTTAGGACTTAGGTTAATTGGGGGTGGGGGGGATTTGTGGGGTGGGGGGATTAAAGGGTTGGAACAGACTGGGATGATGTGAAAAATTAAGCAGTTTCACATCCATGAAACGTCCCATATAGTCGCCCATTTCCGACCAAACTCCTTTTGCCCCATGGCATAGGTGTGAAAGGCGAGTTTCTGGCGCCTTAAAACCAGATTGCTATTTTGTTCGGCCTTGAATAAGGGCTGTCCATGTCGGAATCACGGCGTTGCCATATGGCATAGCGGGTTTCCTAGGCATGCTGATGAGCCCTGATATGGGGCGAAACAGTCTTGCTCTACTGAACATTGTTAATGGCGAAAAGTATCGCATTGACGTATCCGTAGTTTGATAAAATATAACATCTACTCCCCACGAAAATCGGATTGCCACCCTGACGTCATCAGGTATGACGTCATCAGGTATGACGTCATCAGGTATGACGTCATCGATGACGTCATAACATTTTGACTAACGTACGAAAAATCCTAGATCCGCCCCTGACTGCAATGGATGTCAAAAGGAAGTCGTACCCTGTAGTACCATGTGTTGCGTCGATACAAACACCCTTACTTGCAAATTTTTGGGCCATCGCTTTCTGAAATGGAATTTATATGACAATCATGAAGTCATCATTTGTCAAGTCAAATCCATCATGAGCATCTTCCCCTTGGAATTTAAAAAAAGGACAGGATTGTTATCACTGTGGCTCCACTCCTCAACCCAAGCTCTCACACTCTCTTCGATCGTCAGTATGTCTTTGAACATGACTTCTTTCCGGTCAGGTGGTAGCGTTTAAACTCATCACTCTGCTGCATGGCGTCTTCTCTTATATCATGACACTCCCTGTTGGAGAAGGACAGCTATTTGCTCACACTTGCCTTTAGATAGCCAAGTATGTTGTAGTTCCTTTTCATGGCCATAATGAGTATAACAGATTTTTACTGCCACTTTCCCATCATTAGTTTTCTCAGCCCTAATAGTTAGATCTGCAATTTAATATGCTGTATCTTGCAACTACCTATAACTGATAATACAGTACATGTTTTACATTAAACAATCAGGATCTAAGATGTGTTTTTTGGCACTGCATATTACTAACTGGGATAGTAAATTATGTGTTACCGAGAACATATTATATTTAAAGTGCATAGATTGTGATGGTAGTATGTGATAACTTTATCTGATATTACATGTACCTTGTTCGCCTTTTTCTAGTACTGCAAGATTTGTACACGACTCCATGGTTGCACTGGTAGTATAGCACATTACCTTTATTACCGGTTTTCTTAGTAAAAGAACAAATGTTCTCCTCAATTCTTCCTTTCTACTCCTGAAATTCTAACAAAGAAAATAAAAATTACTATTTAGTCTATGATGAGATTTCCATAAATATATAGGTGTATCCGGTTCCTAAAACGTAGGGTAACATTGTAATGGCAATACTTTTTTATTGTAAGTATTATAAATAACTTTAATAGGATCAATGTGATGGTAACATGTTATAGGTAACATACAGTCATTTTATTAATCCCTGAAACAGAAATCAGTTCGGTTAGTTTTCAGTAAATCAATTTAAATTAATACTAACTGGTCATGTTTCCCAAAATTATTTGTCCTGATCTAAAGAGAATATTATGTGCAGTTGCCAGATGCTTCTGTAGATCCCCTATCTTCTGACATTTCAATCCACAATAATGAAAAACTGAGTTACCATCAAGCTCTTGTTCTGGGTGCTTGGCTCGGATGTGACAGGGGAAGGTTCACAATTCAGCATATCATCTGATGTTGGGGAGGCTGTTGTAGTGCTCCTAATTTCATCATCATTATCGCTGATTACAACCATTGATGATTCTTCACCTTTGCCACTGCTGCCGTTTGTGCTCTCCGAACAGTAATCATGGTCATGTGCATTGGGACTAGAACTGCTGAATACTTGATGTTGTTGGCACTGCTTCCACAACTGGGGGACGATGTGTTCCGTGTTCACTGCATTGCCTGCAATCCAAGAGGCAACAACCAGCCAACGGTACTTGCTAAATCTGGGTGTTGTCTGGAGAAATATGGGTGGAAAGGACTTGGTGGTATGACCTTGTGCAGTTGAGATGTGCTGCAAAAACTGAGGTTGTGGCAAGCAATGGCAGCTACAACCATTACAACAACTCCACAGATACTGGAACATGTTTTCAATGGATAAAGCGGTGCACAAGTGTCTCCACAGCAATAAGAACCCGATTGGGACATTTGCTTGTGGGGTCATGTAAGATGGCTACTGAATAGTTAGATACATCATCGTCTTTACAGTTTTCAAGTGGCTGTCCACTTTACTCAAGAGGTCATTCGGAGCAGGCCGGCAGCGATATCAACGTGACACAAAGTCCATTTGTTCCGGCCAACATTAATTGTAAAGACCAATTTGGATGGCAATGGCATGTCTGTATTTCCACTCGTAAATCTGTGTAGTTTTGTTGGATCTGAGTTTAACACACCATTTAAAAAGAAATGATCATCCTCTTAATTGAAATATTGTATGTACAGGTATAACAAACCAATTTCATCAATTGCATTAAATCTAAAAATAAAATCTTACCCGTTTGTTTTGATATATTTAATAATTAGGGTTATATACAAAATCAAATTAAAATTATTTCATTAATTGAAATGTTAGGAAATAAATGCACCAATTAAATTTGATACATAAATAAAAATATACTGTCATAATATATGATGTAATTATCACAATTTGATATTCTTGTTTAGAATATATATTAGTTCACTTTTATTTATTTTTTAATTAATTTCCCTTTCTTTATGAATAACAATATTACAATTATAACAACAGGCACTCTGTGGCATGGCAGGTCAAATTTTAAAGTAAAGCCAATCTATATTACACATGCACTGTCCTAATCACAAACTTAATTGACATGAACCAATCATTGCTTTATCAATTTCATCGCAGGACGAAAGCTTTAACGATGGACATTCTAAATAAAAATACTTCAAACACAATGACGTACACTAACTGATTATAATTATTTTATATATTCATGAGTAATTAAGAAAATGCGAACATTTATATTTCTACAGATATATTCAATACAATTTTAGTTCAATTTCCGTTTCTCTGTTAATATTTACCGATAATCAGCTCGAATTGGTTTACTATTTGTCATACCAACTATTTCCCATTTCGTATTGTAATAATGCAAGGATAAAGTTTCTTTGGCTTATTGCTGCTGACCCTCAGGGAGACAGCACACTAATCTTGACTTGGGACCGCCAGATAAGTCGCTCAATTCAGAAATATTACAAACGTGAAGTTCGATTTGGCAAAAGTGTCGCTGAATGGAAAATTTATAACCTCATTTCGAGTAAATGTTGTTCGAGTTAGATGTATGGCGTTCAATATCAGAATTAGATATTACCATAGTTATTTTAAATTGTTATGGAGTGGAATACGGCAATAAACGACAGTGTCTTAATTTAAGGAGACACTATAACCTTCAATGTTTTTGACAACAGTGATTTTTGTATGTTGTTTTAATCATTAGAATGGTATTCCCGTTCGTTTGTTCGATTTGAATATGACCGCACGACCGCCAGATAATTTGGACGTTCAATTCAGCAAATATTACAAATGTGATATTTATAACTTCGCGATGCTTGCTCTTTTGAGTAAATGTTGTTCGAATTAGATGTATAGCGTTCAAATGGTCACATTGAATTTTGACATAATACCGTATGTTATTTTAATATTTCAAGGCTATATGATCGCCTGCTCTTGTGCCAGTCCAGAGGCAGCATTTCACATCTGATAAGAACTCCCTTCCCTACACTAAAATTCATTATTATATGGAAAGAAATATCTGACATATTTGATCATAGTCAGGTTCTTGTTCTCTGAATGCTACAATTTGGTTGCAGAATTAACAGCTTGTAATAACTGCACTTTCCACGGGAGCTGTTCGCTGTGGTTTACCATGAATGAACTCACTGGATGTTCTTGGCGTAGTGTCATGTTTTCATCGTTTTTTGCTTTGTGTTGGAGATGGGTTGTCACAATTCTTGCCACATCCTTGCATTTTCTGAAAGCATTTGCCTCTTGAACCATAATCTTTGCAGAATCTTTTCACTTTCTTTTTTGCTCCTTGCCCACACCTATATGACGTCTTCGTATGCACCTTGGTAATTTCAGGGTTGGTCTCTTCACTGGCAAGTTCCTCTGCAGTGATGGTGTAGACGGCTTCATAATGGCCCTTTCCGGTTTGATTGAAAGCCACATAAATCGGAATTACTGACAAAGGAGTCTCCCTGGGAATTAACGGATAATGAGGTAAGTATCGATTGAGTTAAAAATTACTATCGGGCACTTTATTTCTCATTGGCCAGAGCCATAAGCATGCTGTTTCCAAGTTCATAGTCAAGCACTCCCCTTTGAATGAATCGTTCAGCTATATCGTGGAAAGAAGATTTATCAGCAACTGTAAGAAACATTGAATAGTCCATTGCCAAATTCACCAACCCAATCAGCCACAATTAGATTCACTTCATCTTGGCTTTGGAAATGTTTATGCTATTCAAATGTTCAACTATTGGAGAAGACTCTACCTGAAAGAAATACCAAACTTTTCCATTGTTTTCAGTTCTCCTTTCTCCAAAAATACTCTACCATTTTGTGACAGGCATGATAACATGCTTTTCTCTTCCTTTAGCGCCCATCTTTAACTTCTCTTTTCGTTCCATATGAACATAAAACATCAAATAAAACTGTGATTGTGTAACTTATGCCAATTCGATTTCTATGTATCTACTTTCTCATTTTTCGGTGAAGACTTCGTTTCTGTTTGTTCCAATACCCTGGGGAATATCTGAAAGACAGCCTGACCTTGATTTGATTTGATTTGAAAACTTTATTTAGACAGGGTAGCCCATTCAGCAACAAGGCTGGTATCCAGAGGGGCCCTGCATTAAACAAAAAAAAACAAAAAACATATATGTACATCAAAGTCGAAACATACAGAAATTGTCTTAAGCTATTTGCAAGCATCAAGTTAATTATAGGAAAAATATGTCTTAACAAGACTCTTAAAGGTAGAAAGTAAAACAGCTTGTTTGATATTTCCAGGGAGTGTATTAAAAAGAATTGAACCAGAAAACTTAAATGTACGTTTTCCAAGACTTAGTTTGGGTTTAGGTGGGTGAAGATCGGTCTTTCTTCGAGTATTATATGTATCCAGATTATAATTTCTTATGAAATAATTACTGAGATACTGTGGAACTAAGTTGTGTAAGCATTTAAAAACTAGAATACATTTATGTATTTTTCGATTTGTTTCTAGGTCAGTCCATTTCAAAATATTAAATGTATCTATAGAGGAATTGCGCTTGAGGATGATATGGGCAGCACGGTTTTTGAAGTCGTTGCAAACTGTGGCTGCAACCGATAGATAATTCACCCCAGGCTGTGTCCGTATAATTTAGAACTGGTTCCACAAGACAGTTGTATACGCACTTCGCTGCCTTGATAGTGAGACAAGATCGTATCCGTGCCAGTAGGCCCAGGCGCTTATTTACTTTTTTACAAACTGTCTCAATATGGTCTTTCCAGAGAAGCTGTTCATCAAGCGTAACCCCCAGGTAGATGAAATTGTTTACTCTCTCAATTTCCTCGCCATGAAGCTTCAATACAAAGTTTGAAATATTTTGCAGCTTTGATCTTGTTCCAAATAATAGACCTTTTGTTTTGCTCTGGTTTAATACTAGCCTATTATCCACCAGCCACTGTTCGACACGGTTGAGGTCTTGTTGTAGAATTTTAGTTATAGTGTTTACTTGACCCAGAATAGTAAATAACCGTGTCGTCCGCATACATGCTGATCGACGAATTCTGTAAACACCGAGGTAGATCGTTAATATGCAACACAAATAATAAGGGACCTAACAACGAACCCTGTGGAACACCAAAATTTACAGGAAGGATACGTGACAAGTCCTTCCCAAATTGAACCTTTTGGAAACGGGTAGTCAAATAATTTGTGAACCAACCAAGACTATGACCTCTGATTCTGTAATGTTCCAACTTATGTATGAGGCATTGGTGGTCGACAAGGTCGAAAGCCTTTTTGAGGTCAATAAATGCAGTGCCTGTTAGCTGTTGCTTGTCCATATGTTCAAGAATATAATCAACCAAATACACCACAGAGGTTTCGGTAGAGTGCTTCTTTCGGAAGCCGGATTGATATATTGAAAGAACTTTTCCTCAAGAAATGCTAACAGTTGAAACTGAACTGCACGTTCCATAACCTTGGAGACGGAAGAGAGAATAGAAATCGGGCGATAGTTGTTTTCATCATCCTTTTCACCCGACTTCCAGATGGGTGTTACCTTGGCTTGTTGCCATTCCGACGGAATCTTGCAAGTTAGAAATGTCATGTTTATAAGGTGTGTGACAGGCTTGGCTATTACAGAGGCTGCATCCTTTAGGAGTCTTGATGGAATTTTATCGAGCCCACAGGCTTTGCGTTTTAACTTCGACAGCTCCTGGCATACGAAAACCATGTCAACGACTTTTAGCACAAAGTCATTTTCAACTCTGGTAGTTAAAACTTCAGGTAGGGTAGAGTTTTTAAAAACACTGCATAAGGTCTCAGCAATATGGGTGAAAAATATGTTAAACTTCTTGGCCGTTAAATTTTCAGAGCTTTCAGGTACGACCTTTTTCTTATTGGGCAAAATCTCATGTAACGTTTTCCACATTTCTTTAGGATTTTGATCACAAGACAGCTGGGTGGTATAGTAGCTGCACTTCTCATACCTCATTTTCGAAGTTACAGCATTGCGAAGCCTTTTATAATTGTTCCAATGAAGTTCCTTGTTTGTTTTAATCGCTTTATTGTGCTGGAATTCGCGCTCATGCATGAGATCCTTTATTTCCGGTGTTAACCAAGGTATAGATCTACCACAAACACGTCGCGTGACAATACGGTTAAGTGTATTGTTAATTTCGTTTACAGCTGTTAGTGGAAGAATGTTGATATTGTCAATTACTTCTGTCTGCCATTTTTTCTTCAAGTTAATAAAAAAACTTTCAAGCTCTTCTGGCGTTGGAGTGTTCTCTTGGAAAACATTGCCAATGTCACTACTTCTACAAAAGCAAAGACGCAGTTCTGTGACCATGGTTCTTCATATACTTTGTCTGACTGTGTTCGGCTCATGTTTTTGGGATTTTGTGCAATAATTCTCTGGATTGCATGGAATATGTCTAATTTTATGACATTACCAAAAATGCTTTTACTTTTATTTTTAACAGAACAACAATTGTCCACGACAACCCCTTCGAATTTTTCACTGTCGATGGTTAGTATATTATGTAACCTGCGAAGCAAACTGTAAACATTGTCTATCGATGTATCTTTTGTTAACTGCCATGCCAACACGTAGCTGTTTTCACTCATAACGACAAAAAGGGAGTCTTAAGTTTATTCCACATTCGGTGCCTCCAGTAACCAATGTTAGCCGTTACCTGTAACCAAATCAAACATGAGATTATGAAAAGATCTAAGCCATATTTTTTCGTAATTTTAACTGTACATGGATTGTATATAAGACTGATAAGTAAACTTTGTTTATATGCACATTTAGGATTTCTTTATTGGCAAGATTGGTGGCTGATAGCAACAGACTGCTTGATAGGCCACCGATGACCCATCTGCCCATTAACGACAGAATAGAGTGCAGCAAAATGCTGGAAAACAGTTGCCTCGTTTCATTTGATAAATTGTATGAAAGGATCTATGGCAAACATAATACTGCAGATAAAATACTACCCAGAAGAAGCTCTTGATATCTATGTTAAACACACAAGTCATGAGAACTCATCGCGACAAGAAACTAGCAGTGCCCAGTGGTAATGCTAAAAATGACAAGAATATCATCGTGCTGGCAGCAGCCATTCACGTTCTATTTACCATGATAGATCAAGATATCTGCCCGAACATTTTGAAAAACAGAGTGATTCTAAGACAGGTAATACGTTTTAAATATTGATGATTTAATATCAGATGACATGAATAAAGTACATTAACAAATTTACTACCATTTTTTCTCAACATATTTTATTATTAACCAATATTTTTTAGAGAATATACAATTTTTTAGAGAATATACTATTTTATTGACATCTGTGCATGGCTACAGTATATTCAGAAATCAAAGATTGACTCGAATGTGATGGGGTTTATGGTGCATGTTTCTGGATTGAATTATTTTTTAAGTTGTTGGATTGAAATCGTTGTAAATGCGATAACTTTTTTTGCTACATTGCTAAATTAATACCGCCATGTAACACGATGTAAAATCATAATTTTGTCCTTTTTCTGTTCTTTATATAGTGTACTGCACTTAGAGGTCAAAGCTAGACCCAATGTTGAGCCAGATGAGATTCAGGAAGCCATCTTGAGACATACCAGTCCTTTTGTTACCATAAAATTGGTATATCTCAAGTTCAGCTCGTGGATAAGGCCAGATAGTCACATTGTGAGACGAGAAATGAACAAGCTGCAAGAGATGGGTCTTGGGGTCAAGTCGAACGTTCTGATTATTTTTATAAAGTACTTCCTGCTGCTGTCATGTCCAATGACCTAGCAAAGTTTGGGATTTTTGTTGAAGAATATGCATCCATATTCAACAGGGTAGATCATGGTTTCACTGAACAACAGACTCTGCGAGCAGAAACACAACACCCAAATCACGAAGGATTTGAATAATACAGAGCATCACAAAATCCACAGCCAAATACGAGTGAAACTAGACAAACTAGCTCCTATAAATGGCAGTTCTATTACTGTATTTTATGTTCTCTATCGCTTTGTCACTAGCATTGTTATTTAAATCAATTGCCGATGTTAAAACAATATTTCGCCGGAAACGACAATTATGATCATCATAATCTGGTATCGGTGTTTTGCTGGCCTTTAGTCAACAAATAACATGTGTTAGGAGATGTGAGTTTGAAACGGCATGCGAGATTCTGTGGTGCGAAGTAATTATTCCAAATCCTCATACCAGACTTCTAGTTGGGGTTTACTATAGACCTCCTTCGTCAGATATGGATTACCTGCATGAACTTGAGCGATCGCTGGCACTTATCGACCATAGTGGGAACAATTTAACAACTTTGCTATTAGGAGATTTCAATCTTCCTGGTATCGATTGGTCTACGCCATCTCCATCTTGTGCTGATGCCTTATCTTGTGAGTTTTGTCATGTCGTTGGGGATTATTTTTTGAACCAATTGGTATTACAACCTACGCGTGGTAGTAACATTCTTGATTTGGTCTTAACTACAGCTTCTGAGTTGGTATCTGATGTGGAAGTTTGTGACCCACTCGGTGTCTCTGATCACAACACCATAGAGTTTAAATTAAGACTTAAAATAGCGAGACCGAAATCAAGTCCTAGAATGGTTTACGATTTCAAATCAGCGGATTGGAACGCATTAAAGGATGATTTCAGAAATGCCCAATGGGACAACATATACTTGATGGACAACATCGATGAGGTTTGGGAGGCTTGCAAAACTTGTTTTTTCAAAGCCGTCAAACAAAACATTCCTTCCAAACGTGTACAACCCCAACGCAATGCGCCATGGATTAATTCAGATCTGAAGAAGTTAATTCATAAGAAACGGAGACTTTGGAAAACAGCTCGATTTTCGGGGGACTCGGATAAATGGACCAGTTATAGGAGATTTAGTAATTCTGTCAAAGATCAGCTTAACAAAGCCTATAATAACTATACCATCAATCTTACTGCTTCATTAGCTGAGAATCCGAAAAAGTTTTGGTCATTTGTTAAGTCGCGTACCGGTAAATCTAGTGTTCCAAGCTGTATCGAGAACAATGGGAAAAGATTGTTTTCACCTGTGGCAAAAGCAGACATCTGAAATTATTTTTTCCATTCGGTGTTTAATGAAAAAGTACCAGAGGAGTTGGTTCGTGCTGAAAACCCAAATGCAAGTCCTTTCACCGAGCATGAAATTACAGACTTATATTGTAGCGCAGATGATGTTGCCATATTACTTGGTTCAATCAAAGTTAATAAAGCATGTGGTCCGGACAACATTTCACCAAGAGTTTTAAAAGAATGTGCGTCGGTACTGGCACCATCGTTGGCAAATTTATTCAATCTTTCTCTGACATGAGGTGAACTGCCATCGGAGTGGAAACTAGCGAATATTGTTCCAATCCACAAGTCAGGCAAAAGATCTTTGGCAGAAAATTATCGTCCTGTTTCACTGACTAGTGTTATTGTCAAGACCTTAGAACAATTAGTGCACATGCATATTACGCAGTTTCTAAATGAATTGAAGCTATTATGTGACAACCAACATGGATTTAGACAAAACAGATCTTGCGTTACTCAGCTTTTGCAGTTATTGCATAATTGGTTTGAGACTATGGATAAATTGGGCTCGGTCGACGCCATATTTTTGGATTTCGACAAAGTCTCCCATGCGCATCTGCTCTACAAGTTAAAGCTGTATGGAGTGAAAGGCCAGCTTCTGGCCTGGATCAGGGATTTTTTAACATCAAGAAAGCAACGTGTGGTGGTTGAAGGTCATGCCTCGGAATGGCTGGAAGTAACGTCTGGTGTACCTCAAGGTAGTATCATTGGTCCGCTATTGTTTCTAGTGTACATTAACGATCTACCTTCGTTTGTTAGTTGTCATTCTGAGTTGTTTGCTGACGATACAGTACTTCATCGTCATATTGTCAACGATACTGACTGCGATCAGCTTCAAGGAGACCTGTCCTCTGCCTCTAATGGTGCAAAGATTGGTTGGTATCAGTAGTAATATATATATATATATATATATATCAATGTGTTTGGGATTGGAACCGAGCTCTAAGCCAATCAGAATCAAGAATGATTTGAATGGACCAATCAGAGCACAGCACAATCCCGTATTTCCAGGGGGGTTGAAACATTTTAAGGTGTGGTCACCCTGTAAAGAACGACCAGTGATCAAATCAGGGGATATGCACCTGGTCGTATACAAGAGGTTTTTTGTATAAAATTAGTCAAAAAGTGGTCGCAGTCAAGAGTATATATATCACTTGGGTCGTGTTGTTGTATGACCAGTTTTATAGTCGTCCCTGAGTGGAACGACCAGAGATTGAAGGTCATTCAAGGTGAATAGTGTTAAGCAAGTACTGACGTCATTTGCTATATGGAGGGTGAAAGCTGTGATGAACCGGAACAGGATGTTTAGTTGTAGAATTTAGTGTTCTGACCAACTGAAGATCAGTATGGAATAGTTCACCGAGAAACGTTTCTGGGTAAACTTTCCCCACTGATCATCAATTAATCGGAACACGAAATTCTACGACTAAACTTCCTGTTCCTGGTTCATCACAGCTTTCACCACTGCATATAGCATCCGTGCCAGCACTTAGTCAAAACATCATTCACACTGTGATATATATACTGACACACACCCCGTTTTTGAAAAAAAATACAAAAAATTCTATTATACATAACCATCATACCTCACCCGATGTGATGTTATACTTACGTACCATGCAAAAACGCCATATTTTTATTTGAAGACTTGTAATGATGTTTGAAAATAAAAATAAACAGTTTTTTGAACTGTCCTTATTTTTATTTGGAGTCATGTTTATTGAAATAAAAATAAGCATTTTGAATTAATCATAGAAATTTCCGCCATGGAGCTCTTACCTCGACGCCATCTTATGGCCGAATGACTGATATCCTTTAGTTACGGTATTTTTAAAAAGGATCTCAAAATATTTTAAGAGGATATATCTCATAAAAATTATTTCAGGTGTTGCTTCCCAAAAAAGTTTTGAGAGAGATAGAGTTTTGAAAAAACCTTAAAATAATTTTAGATGAAATATCCCAAATAAAAATATTAGAGGTGTAAAAGTGTTTTATTAAATTTGGAGAAAAACCTAAATAAATTTTAAGAGATTTGTTTAGTATATAAGCAGATGTTATTTCATATTTTATCAGTTGTGTGTGTTTTGCTCGCTTGTAAGTTGTGCTTCGGTACAAGACTCTGACATCTTCCGATGTTCTGTTTATTATTAAACTGCATCGGTGCGCGATCAGCCCGTAGTCGAATTTGCGATTCGAATGAGATTGGCTCAGGTCCATAGCGACAATCTGGTCATCCCTTGTTCAATGAATTGCTTATTTTACGCAAGGGTTGTTCGTTAGCATATGATGAAAGAGTTAGCTATAGTAAAAACACACACACGATGGAGAAGTTTGGATGAATATATATTTTTACAAGGAAACAATAAATTTTTTTATGTGAATAAATTTGTGATGTCTTTGAAGGGTTTTCTGCACGGGTATAATACACCTCTGTATACTATCCCTACAAATTAAAATTAAATGTTTATTGTTTCACCAAATGTTGCACCCCTACAAAAATATAAATATTTATTTCATTTTCACCATAGTGTCTGTACTCTCGAAGTACATAAATGACTCACCCCGCGTGTCTACGTATCCCCACACGCGTGGGTCATCGTCTTCTTCTTCGCGTACCGGCGGTTCGTATTCGTCGAAATCGAATTCCGTGTCCGATTGGACACGGAATGCCCACTCGCTTTCGCCATCCAAATCCCGTACCAGGAGTACTCCCGGTACGGTATCGGGTACATCTACGTCTTCTATGGGGGGTGGAGGGATGGTTTCTCTAACATCTTCTATGGGGATGGTTTCTTTCTAAGAGAAATATAAAAACATAATAAATACATGTCGCTTGTATAGTAAAAACATTTTAGCGCTATCTTACATTTTCTTCTTTCTTCTCTTTCTTCTCTTCTGTCTTGACGACGTTGGTGGAGCTTTCGGCCATGTTTATCTTGGTTGTCTTCTATTATTTCTTTTCTTTCTTTGTTCGTCTGTTACTTCGTGCTTTGAATTCGTTTCGGTCCTTCGTGCTTATTTTATAATGACGCTCTCGGGGCTATTACAATGGTTTACGGGTTTAACCAATCAGAGTTTCTATAATCAAACCTCCCCCGTATCTAACCAATCAGAGCTTGTTCATTAACCCCCTCATGTCAAAACAAGTGAATTATTATAGGTGGGGAACAATACGGGTTGTTAAACGCTTAAGGACGCCGTATATATAATACGCGTCGTGTTCTATTCACACCCCTTATGTCAAAACAGTATGATTAATAATAGGGTCGGAACAATGAAGCTTAAGGACGCGAAGCGTTTTGTTCTGATTCCTCCCCTTATGTCAAAACAGTTTGATATATTATAGGGTAGGGAACAATGAATTTATTTGTTGGGATTAGCGACCATTTTGTTTGTGTACTTTGGGTAGCTACGATTTTTTAATGAATTCTAACCTTAATTACTTGTAGGGATTAGCGGCCATTTTGAAGAGATTAGTCCCTGTGAAATATATATTTCCCGTGTTTAAATACGTCTATTTCTAGATATTTAAACATTTTTATACTTATTTAAGCATATTTTTATGCTTTTTGATACTTTATTTTATACTTTTCACACATTTTAGTATATATTTTAAGATACCCGTGAGCGCGATAAGGAGAACGTGTTAATTAATTCACACATGTCAAAATAGATGATTAATGGTTTTTTAATGTTTAACGTAATACTTCGGGATTGTTACAATACATCGTGTAAGAGTTTACAAAGAAGATATGTCTACCCAAGAGATCTTCTTGATTTTCCTGGCGATGAATCACAGCAACAATAATTCCAGCTTCGACTCCCATTCGGGTATTAAGAACAGAGGTGAGGTTAAAATCCTTTAGTATTATCCCGCGCCGGTTGTCTAACCAAATTTTATCTTCTCTCATGAAGTCCACTACATAAAAATCAGAGTCTTTGCATGTTGTATATAGAAATTCAGAAGTGTATAACTTCACGTTATCAAGTTTAATTTCGTTTATATCTATACTTGTTGTTGCCATCGTGTCTAATAATTAATGTTTTTAGCTAGAGATGGCTATATATACAAGGGGATTAGTCTTTTACGATAAATATATATTGGTTGGTAAGATATATATTTTTACCAATCTTAGTGTGTTCGGATGAATCGAATTCGATTTTAAAATAATTGTTATCTTCATCTTTAAAGAAAAGTTCATACATCTGTTTCGGTTCGCCAGCAGGTTTGGGTATGGGTCTTGAACCCATTAACTGTAGATTTCGTTCACGAGATAGATCTCTCAAGCACCTCATAGATATAAATTTTGCTTGATTCATGGTTGGGCGGGTGGAGGTTCGTCGATTGCTATATGCACAAACTTGCCGATCAAATGTGTAAAATCGTCCGTTGAGTAGGTATATATATATTTCTCATTCCATAACAATAGCATCTTATAGATTATTCTATCAGCACGTGCGGCGTTGGGTAACGTATCCACTTTATGACATTCAACACTTGATATTCAATATGTGAAAAATACTTTGCTAAATCGATCAGTATTACTAACAGAGGATTTGCTTTAGTACCCGCATTCATTTTGAAAGTGTTATAATAAAAATATGACTTCTAACATGTGTTTATATATCTTTCCCTGCAACGTTTTTAACCGATAAATATTTTGGAGGCAATATGTACCGCATTAAGTCAACAAAAAGATTAAAGAGATTTACATGTATAATCGTCGGAGCGCGCGACGGTCATCTAACCAAGTTTTATCCCGGGCATTTAACCAATTGTTATTTTGGGACATAAAATATAAAAATTCAGAGCTGTATAACTTCACGTTATTAAGTTTTAATTTCGTTTATATCTATACTCGTTGCCATCGTGTCTAATAATTAATGTTTTTGGCTAGAGATGTCTATGTATACAAAGGGATTAGTCTTTTACGATAAATATATTTTGGTTGGTAAGATATATATTTTTACCAATCTTAGTGTGTTCGGATGAACCGAATTCGATTTTAAAATAATTGTTATGTGCATCGTTAAAGAAAAGTTCATACATCTGTATCGGTTCGCCAGCAGGTTTGGGTATTGGTCTTGATCCAATTAACTGTAGATTTCGTTCACGAGATAGAGCCTTCATAGATATTATATCTATAAATGTTGCTTGATTCATGGTTGATACGGCGGAGGTTCCTCGATTGCTATATGCACAAACTTGCCGATCAAATGTGTAAAATCGTCCGATGAGTAGGTATATATATATTTCTCATCCCATAACAATAGCAACTTATATATTATTCTATCGGCACGTGCATTGTTGGGTAACATTTCCACTTTACGACATTCAACCACGTGATATTCAATATGTGAAAAATACTTTGCTAAATCGGTCAGTATTACTAACAGAGGATTTTCTTTAGTACCAGCTATCATTTTGAAAGTGTTTTAATAAAATATGACTTCTAACGTGTGTTTATATATCTTCCCCAGCAACGTTTTACCCGATAAATATTTTTGGGGAATGTGTACTTGCATTAAGTCAACAAAAAGATTAAAAAAGATTTACATGTATAATCGTCGGAGCGCGTCTTATAATATTGATTTTATCATTCGACCAATGAGAATACCCCGATATTTTATTAGGGAATTAAGTTCAACCAATCAGGTTACGCTATTTTTTTTAACGTGTTTTTTTATAAACGTTTGTTTCCAAAATTTTTAGACACAATCTCAGCATGGCCCGTGTGAAACAGACGCATAGAAATTTGGAAAGTGGAAAAACCATTGCACGGATTGAAAGTAGGGGGAAAGATATTCCCAAAATGTTAAAACAACGCCGTCATCAGCAACAAGAATATCGTCAAATGGGACGGAATATTTCAGATGATGAACAAGCATACAGCCAAGAAATCACAAGAAAAAAGAACATCAAAATAACTAAAGACATTGCACAGTCGCCATTAAATTTTGCTGTACCGATAACACCGTCCAGTCACGTGTCCCCTCGGCAAGCGAAGTCGTCACCACGGCAAGCAAAGCTACCCCCCCTGCAGGTAAATTCATCGCCTCAAGAACAGGAGGGTTACATACACCCTCTACTCCTGCAAGCGAAGTATAACACGTCGCCACGGCAAGTACCGCCTCTATTATCGCAAGAACAGTATAATATACCGCTTCAAACACCGCAAGCAAAGTATAATGCATCTCCTATTCCACCGCAAACGATTTCACCGCCACGACCCGAAGATGAATTAGATAATTACATATACGATATGCCCATTGATTTCTTCGGTCAAATCCCTATTCCTTCTCCTGCGAATTTAATACGAATGTGTGATGAAATGGTACCCGTTCAACAAGGAAAACAATTATTACAAATTGTGGATGAATTAGCAAATGCTCTTTCCCCCACATTATCTCCTATTCCTCTTTCACCACCACCACAACTACCACCCCCATCTAATTCACCCCACCCATTATTTCCAGTATGTGAAGAAGAGGAAGAAGAAGAAGAAGAGGAAGACGACCGAGAAGTATTGAACGATCCGCCATTGAAGAAAAGATGTTATAAACGTTCGTTAATATATATGAAACGTGAAAAAAAGGCGATGAACATCATGAAGAAAAACGAATGACAATCTATTCGAATTATGATCAAGATATTATTTGTACACAACGCGATAAATATCGTGAGTTAGAGGGTCTCTATATTGAGAAACTATATATAAATAAACAATATTTGCAATGGCGTTCTAGAAAATTTACGAGTGACCTTATGGAAAAACGATATATAATGGATAATAATAAGGATTTGAAACGAAAGACTGATTTAAAAAAAAAGAAACCGAAATGTATAAAATGATATTGTTCTAAATAAAAATATCAGTAATGTGAAAACATGGAGGTGTGGAATGTCATGGTAAAAGAGCTGGCATGTTTTGAAATAAAAATCAATAAAAATATGGAACAAAGTGTGTGGAAATGTCTTGACGAACATGAGAATTTATTTAAAAATATTATAGCCCATTTAAAAATGCCACGTGAGCTTTTAGATGTCTATAATCGTATGGATCGCCATGAAATTGGACAAATAATAGCATTTTTTGCTTTAATCCTGTGTTTTTTTAGATATAAACACATTGATAATGAGGAATATTATATCAAACTATTTGTACGTCAAACAATTTTAGATTTTAGAAATTCACATCTTAAATTCATTTTATTCCCTCATGATAAAAAACACACGTCGTGGTTTGGGTTGTGGAATATATTCTTTGAATTTTTTAAATTAGTCTAAATACAATTTTTCAATACTCTGTATTATAATGTCAGGATCTTCAAAGTTAATATTATATGATTCTATAATACTCTTAATAATAAAAGTAGTTGATGTACTGGTATTAGATGTAATCCTTACCCTTATAGAAAAATTATATATTATATCCATCATATGCGGGGGGTAATATTGTAAACTAAGCGGGCGATTATTTTGTATAATACTATTATTTTTAACTTGATCTGAAAATAAACTGACTTTAAACTTATGGGGTTTACTTGTCTTATAGAATAATTTAAACCAATAAGAGTATTTCTGACAATTTTTATAACAACAGGTACAGGGGGGGGTTTTCATATGCATCAGCTTAACAATCTTATCGAGATTAAAAGTATAAACCCTATCGTTACTAGTTTTAAGTTTTGATATAGGGTTATGATTTTCGCAAAAGAAAATAAAACAGCATACAAGTTGATACACTATTTTCTCAAAATTATCTAAATTATGTAGATAATAAAAAGCAGCCTTTAAATAAAACGGATCTATAAAATATAAATAAATACAGCAATATGTAAATTCATGACTAAAACAACGATTAAGTCTATGTAATGTATTACAAAGATAAGACCCTCCATACCCTATGGGTTTAGGAATTGTAGTTTGCTCATCATTAATAGTAATAGAAATAAAGTGGTAAATATCATTTCTTGGGTAATAACTGTTTTGAATTTCAATAAAAAAAATTATCAGAATGATTATCATTCAAATGAAAAATAGATTTCATTAATGTTTGAGCGGGTATTAATAGTAATTTGTGATAACGCTCACAGAGTTTTTTCACCATAAATATAATATTTTCGTTGTGTATGAACAACAGGTATTATATAGTGTTGTTTATCTGTTAAGATTCGCCAATCCATGCATTCATCTTGATACATTTCAGTTTTCATTTTTTCAATATAGGCGTAGTCTTTATATCCACAACCAAGTTGTCTCGATTCAAATTCCATACATTCGATAATTCCCCCATAGTAATAGTCACATAAGTCACAGACGGCAAATAATAATCCAATGTATCGGTTACGAAAATGTTGTATATAATACACAATTTTCAATATCGTCTTAATATCTTGAGCTTGCGCATAGGTTCTTTTACTCCCAATGTTTAATGACATTCTCAAAAGTGATAACGTTTTTTAAAAAATCGCCTTGTATATATACTATTTTCTCAATCTTTAAATATATATTTCTACACACAGATTTTAACACGATAAAAATTTGAAAAAAGTATTATTGTAACTACAATGTATAATATATCAACTGATTTGACGTGTGTGTGTTTTAGAACAACATTAGGGATTCGTTTTAATCCACAACACAGCATTTGGTGCAACTAATCCCCGTGTATTTGTTTAGAAGAAAATCGCTAATTATGGATTCGCGTCTCTAATTCCCCAAACACACATTCATTGTATACGAGTATCACAAATCATCGGGATGACATGAAAGCTTTAATCAATTAACTCTGATTGGTCAAACTAATCTATCCACAGTAACGCATAGTAACGCGGGATACAATTATAAAAGCCGATGTAGGGTTGAAAATAATTAATATCAGTCTGAGTGTAGGAGAGTGAGAGATGGCAAAAATATTTGAGAACGTGAACAGCGAAATTAAAGAAGACTTCATACCGTTAGAGACAACTGAGAAGAATGAAGAGACTATCGAAGAGTTGTATGCGGGTAAATATAATTATGCATTAAACAAATGTAAAGAAGAAATATCCCAAGAACGACAGAAATTATTTTTATCGCGTATCACACATATAATGGATTGTGAATGTTACCAGTTTAAGGGAGAGAGACCCAGTTATCGTGAAGTAACTCTTCTTGAACTTCAAACGAAGAAGTATTTTATTTATCATTGTTATGATAGCAAGTTAAAACCCTACAAAGAACTAACTCGAAGGGAACGGTCTACTGTCTACTATCAATATCGATGTCATGGACTAGACTATTTAACTGAAAAAAAATCAAGAGATTATTTTAGTCAAAGTGAACTTATAAATAGATTAAGTTATTTTATTTCGTAATGTTTTTCCCCCGAATGCTATTATTGGGTATAAAGGTGGTGATAAAAGAATCGTCGTTAGTTAAAACACTTCAAGAAAAAACTATTTTACATTGTGTGAATCTTGAATATTTTGGAATTGAGAAGTACGATTATTTACTTTCGTTTTATAATCTTAAACCAAGAAATTGTTGGTATCATACTAGTGAACCCACATGTTTATTGTATCATTGTAGTTTGTTTGAATGTCTTTTATTTGCTGCATGTTTGTTTCGTAAATTAGAAGATGTGGATAATGAACGATCTGTACTCTCTATGTATGATAAGGAATTTAATTTTTAAAAATTATTCTCTCCTGAACATTTTACCTAAATAAAAAAATACACTTTTTGATTTTAAAAAAAAAAATATTGAATGTATTTTCCTTTTATTTTTAGAAACACAAAGATTGTTTAAAAAATTATCAAAAGCACATTTAAGAAATGTTTATATTTAAAAAATAAAACGTACATTAGAACGTTATTATTTTGTTAAAGATGTACATGTTATCAAAAACACTATTTTTGTTAAAATAGAAGGAGAGAAGTTTTAAAAAAAATAAGATGATCATAGAAACTCTTTGTACATTTAAATATATAAAAAATGATATCATTGTACGTATAGTATAAATAAAACGTTCATAATTTTTTTTCTCTTATTGGAATTAAAATGAGTCAGAAAAAAATCATCCATTATAATGAACGTTTGTATCTTACGAATCCAAGAAAATTCGGGACAATTGCGTTAAAATCAGCAAATAATATATATGAGTTTCAAGAAGTGTCTTGGAAACACGGTGTAATACCCGCGAGTTTTCTTAACGGTTTATTTAAATTTAAAACAAATATTCGTGCTCCAGGTCCAAATACTGATTTTTCATTGACATTTAGTAACAATAGAAAATTTCAAACAGATAAACAGATTTATCTTACAGGAGAATTAGAAGCAAGAAAAAAAGATTGGCATAAACGAAAAATAATTCATAGTATTGATGTAAAACTTAAAAATAATATTCGTGAATCATATAACGGGGCGTTAGGATGGAGTATTGTTCAAGTTAAAAAAGAGATATTCGAACAGGGTGATCTTGGCTCATATATTGCAAAACCTAATAAACCCTATTTTAGCTCTAATCAATTGTTTATTGATCCCGAGCAAAATTTCTTTAACGGTGATAAACGTTTTGTAGATTTAGCTTATAATTTACCTGCTGACGAAGATTTTATATCGATTCAAAACATTAAATTTATAGATGAAAATTTTTTGTGGAAATATGGTCTTAAAATTGCCGAGGCAGATAAACCCTATAATGAATACGATATTTCTATTGTTTATTCCGATGGATATACGTAGATAGGGGTATATATAAAGATCGTTTTATCAAAGGGGATCACGTGTCATGGAGTTTCAGCGCGTACAAAATCAAGAGGGATATAAGATTTATCATGATTTAACACAATATAGTTATGTGGAATCCGGTTTTTTTTGGTATTTAGTAGGAAGTATGGAAATTGAAAAATCAAGATATCATCTACTAATATCTATTGCTGATTATGAAGCATATGTACGGTATCAATTTATACTGGAAGTAGAATGTTCAAAAAATCCCAAAATGTATGTTATGCATCATGAGGAACACGATATTCCAGAAGAATGTTATGAATTTCTTCGTAAAATATGTGAAGCATGGAATGATGCTCTATCCCCACGTATCAACGACAAAAGAATTGGAGAATATTTAAAGATACTAGATTATGATAGAAAACATTGTTTTAGTTATGAGTGTTTTAGGAGTATTATAGCATTATATTATGATTTTTGGGTTTATAATAAAACTATAAAATACACTTGTAAAAAATGTAAAGGGGAATGCGAATGTAATGTGGATTACCCTAATTTCATCAGTGTAAATTTTAATGAAATAAGAGCTTATAATGTAGAAAAATATTCAATGGACAATAACCTCTTATGTAACGAAATAATACACTGAATGTATGTTTTTTATTTAAAAAAAATTAATACATTAAAAACTTTTCAACATGGTTTCTGGGTTTATGATATACAAGTCCTCCTTTTTGAAATTGTCTTTTGATTTTTTTCGTTCCTAGTTTTGCAATAATTTTTACTACTTTAGCTTTTTTTTTAAGCTCTTTTTTAAAATCGTTTATAAAAAGTTTGCCGTATTTATTGACTGTTTTATTTCCTCCACGTTGCCTTTTTTTCCCTTTAAAAATACCTCCACGTTGTCTTTTTTTACCCTTAAAATCACCACCCCGTAATTCTCTTATTCTTCCTACCATTGTTATGAAGGTTGTTTTCTCTCCCAATAGTTTATCACCATAGTCTGCAAAAATTTCTTCATGGGCTTTTATATGTTTTATACTTTCTAAATACATTTTTTTATTATTGGGGTCGTAAACAAAATCTGAATTATTTTTATATATAGAACCGGTTTTCCCATTATTCGCATAACGTGCTGCAGCGTGAGTTGTCAAATAAGCATCGATACACGTGTTTGCATCGTTACAAATACTATATACAGCATTTGTGTTTTTACCATATTTACGATCCAATTTGGACTGTGTTGTTTTTTGACCCGTGTAATAAGAAATATTACGATCGGGTTTAAAAGGTTTTTCCAAGCAAATAATCCTTCACCCGCATTGGGGATCGTTGATTTCTTGATACGTAAGTTATTTTGTTTTGCTAAATGAATCCAACATTTTTTTGTTTTTGCTGTTCGTTTACGACATCTTATTTTTTTTAAGGTTTTACTTCTACATTGAAGAACGTGACGTATACTTTGAGATTTATCATTGCGTCTTTTTTTTCGAGGTAACTTAACTCTTACCATTTTTGTTTTAAAATATAGTTTTTATTCCTAAATAATCATTATTTTTTTCATGTGTCTGAATAAATTTTACCATACATTCAACTTTATAGATAATATCTTCGGGACAGTTGTATATTTCTTTTTTTAATTCTGTTATTCTTTGTTTTAAAATCTTTGATGAAATGGGTATTATCTTTTCTTTATCTTCTGTAAAATTTAGTAAACATTCCCTTAAAAGATACGGCGTAAATAATATTGAAGGATCATTATCTTGAATTTCATACCCAATATAAGGTGAGTTAGACGCTTGTAAATAAATTTCAATATACACAATTTCACTCATATTTTTTTTTACTCTCTTTTTTTTGTTTTAGTTTTTTTTTAAATGGGTTCTTTATTCTCAAAAAAAATCCCTCCTATAGTTACGTTGACATGTATTAATATACAGGATTCATACGATGTTACTATTGATCGTGTTGATGGTGAAGACGAAAACATAAATAAAAATAAAACGGCATGTTTTTCTTGTTTTAGAAAAAAAAAAGAAGATGAATGATGATCAGAAAAAATTAAAATATAGTCAAAAAGATATAGATAAAATTGTAAGTTTGTTTAATAAGAAAAAAGAAAGTAAGAAAAATGAAAAAATAGACGATTATTTTTCTGTTAATCATATAGAAACTATTAGTAGAGAAAAATTTAAAGTCACTGAACAACATTTTTCTTTGGATGTTTCACGGGAAAAAACGGTTAATTTTATTAGTTTTATTCAATCGTTATCGTTGGTTTTTTCTTATTTAATTAACATTGCACGGGCAAATGTAAAAAGTGATGATGATTATGTTAGATTTATCTTTAGTAATGCGCCAAAAAGTTTTTTCTCTACAGCCGTTTTAACCCGTGAAAGACTTTGACGTTAAATATTTCTTAAATATTATGGAAAAATTTATGCAGAGTAATAAAGAAATAATAGCTAATGGTTGGAATAGTAAAGTAATTGTTCAAACTTTTCCCGCAGGAATAAGTACAAATAAAAAAAAAAATAGTGTACTAAGGAAAAAAAGTATTTACAATAGTTTGAATAAGGGAAATGCTACAGATAAAGGTGGTGTGAAAAGTAATGTAAAAAAATATGGCCGTAAATTTCGCACGGGTGTATTTTATATTCTTAGCCATGTATTATTTCGTACAGTGAAAGATTGCTGTTTTGCTTTAGCAATATTAGTGGGTTTATCATTTTTAAAACAAGACTATAAATATTTTATAATGAAAAGAAAACCCAATAAACCTGTGGATGATTTATTTACGTGTGAAGAAATTCGAAATGTATATCGGGAATGTGGGATATCCGAGGGTAATGTTGATGCTACACAGTTTAATTTTGTATATAATAATTATTTAAAAAAACAGGGTGTTGATTTGTTAGTGTATGCTGACACTCATTCCGATAATATAATTTATGATTCACGAACTGATAGTGCAGGTAATCTTATTAAATTGACTAATGAAATTGTATGTTTATGGTTAAATAATAATCATTACGATGTAGTCTTAAGCATAAAGGAATTTTCTAAACTCAGTACCAGTTCTTTTTGTGTTAAATGTATGAGTTATTTAACACGTCATGAATACGTCGATAATCACCTATGTACTACAAATAACTTAACTTGTTTACGATGTTATAAATATCCGAATAAGTGTAAAGATAAAAATAATAAACTTATTTGTAGCAGTTGTGATATAATTTTTTATGATGAAAATTGTTTTACAAATCATTTAACAAATAAAATTTTTAAACCTTCTCATAGTAATTATGATCGTTTAACACCGTGTCAATATTTTTTTTATTGTAAAACCTGTAACAAAATTTGTCCTCAATTCTTTTTCATTTTTTCTAATAAAACAGTTAAACATGATTGTAGCAAACGATTTTGTTTTCATTGTGATAAATACATGAAACAACCTCATTTTTGTTACGTGAAACCCCTTTCACTTGAATATAACAAGGGGAAAGAAAGTGAACCCACTTTATTTTTTTTTGATTTTGAAACAAAAGTAACCGAAACTAAATTGCTCGTACCGTTTTATTGTATCGTCCAAAAGGTATGTAAAAAATGTCAACATATTGAATTTAAAAAAACAAAAATATTTGAAAAAAAGGATCAAGAAATTATCGATAATACTATTGAAAAAGTTAGTTGTTGTGGGAATAGACAATTTATTTTTGATAACAATGTTATTGAAACTTTATGTGAATTTATGTTTGAACAAACAAATTCCGTTTGGATAGCTCATAACGGGGGTAGATTTGATACTATTTTTATTTTAAAATATCTTTTAGAAATAAAACAGATAATGCCGAATACTATAATGAACGGTACTAAAATAATGAGTTTAATAATTAAAGAACAAAATATTAGAATCCTCGATAGTTATTTGTTTTTTAGTATGAAATTAGCCGATATTCCAAAAGCAATGGATCTTCAAGGGGAATGTAAGGGATTTCATCCTTATGAATTTTACGATTTAACTTATGAGGGTGACATTGTAGATCGGAAAGTTTTTGATACGAAACATATGAATACAGCAACACTTAATGAATTTGAAAAATGGTATTTAGAAAAAAAGAAAGAGAAATATATATTTCGTAAAGAGATTTATTATTATTGTTGTAGTGATGTAGATATTTTAAGAAAGGGATGTGTTAAATTTTCTACAATGATAGGGACCATAGGTCATATCACCCCCTTTTATGCAAAAAATTGTATTACGATTGCTAGTTTAGCTTTGAAAGTGTATAGACTTAATTTTTAAAAAAAAAATTGTGTAGGAATTATTCCTGCTTCGGGGTATAGGGGGGGTGTAAAACAGTTTAATTGCTATTGATTGGTTAGATGAAATTAATCGAGAAATAGGAGGAAATTTAGAATATATCTGTTCACAAAATGGAGAGAAAAACATTCTAGGACGTTTTGTCGATGGTTTTTATATTGATACGATATATCAATTTCATGGCTGTTTTTATCACGGATGTCCCAAATGTTTCGACCCCTATGCATTAAACGTTCTTACAAACGAAAAATTTAGTAATTTATATGCAAATACGCAACGTTTTTCTTGGACAATAAAAAATGCCGGTTACAAATTAATCGAGATGTGGGAATGTGATTATTTAGAAGAAAAAATATATACACAGAAACAATTAATTGAAAAGAAAAGAAAATTTTATCCGTTTACTCCTTTAACACCACGTGACGCATTATATGGGGGGCGAACTTCCCCCGTATGTTTATTTAAAGAAACAAAACCCAACGAACGAATAAGTTACGTAGATTTTACATCGCTATACCCTGATGTACAAAAAAAATATGATTTTCCTGCGGGTCATCCTACTATTTTACTGGGGAAAGATTGTAATAAAATAAAAATCAAGGACATATTTGGTTTAGTAAAATGTTGTATTTCACCTCCTCGAAATATTTACTTTCCTGTTTTACCTGTTAGAATAGATGGGAAATTATTATTTCCATTATGTTATAAATGTGCTGTGGATAAATGTAATAAATGTGAACATAATGAAAGCGATCGATACTTGACGGGTACTTGGACTAGTGTTGAGATTAATGTTGCTATAGATAAGGGATATAAAATAATTGCTCTTTACGAAATATATCATTTTGAACGCAAAGAAAAAATCTTTTCACAATACGTAAATCAATTTTTAAAAATCAAACAAGAATCTTCAGGAATTCCTACGGATTGTTTGAACGCAGATGGAAGTAAAAATGATGATAAAATTAAACAGTATTGTAATGATTATTTAAAAAATGAAAATGTTTTTTTAGATAAAGACAAAATAGAGAAAAATCCCGGATTAAGAACTATTGCAAAAACATTTTTAAATTCGTTATGGGGAAAATTTGCTCAAAACGAAAATAATACACAAGTGTGTTTTTTAAACGATTATGAAGAATTATTAAATATTGCCAATGATAAAAGTAAAAAATTAACATCGATGGAATTTATAAACGAAACATTATTACGTTGTACGTATGAAAAAATTGATGATGCAACAACCCCTCTAAAAACGGGAAATGTAATCATTGCATGTTTTGTTACTGCATATGCACGTTTGAAATTATACGAGTTACTCGTTAAATTAGACGATCGCGTTTTATATTTTGATACAGATTCTGTTATTTATATATCTGATGAAAATAATTATACTGATGTTAATACGGGAAAATATTTAGGAGATTTAACGAATGAATTAAATGAAAATGAATGGATAACAAATTTTTGTTCAACGGGTCCAAAATGTTACGCGTATATAACTAATTTAAATCAGGAATGTATTCATGTCAAAGGTTTTACTTTAAAAAATGAAACAATAAAAGAAAAATTGAATTTTTTATCCTTGACACAATGTGTTAAAAATCAAGATCAGATCATCGAAATTAAATATCACAATAAAATATGTAAAGATAAACTTAATCATATTTTTATTGAGGATGAAATAAAAAAATTTTCATTTACATTTAATAAACGTGTTGTTAAAAATAATTTTAATACGATTCCGTTTGGATTTTTAGATAACTGAAATGAACAATGTTTCATTACCATTTCAACACCCTTTTATGTTAACGTTATGCGGTCCTAGTCAAAGTGGGAAAACATATTGGATATTACAATTATTGAAAAATATTAACATTATGATTACACCCGCAATTGTTAAAATTGTTTATTTATATTCAATTTATCAACCTCTGTACGCTGAAATGGAAAAAGTTCTTGCGGAAAAAACAGATATTAGTGTTGAATTTATCGATTGTCAAAAGGGTATTCCCCGCATTACCGATATACAAACGAATACCCGTGAAAATACGTTAATAATATTAGATGATCTCATGTTAGTTGCAACATCATCAAAGGAAAATCTTGAAAGAATAGATAATATTGCAACTCAAGATGTCCATCATCGTAATGTTAGTGTTATTTTTACATGTCAAAATTTAACATATGCTAATGGTAAATTGCGAAATTTACGTGTCAATAGTCAATATTATGTTATGTTTAAAAATTTAAGCGATTATAATATGTATAACGATATGTGATAATAAAAAAATTAATAGAAATAGATTTAATAAAGTATTAAGTGAAATTAATGAGAAACCCTATGGTTATTTGGTATTTGATAATTGTAGAAAAGGGTATGAAAATTGTAGAATTAGAACCAATGTATTTCCACATGAATCAACGATAATCTATGATTTGTAAATAAATGTAAAAAGAAAAAATAAATGTTTGTTAAAAAAAATAAAAGAGTTGTTGAAATTTTTTTAAAAAGTATATATAGTATGGGGTGTGTATATTGTGTATGAATTTTTTTTTTTAAAAATCATGGCAAGAAGAAGATATAGAAGAAGCAGGAGAATTATCCTTAGAAAAAAGAAACAAAAAGGAGGTAGTGCTCTAGATATTTTTGGACCTTTGGGATCGTTAGTTGGAAATCAATTGGGAATTGGTATTCGAAAAAGAAAAAGACAAAGAAAACAAAAAGGAGGGTTTGCACGTTTTGTATTTCCAGAATTTTTTAAAAGATAAATAAACCCTGTAAATAATTAATTTTTTTGTTTAATTAAAAATTGGCATTATTAAAACTACAACATGACTGATTGTTATTACTCTTACAATTTTTTTTACATTTTTTATTATATATTCCCATGAGTACACGACCTAAAATTGTTTCTATTTTTTTTTTTAATTTGATATCGTTTTTTAGTTTAATACGTTCATTTTTAAATATTTTTTGTTTATTATTATTTTCGAATTCATTACGACATTGATTGTATAAATATAATAAACTCCAATTTCCACACACGGCAGTATTTTTGGATTGTAATTGTTTACTTTGAATATATTGAAATGTTAGTCCTTTTTTTACACTATAATCATACCAATATTCACGTTTATAAAACGAGACATCTTTTGCAAAACTATCAAAAAAATTCATATGTTTTTCTTTATCCACCCATATAGCAATCCAATGTTGACCGTTTTGATCTGCTTCATCCGTATTCCAAATCCAACACGAGGGATAATACATTTTTTTAGGAAAAATATTTGCAGGAAATGTACCCAAATAATATTTATTTAAAAACTTATTTATTTTTGAAATTTTATTAATCTCGTTCGTAAATAAAAATTGGGTTAAAAAACAATGTAAATTCATTGATTTTTGCGTCGCCATTTTCTTTGTGTTGAATAGGGCGTTGAAGAGGGGGTAGGAATGTGGGTTGTGAGTGATGTAGATGGTTCTTCGTGACTCGAAAGACCCGAAGGGGTTTTTCCCAAATTTATATAACGTTGTCGTAATTTTATATTTCGTATATAATAGGCGGGCATATGTAATTTTTTCAATTCTTTTAAAGGAGAGGTTTGTCCTTGAAATAAGTTCATCTGATTTGAAAGAAAACGTAAAATGACAAAGTAAGATATTTTGCAGTTCTTCGTTTCCTTGCTTCGTTTTTGAGATATTTCAGGTTGATTGATATGTAAATTAAACATCGTGACGTCACTGCGCGGTAAGGAGGTTATATATCTTTGCTATTATTGAACGAAATCACGTCGAAATGATCATATTTGGTGTTGTGGGAGAAACACACACGCATGATTATTTCGTTCAGTGATTTCACGTGATTTCGTTCAATAATAGCAAAGATATATAACCTCCTTACCGCGCAGTGACGTCACGATGTTTAATTTACATATCAATCAACATGAAATATCTCAAAAACGAAGCAAGGAAACGAAGAACTGCAAAATATCTTACTTTGTCATTTTAAGTTTTCTTTCAAATCAGATGAACTTATTTCAAGGACAAACCTCTCCTTTAAAGCAACCGTCTGCTTTTGTTGTGTAAGATTGAACATGTTTTGTTTGCTGACATTATGCGTTAAATCATATAATAAATCATGATGGTTTATTGCAACACCGTTTATTTTTATTATATCTGTACCCCCAGTTTTAATTTTTTTCCTTTCAAGAAATTCTTTTATTTGTTGACCACTTGTCACAGTCGGTGTTTTCCTTACTCCGGGTGATTCATCATTGGTCACCTCATTTTCAAGTTCATTACTTTTTCTTTTCATATTTTGTTGTCTTTTTAAAAAACTAACCATACTCTCTGCGACACGTTGATCATTATTAACTTTTTTCATTTCTTCTTTCATTTTATTTTTACTTTCAATAAGTTCGAAATTATTTTTGTTGTTAATTCCCTGCAATAATTTTTCGTTTTCATGATCAGTTTTTGATTAAATCTAAAATTTCATTTAATTTACTCGGATTAATTAATTGCATTTTATTTACTTCGGCCATTTTTTTTTATTTGTTGGTTAAGTAATTTGTATGCTTTTTGATATATGTTGATTATACGAAAATCCTCAGATAATAATATTTTTAAATCTTTTTCTTTTATTTTGTTCTTTGAAAACTTATTCAAAATATATTTATTATCACTGGAAAGTTGGATCGAAATTTTTTTATTTAAAATATTTTTAGCAATGTATTGTAATTTATTAATTAATTGAGAATCTAACAACGTATTTTTTTATCAATATCTGCTTTAAGATATTTTTTTAACGATGGTAAAAAATCCTTTTTTTTTTTTTCAAAAGCTTTTTTCTTTATTTTATTTAATTGAACTAATGTTTCTAAAAATTTTAAATCATCTTGGCAACTTGATGAAGAAGAAGTAACGGAACTTTCACTATCCATTTCATCACTAACATCATCGCTAACAACATCGCTATCATTTTCACTATCAACTTCATCCTCCTCTTCATCATCATCTCTTGAATTATCATTTTTTTCGTCTTTTTTTACCTCTTTATTTAATTCATCATTTTTTTCTTCATTTATTTTTTTTATGCGTAAACTGAAAACGGCGGAAATACAAGAATATGTTCACGATTTAGGGGTATTTTGTTAATAACTGGTTTTTTTATTTTTGGTTTTTTTACTCTATTCTTTGTTGTAATGGGTTTTGTGTTCTTCATTTTTTTTGTACATCCCCTTGTCACAAATGTTGATAATTAAATGCTGTGTAATAATCTTGCAGGGGTATTTAACCCCACTCTAATTTCATTTCGAAATTCACCAACAAATATTAACGCACCTTGAACTGTATTTTGAGAAAAATGAAAATCCACATTAACATTTCCCGACGGTCTTATGGGTAATACTGCAAGATGAGAGTCTCTATTATCTGTTAAATCAAATGCTAATATAGAATACCCGTTTATAAAGTCATTATAAGTCATGGGCATTTCTGAATAGTTACGATTTAATACCGAGCGTAATTTTGAGTAAGCTTCAGCATGATTTTCTATTCTCCCGACAACAGCGTTATTTACTGAAACTTCAACATTATCATAATTAGGCCAGTTAAATTCAAAAATATTACGAGCATATGATCCGTTCCAATTTGCTAATGGAGAAAATACAATATATAAACGTGTAGGAACGCTACCATTAAACACATCGATTACTTGATGTGAATTTCGTCCTGCAGCTACTGATTCAGTAATACAACGATAATTGGTTGTATAATATAATGTTTCTTTATTATGGGTCACCATCCCTATATTAAGCGCATTTGATAATTGTTTTTTGGGTTTAAATACAGGAATTTTTATTTTAAAATCGTCTAGGGTAATTATAGTGGCAGCAACGGGCATATCAGCATGATCGGCACCCATCATTACAATTGTATTTAATGCCCTCGTTAAACGTAATTCAACTTTATACGCTGTAGGAATATATATTTCAGCACCACCTTCGCTAAATAATGAACAATCAATCTCATCTATCAAATTCTGTGATTGATTTTGAAATGCAATTGTTTTTTGTCTCCCTCCTGCATTTACGACATTAGCATTATTAGTGAAACCCACGATATCGCTCATATGTTCGGCTGTATCTAAATATGCTAAATTAAGCTCTTTAGAATCTTTATATCCCGACGGTATTTGACGCGTTATAAATTGTATCCATGATGCAAAATGTGCAAAATTATCTGATGGCGTAATTAAATTTTCATTTATTTTTAATTCTTTTGTTTTCCACATTGTACGAAGGGGTAATGAAATCATCGCAAACCCCGATGCTGCAGGTGCTATAAGTCCAGCAGCATTTCTAATCGATACTCTAGCCATTATTTTAGCATCGCTTGTTTTCATTAATCCCACGGCGTTCCCATGTCTTGTAAACGTGTATACTGACGATTGATTATCTACGGGCGTTGCGATAATTTCCGTTTCACGACATTCCGTAAACGTATCATTATAGGGTGATGAAGTAAAAAATTGTAAAGGCTCGCTAAATAATGTCATTTTTTTCCACATCTTCAATTTTTTTACTTATTTTATTTTTTTTAAACGTTAATTTTAAGAATATTTGAAAGTGTTCCCAACACTTGAGGAAGAACCATACCCAGTGCCAATGCTCCACCAAAACCTCCTTTTTGTATTTTTCTTCTACGTTTTCTTATTCCTCTTTTGTTTTTTCTTTTTTTGATATATTTTTTACACGTCATTTATTTTATTTTTAAAAAAAAAACAATAAACAACAATAAAAATAATAATAATATACACAACATTATGATTTTTTTATATAACTTTTTTTTTTTATACTTTTTTTACACAATATATCTATTTTGTAAAAAACGTATTACATTTGGATCTATTTTTTTTTTTTTTTTGTATCACTTGTATAATAATATCTAAATTTAAATTTGAGGGTAATCCCACACCCTCATTTAATAAAATTTCTTTCTTAGTTGGATTTTCTTTATTTTTTTCTTTTCACAACAAAATATGATGAGGAATAATTTTTTCCACGATTTCTACCGTTTAACAATTCAGTATAATCTTCTACGGATAGTTCATTTATTTTTTCAGTCATTATTTTTTTCTTCAAATAAATTTATATATATCTTAATTTCTTCACCTTTTAACGGTACGTTATTCTCATAGTTAATAAAGAACTGTAGTGATTGTTTAGCCTCTTTATCACTCATAAATAAAAAATAGGGGAATTTTTTTTTTTCATCATTTAATGATGTATAGGGATTTTTTTCGTCAATATAAAATAATTCTTTTATAGTATATATAAAACGTTGTGTTGCATTGGAAATAATAGTAGATGAAGAAACTGAAATCGTTCCATTATTTTTTTTTTTTGATTGTGTTATTGCACTGAAATCCATTTTGTTTGCACACGTAATTCGAAATGAATTTTTGATATTTTTATATTCAATCGAATTTAAATTCCATAAAAAAATTTTCCCACTATTTACTAACACGTAAAGAGAAAAAGGATAAAATATTTTATATTCTTTAATTATCATTTCCCCATTTTTTTCTTCAAGAACAATCAAAAGCATTATGTTGAATGTATTAAACAATCAATACTAAGCGTTCCTGAATCAAAAGGAACTAATTTTCCTGTAGTATCTTTAACTTTAATATGAATTTCTCTTATGTCTTTTTTTAATTTTCTCAATGATTTTGGGGGACTATAATAAACTAATTGTCCATCCCCCCACCACCTTGTCGATGCCATTGAATGGGTACTGTTGTTAACAATTCGGAACAACTATCACCAACTAACCCCAGTTCTATTTCATCACAATATATAAACATTTTATTTAATCCGTCGGATACATCGGGTAAGTAATCAAAATGTTTAGAAAAAAGGGTTCGAGGTGTAGGGTTATCTTTTTTTATTTCAAACAAGAGGGGTACGATTTCAAGACCTTTTTCATTTTTTAAACCTAGCATAAAAGCTAATTTTTTTGAAAATAATATATTAATCTTTTGATTAAAAGAAGCATATTGAATACCCTTTTTTTCTACCGTAGTCTTGTTAGATAATCGAAATTCATTTACCTGTAACCCATCGACTGCTTTACTCGCATTTTCATATACCCAATACTCAATCTCAACATTAACATTAATAATTACTTTCCCATTTGACCCGATGGTACAAAAAATTTCAAATCCTTCTAAGATATTATTTAAAAATATAATTAATGAAGATAAATCATAAATTCCGTCGGGTATAATAAATTTATCCGATGTAAAAACGAACTCACTGTTGGCGTATACCGAATTATTAATTTCTTCGGGTATAAAATTCTTATAGGTTATGATAAATGAAAAAAAACATTCATCACCTACAATATTTTTAGTTGTTTGAGGATAATAAACTTGTAAAACTTCTAAAAAACATTCATTGTTCAAAGCATCAATGGGTTGTGCAATTTTCATTTCAAAATCATTAATCAAATTCTTTTGAAGTCCTCTTGATATTGAATTACTAGCAATGTGTAAATTCTTTTTTTTTTTAAAACTTGTAATTCAGCACGATAAAAAATTCCTTTAATTTCTTCACGTTGTTCGTCTTCTAATTGATATGTAACGGGATCAGTGATAAATACTTTTTTAATAAAAAATATCTCATTTGTCCATCGTCGAAGACTGCTTTTTTCAAAAATATTATTTTTTACTCTCGCAATACGTACCCGAGTACCTTCACGTATCAGATCTTGAGTGGGAATAGGATAATTTAAATGATCACGTACTATTTTATTTTTTACTTTACGTATTTTTCCTTTTTGTTCTTCGCGATAAATTTCAAAAGGTGTTGCACCAGCTAATGCTTTATGTGGGGAATTATTATAACGCTTAACAATAAGGGGTAAATACTGAATATAGTCAAATTCTCCAGTCATTGTTAAAACACGACGAACCATTGTTTTTAAAGTTCCAATTACACGTTCCACATGGGATGCTTTTATTTCTCTATTATACGTATGAAATACTTCAAAATTATATTTTTTACTTAATTTCGTACGTATATCTTGAAATTCTGTTCCTTCATCACTTTGAATTTTAAGAGGGGCTATTCCTTCTTCAATAAGAATACTTTCAAATTTATTTTTAACATTATTAGACGTTTTCTTTTTTATTAATTTTACCCAACAAAATCTTGAAAAAATATCAATACATACCAACCAATAACGATATTGATTATTATATCGGGCTAAATCTTTATTTTCAGCTAAATCAATTTCCCATTGTTCATTATTTTTATTAACAGCATATTTCAATCGTCTATATTTTTTTTACTACTACTATGTAATCTATAATTAGAATAATCCTCATCAGTTAATGTCTCTCCTTTTAATAATCTTGAAGCTTTTTCAATAAAGTCAGCAGAAAATTTAGTTTTTTTCTTTTTACTCATTTCTATAATAAAGAAATAAAATTAATATAATATTCTTCAAGTTCATCAACGAGTTCTTTGTCGCGTAATATCCCCATAAAATCAACTTCTATATTTTTACAGGCTAACTCTTTATTTATAGTATCACCGTACAAACATAATGTATCTTGTATATTTTTACAACATCTAAAACGATAATAAAAAATTTCTGAAATTACTGATGGACTTAAACGGTGACAAACCTCATCATCATCACTTTCTACTTTTATTTTCTTAATCTTTTCGTCGTCGTCATCGTCGACGTCGTCGTCAAAATTGAGTGTGGGTTTCTTTTTCTTCAATACTCGTTTTTTGACTGGTGTAGGTTGGGATTTATGACCTGTTGCATGATTATACTTTCTTAGGGCAATAATATATTCATCCAAGGAATCTTTCTTTTTTATATGAAAACTACCCCAATCATCAGACCATACGATTTCGCTTGGCGTTGCGTTGTTGTTGTTGTTGCTGGTTGTCGGTGTTGGATCATCGTCAAATTCCATTGCATCGGCTAATTCGTTATCTTGATGTTGATAACAAATTTCCAAACCACCCCACGCATCTGTACGAACAACCAAACGGCATGTTTGCTTTTTCCAATTTTCAAATTTTACCACTTCAAAAAATATCTGCACCAATTTCTCTTGAATGCTAATCTTATTAAGAACATTCAACAATGAGGGAATATGATCATTTTTTCACTTCAACAGCGCTATTGTATGTGTACTTGTCACATCTTTTATTTGTCGGATATACTTTGGCGAGAATAGCATTACCGTTGATTTTTTTTTGTGCAATTATTTTTGCAGACAAATCTGTATACGATTGCATTTTATAAAAATGATCATATTGTTGTCGTGCATAAAGTTCCACCATCTCTGAATCTGTTACCGAGTGAAGGGTAAATGATGAATCACTGTAGGGACAGTGTTTATTTTATACCCTCCTCACAATTAAAAAAAATTTCCATCACAAAAATTTTATTACACTAATAACCAACGTTTTTATATCAAATAAACTATTTTTGTTTGCTTTGCATAACTCCTAAAATTTTACATAACTATGTTGTTTTTTGTTTTTATTTTACATTCTATTTTATTTTCTAGAAATGCAACAAGTGCTTTCCCTATTCTTCCATTTCCATCGGAAAAAGGATGAATGGTTTCAAAAATATAATAAATCAAAACTGATATATTTTTTCTTTGATAGTTTTTTACGTAAAATTCATCTAAATGTTCCATATATTGTTGAATATCTAGGGATCAACCCCCTCATGAAATCCAACAAATCTTTTGTTTTTGACTGTAATGTCCAGCATTCGTTAAATGGGCCATAGATATTTCATGAATAGTTTTACAACATTCACTTATTTTCCATTTTTTCATTTTTTTCCATATAAAATTTTCGAAGAGCAAAACAAAATCTCCCACATCTCATCCAAAATTATTTTTCATTTTCTTCGTCTTCCATTCGTATAACATCATACGCAAACACTTTAAATTTTATACAGTCTTTTAATTCCATTTTTTCTACATACACGTTTGTTCACTAATACTTTTATAAAAATTATCCCAATTCACATTCGATTCAGTCATTTCATACATAGGATTGTATGCAGCTAAATCATAATTCAATGTTGTTTTTATATACTTTTTTATCATATAAAATAATTCTATTACATCTTCCTCAAGCATTATTACATATGCAAATATTTTCTCTTTACACTTAAATTCTCCTATACTTCCTCCATAATCTTGCTTAACACCCACAGAATGATTAACTTGGGTGTGATTTTCATTTAAAACATAATTACTTTTGTTTAAAATACTTAATTTCAAAGGATCAAACTCAAAAAAATAACTTTTACTCTTACAATTTTTATACCGACATTTATCAAAGGATACTTTACCCTTTTTTATATAATGTATAAAATCCCAAAAAACATATCTAATTTTTTTTTCAGAACCTTTTTTTTGGCTATTGAATAAACTTCCTATAGGGTTATGTTCACGACAATAAAAAATAAAACATGAAGTGAACATGATAAGATTTTTAATTGAACTACAATAAGTATAAGAATTGAAAATACTAGGTGATACCATTAACAAATAAATATTTAAAAAAAGAGCAAAATCACCTTTCTGACTATGTATGTGCTTAAATTTGCTTACTAAACTTTCTTTTCCAAAACCCAGGGTATAAGATAAGTATTTTCTTTCAAAGGTTAGATTTTGTACAAAATATGTATAATGATATTTATCTTTGGTTTTTAAACATTGAAATAAATCTGAGTCGTCGGTTTCAAAGGGTAATACGACAAATAATTCGTTAAAACAATCGGGAAATGAAAAAAAACTACAGCATAACGTGTCTGATTCAACGAGTATAGTACGTTGTTGAAACCATCATCTCTTCAAGGAATATTTTCTTTGACTTGCTTGTAAATTCGGAATCATATAAGAGAAACGATCTTCTAGAATAAAATAGGATTCCATTCCATGGGTTGCTTGGATTTTTTTCATATTGACTATATAGCTTTCTTCAGGGGGGTGAATGTTTTCACAATTCATCATGGGACATGTGACATATTTTCCATGATAATAATCAAATAATCCACATACCCAAAATAAATATCCAATTTCTCCTTGGTTAAAATATTGAAAATAAAGAACAACTCTTAAAATTGTTTCAATCATATTGCTGTGATTTTGAAAAATCTTTTAGTCTTTATATAGCTTTTTCAAATTCATTAAGCTAAATAAACACATTAATCTAAATAAAATAAAAAACATTGTGTTTTCCGGTTCATTCTTCAGTTGAATCTCATGCAAGCAATATGTCAAAACCCAAACAGTATGATCTTCACTATCTTAAAGAAAATTGTCGAAATCAAATATTTATTGTACGTAAATGTGAACAAATCTTAAATCCATGTTTTCCTATGAATCGATTATCTATAAATTTGGAAGTTATGGAGTATGCAGAAAATAAAAAGCTTAATTATAAACAATATATAACAACACATGTGGCAGGAGATTGTGGTATACATAATTTCATAGATCAAGAAGTGTATATAAATTCTTTTTTTTAAAATAAAAAAACGCTTTTCCTCGATTTATTTTGAACTGTTTTATTTCAAATATTTAATTCATTAAAATTACATAATTCCCCACAACAATCTAAATATACATGTTGTTGCAACATAGATTTATCAAAATGTATTTTATTTATTAATGTTACAATATAATTTCCATTACTGCTACCATAAATCACATTAAGTAAAGATAATATATTTTCATCTTTAATAAGAACTAAATAAAGCTCTTCACCATCAAAATTTTCACGAAAATGATAATTTACTAATCTAAATCTTGAATCCTTACATTTACCATACAAAAACGTTTTTGAATAACATGGGATATTATTTATCTCAAAACAATCAAGGGTTGAAATTAACGTAGGTAATCTCGGTTCTCTATCAATAAATACTACATGTTTTCCCACTAACTGATCATAAAATGACATAGTCCAGCTAAAACCGGTTATTAAAAATCTATAATATCTTTTTCCACCATATCGTTTCCGAAATATAGATTGTTCATTTTTATCTTCCACATAAATGTTAAAATATTTATAATCATAATCAGCACATCTAAACTGATAGAGGTGCTCTCTCCATTCCAAAAAATAAAACGTTGAATCGCGTGTTTTTTCTATCTCAAACAAATCAGCATGTAATAAATATTGAATGTCGGGATAAAGAATTTCATCAAAATCACGCTCTCGTACAGCCATTTTAAATCTTTTTAAAAAAAGCGTCTTTTCTTCTATTCGTCTATTTCCACAGAAACATTCACTGTATATTTCCACCGTATATTTAACTTGTTTAACACCCTACGTTTAAAACTGTTTAGTCTTGAAAGTTTTAATTCATCTGGATGAATCGGACACGGGTGTTTGTTAATACATCTTCCACATGGATGTTTGTTATAATATAATCTTTCAAATCGTTCATCTGCTGTTTCTTTACGTTCCATTGTCTAACAAATATATAAACAATTATTTTTTTTTTTACTCTTATTTATACTGTTTTTTTTTTATGGGGTTTTCTTCTTTAAATCTTTTAACACCATATCTTCTTTAACAACCATCTCTTTAATCTACAACAACGTTTTTGTTTTGGATCTTTCCGCGGTATATAATTCGCACACACTTCCCCACACATATTTCCGTTAAGACATTGTCCACAGGGATATTTTGAATAGAATAATCTATTATATCGTGCATCCACGGTTTCCATGATATTTTTGTAAAAACCCTTTTATTACATTTTTATTTATATCCTACTAAATTTTCTTTTTTATTTTAGAATATCTGTCTTTTTTAATTTTGATTTTTCTTTTTATATTTTTTTTTATAAAAAATTATATATAAATGCGTTACCCCCATGTTATAACATTATTTGTGAATGATGTCGAATTCACATGTACGCTATCGTGATTGTGATGAACATACCGGTAGACGTTATCAAAGAATAATTGCTGATGCCTTTAACCCGTACAAAATTGAAGATGAAAGTAACTATTATCCAAGTCGTTTTCTAGCCAAAGAATTACACCACTTTACCTATGTTGTAAAGAAATGTCAACCCACGGTATTATGCGAATGTATTGAAGATATACCCTATGAAGATATACCCTCAACGCCTCAAACATATTACCTAGCTCTGGCAGTTAAAAAGAAACATGAATATGAAAATGATGAATGGAATTGTTCATGTCTGGGTGAAAACATAACAACAATTGTTGACTACGATGCTTCTGATCTTTTACAAAAAGAAATTACACTAATAATAGATTCTAATAATTTCATGAAAGCTGTAGCATATACTCAATAAAAACTTTTTTTTAAAAAAATTCGTGTTTTTTATTTATATATAAGATTACATATTTGATTTAATCATAGTGATAACAAGATGAATCAAGTACAAGATCTCGTGACCTGTGTCAATTATAGGGGTGTAGCATATTATGACGATACTCCTCGTTATTATTCATGTCATTTTCTTCAAAAACATTTTCCTAACTATACATATTTGGTAGAGGATTGTAAACCTGCTATACTATGTAAAGAATGTAATCCCTCATTTTGTTCTCCACCTCAAGTCTACGAACTCTGAAAATTTTTATACAGGGAGAAGAGAAGGGAATAACCCTAAAAACAATTCTTGAAACTAAAAGTGATCATCTCGTGTATAAAACAATTAAACTAATAAATGGTAACTCAATAATTCCACAACAAATTAATTTGTAAACATATTTATTTTTCTTGTAATAAAATTTTTACACAAAAATAAAAACATTCTGTTTCTAAAAGGTTTTTAATTTTAAAAACATTACAACGAATGAAATATTTGTTTCCCTCTACCCCTATGGTTAATGAAATTGTAGGGTTTAATGTTTAATATAGGTGTTTGAGTTTTTGCTAATTTTACATTATCATTATTAATATTTATATATTTTCCCTTCAATGATAATAAGATGGTTTGTAAATTTTCCTCCGGAACTCCAAACGCTTCTACTATCATCAATTTGAAATATCGAGGTCCTTGCCAATCTTTCAGATATAAATAATATCCATATCTTAACAACGAGGGAATCACAGGTTCATAATTTACTAATTGTATGGGTTGAGCATGATAATAAAATGTAAGATAAGCATGAGATTCACACTCTCCAAAATCAATCATTGAACGCAACCACATGTTTTGAAAAAATATATTTGATATCCTGTTTATATAGTTTTGCAAAAAATCTATAAAAGTAGGTTGTCAAACTATAAAATTTTCACAAAACGTTCAAAAAAATATTGTCAAGATGGTCTATTGCAGTTTCTGTTGTTGTGAAGTGAATTCCTTCTATCATTTTTTCATGCATTACAGATGTAAAGAATGCTTTGTAAACCATCATTATTGTTATCCTTGTAAACAGAATTACTCACGACTTATCTATAGTAGAATAGTTGATCTATGTGAATGTGATGATAGAATACAAAGATGGAAAAAAACTTATTTGGATTAATAAAATTTTTTTTTTAAATACATTGTCTACCATTTCCAAAATTCATAAAACTTATGATTATAATTCGGATGATCTTTTTTCCATCCTCCTTTTTGAATTTTTTTAGAACGTCGTCGTTTTCGTTTTTTTATTTTCGCTTTTTTTATACATCTCCTACTCCTACACTTCATTTTTTTTATGTTAACTGAAGTACGACAAGCAATGGTTTAAAAAAAGAAAAAACCGTCTATTTATACTGTTCTGTTTTTTGATTTTTTTAATATCTTTTTCTGAGACATATATAAGATTAAACTAAAAAAAACTTTATCATTACTGAAACAATGTCCGTATTACGTTATATTAGTATATGTAGGAAAAGTATAACTTTTTTTGACAACTCCACAGATACTGTTCAGTGCTATTTATCATGTGAATCTCTTCTTAAAGAATATCCTGAATATATATATTTTGTAGAGGATTGCAAACCTGTTACAATAATTAAAACAAAACAATGTTCTGTAAAAAAAATAAATGGTGTGGAACAACACCCGTATGAAGTAACCCTGAAAGTTATCAATCATGGAGAATCTGGAAAAACACTAAAAATATTATCAGAGGAAGATGTTCCTCATCTTTTACATAAAAATGTTAAGTTTATAAAAACTGACAAAGACATAATTCCTTCTCTTGTATAAATTTATTTAATAAAACATGTTATTTTTTATTACATGAATTTCTTTCTTTGCTCTAAAAGTTGTTTTCTTTTTTGTCGATGCTGGCTCTTATAATCAGCTAATTTACGGATTCTTTCACTATCCCATAATTTCCCCATTTTACCCTGACGTTTTCCATATTGATATAACGTGGACGGATCATATAGTCTATCTTTAAAATGGTAGAAATCATCAGCATAAGAACGAATGATTTCTCCCCCATATGGAAGCCAATCAAAAATATCAACTCTTGCTTCTTTGAGATAAACAACCCCTTGAAGAAATCCCAATTCTTTATCTTTTACAATTTCACGACTACATTCAAAAAACGATATTTCATTTAATTTAAGACAATTCTGTGGAGTATGAATTAATTTCGCTGCCTCTATCAATTTTTCAGCCTTTTCTTGATTACGCATTTGAAATGACCAAATCTTTCGCGAGGGTATATACCCTGCCATCTTCAACAAAATAACTGACCATTTTTTTTATGATATCGTTTTTTATACCCCAGGTTTTGTAGAAATGAAAAAAAAATTTTCTCAAAAAACTTTCATATAAATAAGCTGAAACTTTTCTTTTTCATTTATACGTAAAACATTGTCCCTCTACAAACTTAGTTTAAGTAAAAATGGCGACGAAAGAAGAAGCTTCCGATGGAGAACCCATACCCTTGAATGGTTCCCCTCTCATATGGGATTACAACGATAAAGGAGAGGGATACGCGTACGGTGTACGTGTACGGGATACGGATACGTATACGTCGAAAGTGTTTAATTTCGAAGACTTTAAACCCGTCAAACCTATTCAGGATGGTGATTCTGATAGTGATGATAGTTTGAAAGTATTTTTGGGGACTGACGAAGTAAAGGAAGAAAAAGTATTTAATAAAAACAACATTAAAAAAAAAGTATATACCCGTTGTGATATTAATAGTCTTCGACAGAATTTTCCAAATCAAAAATATATTTTACGACACTGTATATACTTTCCCTCGGGTAATCTATCCAGGTATAAATTATATTTAGAAGTGGTAGATGGGGGATTTCTTTATCCGTATAAATATCTAACAACAATTATGATAACTGATGATTCCATACTTAGTTTCCATTAATAAAGAAATGTATTTAGATTAAATAAAAACAATAAAAAGTTTTGTTTTTTTCAAAAAAAAGTTATTGTGTGTTAAAGTACATTTTATTTTTTAAAAAATATATCTATTTGAAAAAACACCAAATAATTTTTGGAACCCTCTACAAATTTTATCTTTTTTTTTTAAAAATACCGTAACTAAAGAATATCAGTCATTCGACCATAAGATGGCGTCGAGGTAAGAGCTCCATGGCGGAAATTTCTATGATTAATTCTATAAACCCAAATTTGATTATTTTTATTTCAACGTACAACTCTTCCAATAAAAATAATATGAAGTTTTTTTGGCACGTGTAAGTATAAATCACATTGGGTGAGGTATGATGGTCGTTTATAAAGTTGTTTTTTTGAATTTTAAAATATCTATCTCATGAAATTGACTACGATCACCTTGATTGACCTCTCTCTCTCTGGTCGTCAAACTCAAGGATAAACCAAAAACTGGTCGTACAACAACACCAGGTTTCATGAGATAAATATATACAAAATTCACAAAAAACCTCTTGTATACGACCAGGTGCATATCCCCCCTGATTTGATCACTGGTCGTTCTTTACAGGGTGACCACACCTTAAAACTATTCAACCCCCCTGGAAATACGGGATTGTGCTGTGCTCTGATTGGTCCATTCAAATCATTCTTGATTCTGATTGGCTTAGAGCTCGGTTCCAATCCCAAACACATTGATATATATATATATATATATATATATTACTACTGTATCTTTAAACACGAAGAAATGTAAAACCATGCACATTACCAGAAAGGTGAATCCCAAATGCCATGAGTATTCGCTAGAGGCTACCGTTCTGCCAAAAGTAGATCAGCACAAACATTTGGGGGTTTGGATTGAGTCAACTGCCATATAAATAATATCTGCGCTAAGGCAAATAAAGTACTGGGCCTGGTGCGAAGGACCTTTGGCTCAAAGAATCCTGTGGCTATTACCACCGCATTCAAGACTCTTGTGAGACCAATTCTTGAGTATGCCTGCCCGGTCTGGTCTCCTCATCTTGCCAAACACGTCAAAGCAATCGAGTCAGTTCAGAGAAGAGCTACCCGTTTAGTTTGTGGACCTGACAAGTCCTACACAGAGAGACTTGATGAAATTAAGTGGTCAACTCTTGAGTTAAGGCGAGACTATCTAAGTCTTGTTCAGATGTGCAAGATCATATTTGGTTACAGTGAGGTTGATTGCACTAAGTTTTTTGATTTAGTTGGCCGGTCGCGTACACGCAGCAACCATGAGTTTAAACTGAGGCCTGAGGCCTAAGGCCGTACGCACCAATTACTTCAAGTACTCATTTTTTAATAGATACATTAATCAGTGGAATTCTTTACCTAACGAGGTTATAACATCACCTAGTTTGGCTTCCTTCAAAAGATCTCTTTGGAACTATTTATCTAAAAACCACTGAATTAGATTTTTATTTTATTTTATTTATTATTTTATTTATTACTGTAAGGAGAGTGGTTCAAAAATGGGAATTAAGTTTCCCCCTACCACTATCCAGCCAGCCAGGTTTTTTTTGTTGTTGTTTTTTTTTTGTTTGTTTTTTGTATATATTTTTTTGTTTGTAATTTTGTGTAATGTAATTGTTTAGTGTGTATATTGGTTGGCAAAGATTTTATTAAAGATTAAAGATTAAAGATTAAACAATCTAGAATCTGAATATTATATTTAAAAATAACCCTTATCTATAATGTTTTTAAATGCAGGTAATATAGAATCTGGGGCTATAGGCAATTTAATTTTACTTTTAAACATTAGTATACTATTACAGCAGAAAAATTATAAAAAATTTCCTTTTAATGTTGGTAAACTTCATGAATTATGTTATGATATAACACTTCATAATATGACAGATGCTTGTCAGTAAACAGGCGATTTAAAAAATTAATTACGCTTAACTAATGAACCAATCAATGGTTTCCCGAGGGGGATCGAGCATACCCACGGGATTTGACAACTACCTGTCTCCCCTGGGTCGGGAATATGACAACTGTAGGTGGCCCGAGGGTCGGGAAGATTGTCAGGTCTCACTACATGTGGCATGGGAACGAGCGAAGAAACAAATGGTCGGTCGTAACCAAAAGGATCACAGGCTCTTGGGTACGAGATTGATCGTCAGTTGCTATTTCAGCGGGAAACACTGGATTTTCTCGAGTGCTGAGTGAACGATTTATCTTTCGACAGAAGGTGAGTGATTCTTGATGAAATATATAAATATGCTTTGTATTTAAGAAAGTTTTTTGGCCTATGATATTGCTGATACTCAGTTCTTTGTTTCATATGACATGTTTATTAATATTAAAATATGCATATTAAAGTTCCTGTTCTTTTGACATATTTTTAATATTTCAATTTTAAACCGTACCAGTGTTTGTTCTATATATCAACATGTATTTGTTTAATAGCAGTAGGCACAATATGAATGTGGTAAAAGTTCAAAATAGATCCAGAAATTTGAGGAAAGCTGTGATAGCCGATTCTCTTGTCACTTATACAGAAAGGTATTAACATTTTGAAACTGGATAATATATGCATGTTAGTCGTCAACTTGGTTTAAGATTTCTGTACGAAGCAAATAATTTATATAAGAATTATTTATAAATATAAATCTGCATGGAATATTTTGAAGAAGATAGAACAGCAAATTGCATATTTAATCAGCATCCTCCCATTGAGAACAAGGACTTTCCAGGCACTTCCTGAAAATAGAAAAAAATTATTCACAGGGGGAGGGTATGATGAAATTATCTTTGAATTCAAAGAAGGTAGTGTAACAGTGAAAGTCTATAGAGCTGAATTATTTTGAAATAAATATGTAAAGTAGTGCAAAACTTCTTGTAATTAAGTTCTTTTACAGGAAAAGACAAATTAGTGATCAAAGCAAATGTTATGGTTGTACTGGATGAAGATGGAACTGAAATTGATGATGAAGACTTAATGCATTTGATTGAGAAAGATACTGTGGTCTTGCTCCTTCAAGAGGGAGAAGAGTGGAGACCAAAAGCAGTACAGACTGAAGGTACTGTTTGTCAGTACATAATAATGTTGGTTAATATAGCCAATGAATGTGTATAAATGTACATAGCTGAAACTATATTTTAATGCAATATTTTGCCACTGATTGTAATATTAATTAGTACTAACCTCATATATTTATTTATTATGCATTTTTAGCCCCTAGTAAGATTGATAATGTTGCAGAGGATGCAAGACAAAGTAAGTATCAGGTGTCTGACAGTATATACTGGTCTTCTACTGTATGATAGTGTCTGATGTTAGGCATTCTACTTTTGTAGGTACATGTACAACAACGTAGCAAACAATCATATGTAGTGGTGGCCAAATAACACTTAGGCCAACAGTACAGGTAAATTATTGTTGATGTTAAACAATGTACTGTACAATTTAATGGAAAGAGTGATTTGCTGCAGGCTTCCTAACTTATTCTAAAACCTGTTGTTTATTGGGAATTAACATGCATGTATGAGTTGTAACTTCAGCCACTAAAAGCTCATTGGTAGATTAGTCAAATTGCAAACCAGTTTCCAGTTCCTGGACAGACATGTAATGCAAGATGTTCATTTAAAGTACTTATATTCATGAAGAAATGGCTTCCTAGTTAGTTTACATAAACTTTTTCTTTGATTTATTAAGCTAAATAGCTTGAATTTCCAAAATAGCTGGTAAAAATGGTTATTTAGATGCATCAGTATTTGGGTCTGCACTGTATGGGATTTACAATGGCTTGCCTTGTGAATCCCATAGAGTTTTGCCACTTATATTGTATATATTAGGCTCGTTTGGTAAAATGTAGATTCTCAATAGCAGACATTTACTGTGGTTAATTTCACTATTATATTATTTGGTAGATTTCCCAGACCCCAGATAAAGAGGAAAAGCTTTGGGAACAAGGAAAGATATATGATGTTAAATCAAATCGTCCTTTAACTAAATATGAAAATACAGTCAACGAGGCAGCAGTGGAGTTGGGTTTTCAAGACCCCACCCTCTTACAGAACAGGGCTGTATTGTTTATCCAAGCTAAAGATAAGATGAAACATACTCATTTGCCAAAGGGAAAAGTCAGGCGAGTACTGTTACAAATGACCCTGAGACATCAGAGCCTAAACAGAAAAAGGTCGAGTAGATACAACCAATCAACAGGAACAAGTTGGAACAAGATATTGCTGATATAGAGGCATCGTTATTCTGCAAGCAACTTAGAATTGGAAAAGCTAAATCGATTTCAAATTGGTGCTTATGTGACCAGTTGCACCAAGATTCTCACCAGCTGAAGCAAAAGCTTCACAAACTTAAGTTAAGAGTTGCACCAGTTACAAAGAAAGCAAGAAAAAGTCAAGTGATATGTTAACAAAAAGCTGAAACAAAGCATTCCAAAAGAAATCTAAGCCAAAAAGCACCTCCACCTTGCAAATTCAAAGGGGAAAAAATCAGCCACCTGAAACTATTTCTTGTTTGGATGAAACGAATATCAATACAACAAATGAGGCAGTGGTTGTGGAGCTAGGCCCACAGAACCTAATTTTTCCACTGCTCAAAGCTCACACATTCCATGGGTTGAGTGTGAACTGTGGTACCACTCTGTTTGTGTTGACTTACCGTTGAGTTACTAGATTTCTGGCGTTGCCCTTTGTGTTATGGAAGATGCAATTTGATTTGGACCAATGCAATTCGGATGCAGTGTCATTAGCTGACCCAATACAGAACCACCTACAATCATTTTCAGAAGTGTTGGGACAATCGCTAGATTTATGACTCATTTCCCCCTTTTTGTGATTCCCTGGGCCCCTGTTCAATGTTGTATGCCATATCTACAGCGAATTTCGTCGAAATGATAACTTGTTTCACTAGACAACATTGTAAAGGGAGGGGGAGGAGCCCCATTGTCAAATAGATGATGTAGATCAAGTATATGTTAAAAAATCTCAGGTGTCCCAACGACTTTCAAAATTGATTGTCCGAATTCGAAAGTTCCAGTCCCTGACATAAAAAATTATATAAGACTTCGCATTCCCGATGATTGTGAAAAGTTAATACGTTTAAAGAGGACACGAATTACCAGCTTCAATATACTATCATTTCACAAATTCAATAGTACTTAAAACAGGGGGTTATGTAATAATGACGGAATAATTTCATGAGGAATATGGGCGTTTTAAGCTGACGCATACAAGTCTTCAAAAATTCTTAGGAATCGGGAATATCATTGAAAATCTTGAAGGAATATATGTTAGAGTCATGATGACGTAAAGGGTGCGCCTTTGCAACGTAATTGTAAACATCACATGCGTCTGATTTGTAACTCAATATGACGACAAAGTAATATAAAGTTACCCAAGCACACGTAGACCATTGTAAATTCTTACAATGGTTTTCCATGGAAAGATATCGAGCACAACGCGCTCATTAGTTATGCTCCTTGGTATGGATAATAAATATTCATGTAGTGAAATTGTGGCAAAAATTAGTATTTCAAAGTCCACAGTAGTGCGATTGTTGAAAGAACCCAATAGCAGGGGGAAAAGGGAAGAAAGAAAACGCACAACCATTGGACGACCAAAAAAGTTGTCAGAGCGCGATCGCAGACATTTGGTTCGAGATCTACTTCGACTGCGTAAGGGCAATGCAAATTTTACATTGAAAGAGTTGTTAATCTATAGTGGACTTCAGTCAACCGGTGTGTCCTATGGAACATTCTACAGGGAAATTAAGTGTCTAGGATTCCATTTTTTGCAAGCGCGAAAAAAGGGGTTACTAACCTCCCATGATTGCATTAAGCGAAAACAATTTGCGCGTAAATGTAGAAAAATATTGAAGAACCCAAATTTTTTTCATAAAAATATCACGTTCTATTTGGATGGAGTTTCATTTGTATACAAGAGCAAGCCGATGCAGGATGCTGTTGCCCCGAAAGGGAAAATATGGAGAAAAAGAAGTGAAGGGCTCCAGATAACAAGTAAGGGATCAAAAGAATTGCCTGGTGGAAAGCGGTTATACCTCCTTGTTGCTATTGCATTCGGGAAAGGAGTTAACTTGGAGGAAGAATATGAGCATATGGATGGGAAATATTTCAGTGATTTTGTGAAAAGAAACTTCCCAATTCTCTTTTCTGATCGATGTAAAGAAAAGTTGTTTACCATGGACAACGATCCGTTGCAAACAAGTAAGGCTGCGATGAGAGCGATTGATGATGTAGGAGCTAAACTATTTACTATTCCTGCGCGTTCTCCAGATCTAAATCCAATCGAACACCGGTTTCACATAGTTAAGAAAGAACTTGTGAACCAGGTTATTGCCCAATGAATAATAAACGAAACTTGGTGTCAATTCAAGACAAGAGTACGCAAAACTGTAATGCAAACCTCAGTAACTTTTATTGACAATCTCTTATACGCGTTGACGCTGTCATACAATGTAAAGAATTTAGAACGAAATATTAATGCAAACAACATTCCGGGCGCTTCATACAACGATACATACAACGATACTCACCACGATACTCACCCGCACGTTTATGGCAATAAGCCCACATTACAGTGATCATAGGAAGAAATTGGTCATTAAAAGTTAACAGTCTTATGAATTATTTTAAGGGGAAGGAACTTTGCTATTTTTTACGTGATTTTTATTTTAAGTGAACCAAAACAACACATAATTGCCTCACGGTACTCACCCAAATTATAAATAGAAAAGAACAGATCAGGTTTCTTTAGAATATAAAGCGAGTATCGTTGACAAACTCATTTTCCCAGCGAATAAGTCGTTTAATCATATTCGTTACATTTTACAAACGTATTGAGTTATCAAAGATGAGAAAACGGGAAAGCAACTACTCTCTTGTGGTATATTTTGATTTTGGGACGTGAGTACCGTTGTGAGTATCGTGCGAGTATCGAGAGACGCTTGAGGGATTACGTCACTTGTTGCAAAGAAAGGGGTATCTTTCTGCAGAACAATGTCTCTCTATTCACTACATTTTTAGAAGCAGGGAAATGAACTACATCTCCTTGAAGAACTTGTAAGAGCTCACACCACGGTATCAGTGACGGTTTCCAACGGAAATCATTTAATAACACTACTTCTGCCGTCTCTATGCCAAGCCACGAAAAGGTACCCGAAGCAGGGTTGAGAAAACACTCAAAGATCGTTTTTAATGAGGAAAGAAGAAAGGTTTTGACACAATTGGCCGGACCATATATGAAAATGTTTCGGTATTTTCCTCTGCCTCGTTTTAACGTTTTATATACTGCAGTTGTAAACGACTCTTCACTGATGACATTCAACTGCAAAATTTCTTTGGCTATGCACCTTGACAACCGTCGGCACATGGCTTGTCTAAATGTTCCTCCAATAAATCTATTCGAGATTTCTTCGATCTTTCCATGCGCTCCTGAGCTTCACTCAACTCCTTTGCTGTTTCTAAAGCCTCGTTTACGACCTTAGGACCCCGATTCGCCACGAACTCGGCTAAATCTGTTTCCCCCCTCTTGCCATTTAGCTGCCAGTGCCATAAACTGTAGACGGCTCTTGATTTTCTTGGTCTGGATGATGCCAACCACATCAAAAGCTGTCAGTCGTTTTCGTCTTTTCGTTTGTTTTCCAACCGTTTTTCTTTTTCTCGTGGCGTTGGTGGTCTTGGGAAGGCTGGCATTGGACAGGTCTGGATGGTTAGGTGACAGCACGAAGTCCGGATCTTCCTTCACTACATATGAATACGCGCTATAATAATTATCGTGGTTGTCTGAAAAATTAAGTTCGATTCCTATTTTTCATCGACGAAATCTCGTATAGACAACCAACGTGATCTGGTGCTCAACTTGATAGCCATGTGAAAATGCGTCCCAGTATTTGCATGGGCCTCTAAACTAACAACCCACTGAGTGATTCTCGACCGAGATTGAGATTTCCATGCGTTGCATATTATTTCCGCAAATTGTTGTCTAGATAGTTGTGTGACATCGCACTGACTGTATGTAATCAAATATATCAAACGTTGCTTTATAGTTTCTGTGTTCCTTCTGTGTGTGCGAGGCATGTGACATCCGGAAGGTCTGTAGTATTCATAATATATAGTTATAAAAAAACAGAATTTCTATGATATCGCATTTCAACCTTTTTATGTGTTAATCTGCATTACAATATTTATATTACGACAATATTTTAAAAAGAAGCACAAACACCAAAAGCTTACGTTGCGAGGACATAAACGCAATTAAAAAATATGTAAAATATATGTGAATATTTTTATTAATAATTTTGGTAATGTTTAGTTACTTGTCATTTTTGCCGCAGACAAATGGATGTTTAGTTAATAAAAGCTGCTTTAATTCTTCTGTTGTTAGTATTATTTAACAGGGAAGTACACTGGTAGCAATTTCTATAATAAACGCATTAAAGTTGTGTGCTTGTTAGCAGATTACAAGATTATGTTCGGACAATCATTTTCAAAAGTTTTGGGACAATCGCTAGATTTGACTCATTTCCCCCTTTTTGTGATTCCCCGGGCCCCTGTTCAATGTTGTATGCCATATCTACAGCGAATTTCGTCGAAATGATAACTTGTTTCACTAGACAACATTGTAAAGGGAGGGGGAGGGAGGGAAAGTAGCCCCGTTGTCAAATAGATGATATAGATCAAGTATATGTTAGAAAATCTCAGGTGTCCCAACGACTTTTAAAATTGATTGTAGTTGTATTAATTTATTTTGTAAAAAGAACTAGAAAGATATACTTGTTTAATATAATAATTTCAAACAATCATGTATACTTGTTTTACTTTATATATAATTGTCTACAGAAACCATGTTTTCCACACAGTAAAATTCTCTATGGTAGCCTCCTCTGCAGACAACCCTGTCTTCAGTTTTGTGACATTTTCAATCTATATAATGTTTTGGGCGAGCCAAAGAAAGAAATAAGAGCAGCCCATGCTCTTATTTATTTCTTCACTCAGGCCCACACTCTTATTTATTTCTTTGACTCGGCCAAGACATATGGACTAAAAATGTTGCAAAACTGAAAACGTTGTAGCTAGGAAGAAACAGAGTTGCCTATAAATATTTTTATAGGTTTTTTCCATATAATTCTATACAACTTGCTATAGCCTGCTTATAGAAACCTATTAATTTCTATAGGTTGCCTATAGAAACTTCTATAGAAACTTCTATAGAAATTTCTATAGGGCCACCTATAGAAAGTGTTCCAATTACCTATACAGACCTATAGGTATGCCGTTTCCCTATAGAAACCTATAGGTCATCCTATAGAGCATTCTATAGGTCGCCTATAGAATTTTTTCATAAGGTGGTATAGGAAATACCTTTAAGTACTTTCAAATCCCCCATGTCAAGGGTGATTTTTCCATTTTCATTCCAATGCATCCTTTCGATGTGTTTGATTACTGTTTGGGCATTCTTCTTTGGTTTTTCCCCGTCACATTTGCATGTTATTGTTACATTTCCCTCCGAGAACAGCTTTTTAAGCAGCCCTCTCCAGGAAAGTTCCCAAAGATTTTTCTTTTTGAATGTCCCCGATGCCCTCCCTGATATTCACCCCGAGTTTGATCAGACTTTGAGAGGGCAACTGAAAAGTAGTTCTCTATTGATAGACTTTTTGACTTACTGAATTCAAGAAATACTCTAGGTAAAGGCTACAAGAAACCACCACATTTCTCAACAAAGGAGAGACGGGAAGCTATTCTGAAATCCACTGCAAACTATCTACTAGCATTAACAACAGATTCCGATACGCCAGAGTCACTTGCAACTCATCGACGAAAGATATTCGTTATAGGGTTCGTGACAACAAGGTATTTAATATCATGATATTATGGAGTAGATACTGTAGCTTCTGTTTTGTGTGTTGTACTGCACTGCACTGCCTCAGAGCAAACAAAGATGAAAACCATTTTATATAGGTTATATATTTTATGAGACAGGTACCTGCATGAACATTAGTTCAATAGGTGAAAGAAAAAGTAATGTATATAAAGTGTAGTAAACTTGAATGTCAGAACCAATCCAATGCCTTGGCAAGAAATTTAACTTGCAACCTCTGGATTTCTAGTCGACAAACGCTCTACTGACCGAGCTGCAGTACAGAATCCTGTGGCGTGAGCGATATGGTGCAAGGCAGATTTGGAGTTGCATTTTTCACAACTGGTACCAGTTGGGTCTTAATTAAAACAAATCTTTTTGACACTCAAGTTTACTAAACCTTACTTTAACTGACATCTACTGACAACATGCCAAATATATTATCCTTAAAGTTAAATAGGGTCATGTTTAAAAATTAATGTGCATGTGCGAAATGTGCATGTGTAACAAGTCAGTAAAAAGGAAATTTCCTTGTTTAAAACCAAACTTGAAACTTAAGAGTTGGGAAGATGCTGCAGTCATTGAACTACAACACCACCTACTGTCTCAGATCTCACTCTCCAGATATACAGTAATATTAAGTACTAGAAATACGTGTACGCAACAACCCCTCGCCCGCTTACTGTTTGAGGCTTTAATATTGCCAAACTGAACAGATTTTTTCCAAGTGGGAAAGTCTGCCAACACAATTGTCTCGCAGGCAGGGTTGGAAACCAATTGTGTAACATATTGATTATTGAAATTAATAATTAATTTTAATAATTATTAATTTAAATAATAATTTTATTAATTATATATTACATAATTAAAGTTAATTATGTCAGTTATGCTTTTAATAATAAATTTCAACATGCATGTTTACAGTAACAGTGGCATACTCATAATTTTACTCAAAGTACAATTGTATTCACGAGACTGTATAACCTTGTACATACATGTATCCTACTGTAATAATTTATCTGCATGTTCCTTATTGTCTAATTGTCACTATAAGCAGATACATGTACCCTACTGTAATAATGTAATCTGCATGTTCCTTATTGTCTAATTGTTAGTAGCAGATACCAAAAGATTCCATACCTAAATTTATCCTAGACCAAATTGATAAGCCTGATAAACCTTTTATTCTTTTAGAAGACTTCTGTTTCTTAACTTTTATTAATATTATATAATTATGCACATTCATGTACCAGTATTTCAATGGTATATTCAAGTACCGGTAACACAATTTAAAAAAATGAAATGACAAAAGCCCATAATATACAACAAAGAACGATATTTCTTAATCTAATTATTTCACCAATATATGTATATTACTTCAGGATGAAATTCCTTTCAGCTGCTTCTTGTCAGTGAGGTGATACCACTTGTTTAATCCCTAACATGTTCCCCTGACACAGTGAGTGTTAACCTACCCAATTATACATTATTTATCCTTCAAAAGCTGTGTAAAAATATACATTGAAAGCCTAGGACTGGCACTGTCCAGGCCTACTATCCAGGACAAAGGTGAATTTAAACAGACACACTAAGCCATTGGCCAGAAGGGCATATGCCATAATATCAGATGAGCGTAAATGCTGATTGTTATAGCCAGTATGGTGTATGTTTCAATCACATGTAAGCCAGGCCCAGGTCGTGGCTGGCCAGGTTGGTCCTATAGACTTGCAATATATGTAAACACAGCTAAAGTCTGTAATTTTTTACATCCTTACTACAAGACACCAGTATACTCTATATCAGCTAATTTTTTAGTTTTGCAATGAGTGTTGTCTCACTATATATTGATAAGCTCGATAAACCTTTTATTCTGTTAGAAGACTTCTGTTGCTTTTATTAATATATATAATATTATATTATATAATTATGCATACATGTACCAGTATTTCAATGGTATTCAAGTACTGGTAACACATTTCAAAAAGATGAAATGACAAAAGGATTAGGGTTAGCGATTATTTGAATTTCGGTTTGTTGATATATCGAGAAAGCGCCAATCAGACATCACGAAATCACTCTTTGAAGGGCTTTTGCTCGAAATTTAATAGTCCTTACATAAGATATACCAATAAATTATGTGCTTTATTATAATATTGCAGAATAACAAATGTTAATACAAATTTTGAATGGCAGATTTTATACTTTTATTTAAATTATCCATCACCATTGTTTCACTCGGTCACTTTGCAACCTCATCCACAATGGAATAATTGCAATACTTGATAATTAGTCTATATAGTGAGTACCAGTACTGGTGGTACGGATGTAAAAAAAGTACAGATTATAGCTGTATTTATACTGCAAGTCTATAGGACTAACCAGGACCAACCTGGCTGGATGCCACCTTGGGCCTGGCTTACATTTTACTCACTTTAATAGTCTAAACATGCACCACACTGGTTATAACAATCAGTGTTTATACGCTCATCTGATGGCATGCTGGTCTGGCCAATGGCATAGTGTTTGTGTAAACACCTTTGTGCTGTATTAGGCCTAGACAATGCCAGTCCTGGGCTTGCAATTTATATATTTACACAGCTTTTGTAGGATATATACTGTATATAGATACTGTATAATTGGGTAGGTTAACACTCACTGCATGTGTCAGGGGAACACATTAGGAATTAAACAACTGGTATCATCTCACTGATAACAAGCAGCTGAAGGGAATTTCATCTTGAATTAATGATATATTGGTGAAATAATTAGATTAAGCAATGTTCTTTGTTGCATATTATGGACTAACCCTAATCCTAATCCTAAAATCCTAACCCTAAAACTGACTTGGGTTGATGTTATAATAATTTTAAATTTCGGTTGCCATGACGCCATGCCAAAAGTGAAATGTTCCGACCACAATATATTTTGAAGTACTAACTCTAAGAACTCATTCTACATATCTAATGAAAGCTTGATTAACAGCCTCTGACATACCTACAAAAATATTTTTGTAACTGATACCTAACAGCTTGAAAAAAGCGACGACGCTTGGATTAGATTGACAAACTCCGTATAAATATTTTAGATATTCAGACGACGATATCTTTTGAACTACTAACGCAAGAAAATCATGCTATACATCAAATAAGTCAACGCAGTCAAAAGGGTAAGCATTGTCAATATTTGTCACCAGTGTTAAATCATGCGTACCAACACATTTAGACCTAAAAATGTGTAATAACTGTTTTATTGCAGATTGTTAAAGAATCTTCAGAGGCATCTACTTCTCAATGTGTTGATGATGGAAGAAATATGCGTTGAACAGACCGAGCTACGATCTGCGTCTAGCACAGCTGAGATTCCAAAGCAGCAATCTTACCAAGAAAACATGTGGGTATATGTTTTGAATTATAATTTTTATCAAACAATAATATATACATGTAAATGTTCCCATTTATAGTATCAGTGTATCAGTTTACTATTGTAACAGAAACGCATATTATCATTCTTGGCATTTCTTGCAAGTTGTAATTGTCGTGCAAGGTGTTACTCACCTGTGTACAGTAAATGGCTGTGCTATTCATATAATATATATCATATTCATAAATACATTTTTTCTGTTTAATATCTCTTCAAGGAGCTTGTTCCAATAATCATACACAATTTCATTCAAAATAGATCCAATTGTACATTGAAATTTAACACAATTTTATTCTTACAGATTATGTCGAAGAAATATTCCAGACAACACTTGGTGCCATCAAAGACAAAATACTGGAACAGGCCATAAAATAATTGACAGACCTTACACCACCACCACCAATGAATACCATGCAGCGCAGTGAGGCAATGAAAAAACAAAAAGCTTGGGAAAGTATGCCTTTTGATGATGTACCACCACAAATCCAGGTACAGTAATATCAAACAAAACTGAGAAATAAAGGCATTGGGTAATTTTAATTTTATTATTTCTTACAGTATCCAGTGGTTTGACTGCCCAGAACCAAGGACCAAACACTACAAAGAAGAGGGCCCAGCCAAAATGTTCTATATATAAAGAACCGATGAAAGGCCACAAAAATGTGATCAATTGTCCAAAGAACCAAAGATGATCACATACATGTTTTTTCTGTTGTTTTCTCTGGTATAATATGTAAATATGATTTCTTATAATGGGGATTATGCAGGTTTATATCATGCTTTTGTTATCACCACCAAGCCTTGCTTTTGTGTTATATTATGTTTTCGCAACACTAAAGAGAGAAAGTGAGGCTTTGTGGTAATAACAATAGTTATAGAGATACATTAACCCACACACAGGTAAACACAAACCTGTATTTTTGTACCAGGTAAAAGGTTTCAATTTAACAAGAAAATATCAAAAGATATATTATTTTTAGCCAGAAGGAATCTAAAGTCTAATTCTGCAATCTTCTAACCGCTCCATTTGTTAGTCACTATAAGCATTATTATAAAAACATTTTGACCAAGTATACATGCATGGGCTAGTTTTGTATGGGGGCTATATACATATATACATATATAATAAAGGTAATATTTGGCATTTCACTCGATCAAACTACATGTTGAACTACATATATACATATACATCATTTCCGATATAACTTGCAAGTCTGCAAATCATTCTTGATCAGAGACTAGTTCTTCATAACCTCCATGGTTGTTACTTTCAACCTTAAATGTTCATGAGCATATTGCATGGTATGCACATGAGGCAGAGGGATTCTTTTTTCCTTCAAACGGCCATGTACTAGCTTGTTAAACTGTCTGTAGGCAATCCCATGAAGAAACCTAGGAATCATTACAGCAAGTATACATAATATATAGTCACCGACTCACATGAGCTGATCAGATTGACATACATGTATGTCAATACATGTATATATAATATACTGTATTATATGTGACAGTATGAGTATGGACAAAGTTTGTTTTAGACTTTCAGCTTCAATTTACCTTTCTTTTGACCCGATTTGACATTATCGACGTCCTTCCCATGTTTTACAACCTGCTGCGACTTCCAAGACACAAAGCACCGAAGTGGGGATGCTGTGCAATACACAAAGGTTCTTCACCAACGGCTTCAAGAACTTGCTTATCACTCAAGACAGTGGCACATTTTGGGATTTCTGCACAGCAACAACATTCCTTTGGGTTTTCCAAAAGCTCAGTCTTACAGTTAACTGAATCGCTCAATAAACCATAACTTACCATGAATTGGTAGGTTCAGCACCATACTTTCTTCGCGGTCGTACTAATTACCGACAAAAGCCGACAAAAAGGCAAACAAATACCGACAAAAACTGACAAAAAGACTTAAATGATTCTACTACGATCAATATATGTGAAACTGGCATAAATCTGTTCTTCTTATAGATATCGAAGGATTTGTCGCTTAATTGTAGAATACCCCGCCACTTACTATTTGCATATATACTAAGGGTCAAATTACGGAAAGTTCATCATATACAATTGCTTCGTTCTATTTTAAAACCCCATTTAATTTGATAACTATCAACAAGTACACACAATATAAACCTTCGGCATTATATTTAAAGAGATTTTGGAGCAACCTGGTTTGTATTTCTGTCTTTAAATGCGGTTTCAAAAGTGGCGGGGTATTCTGCAATCGCTCCGGATTTGTTAAGAAATACTGAACTGAAGTACTGTCACTGTTCTTGTTTTGTAAAACATTTCTACTTTCTAGTAAAATTTTCGAAACCTTAGAATTACCAAGGCTATGCAAAATTTCTACTGTGATCAAACAAACGTAGATGGTAATAGCTAATTTTAGAGTCCTCAACAAAGCTAAAGCCGGAGGCCCTGGGGGATTAAATATCAAGTGGGAGAGTATAAAAGGAAGTGTCAAGTGTGAAACCGCTATTGTTTCAGCTCAAGCAGGACAACTTATATATGAACAGACACAAGAAAATGAAAGGATACTGAGAATGAAAAACGAAATCCATATCAGTTTTTTATTGGCTTTTTTTAAGGAGCTTTTATACATAACGCAAAATTGCAATCAGGTTCTACTTTTCGCAACGATAGCGGTAAATATTTTTTTTGGGACTTGTCTCGCAATGTTTGTATTGTGCAATGATAATCTTCTAAAAAAGTATGTTTCATATATAGTGACATCATAAATGAAAGCGTTTTGAATAGCGCATTCATAGTCATGCAAATTGTCTAAAAAAAAGCCGACAAATGGCAAACAAATACCGACAAAAACTGACAAAAAGACATTTAAATGATTCTACTACGATCAATATATGTGAAACTGGCATAAATCTGTTCTTCTTATAGATATCGAAGGATTTGTTAAGAAATACTGAACTGAAGTACTGTCACTGTTCTTGTTTTGTAAAAAGTATGTTTCATATATAGTGACATCATAAATGAAAGCGTTTTGAATAGCGCATTCATAGTCATGCAAATTGTCTAAAAAAAGAATGTTATGGATGAGTCTTTAGTCATCGTTACATCGATGGCTGTAAAAGGTTCAGAATGTCGTATTCATTCCTATTGTCATCTTGACACTGCTCACACTCACGACTTCTCACGAGTTCTCCGAAATCGATTCGAAATTTGTATCGCTTCTGACATGGCTGGAAAATGGCAATTCGTTCGTGGTGGCAAAAAGGGACGAATTCCCCGATGGCCATGTGCCGTATGTACCACGGAGTGCACGACCAATGCCATCTTTTGCGACAATTGTGGCCAATGGGCACATTATTCCTGTGAAGATCTTCGCAAAAGTGAGTTCCAGGAGCTTTCAGATATCACGTATCTATATCTGTACAGCATGTCGCGTCGATCGGAAAAGGAAGTTCGATTTTAAGAAATCACTCCAAAGGCTGAATGAAGCTTCCCGCGCCAAAGCCAGAGACATTAAGAACCTGCGAGAGGCAGCCATGCAAGAGAAGGTATTTCTTAGCAATCAACCTTTGCAGTCCACCACGAAGAAACATGTAGCAACCGGGAACATCCACCCGTATTCCGCGTCAGTGATTGAAAGATCTCGTGGTTCATCGTCGCGGGTACCTCGTCATGTGACAGGAGATGGTAACTGCCTGTTCAATTCCGTGTCAGTTTGCATCTGTGGAAACGAAAGCATGGCGTGCGAGCTTCGAGTACGAACCTGCCTTGAGCTTGTTCTGAATTTTGAATACTACAAGAACCACTACCAGTACCGCGATTTTGTTCGCGTGTCTCCTGATCTGGAGGAGGCGAGCCGGATGTGCGCAATTGATCGAGAATATTCGTCGGTTTTCGAAATGCAAGCACTATCATCTGTGATTGGTCGGGAAATAATGTCAGTATATCCAGCCATGAATGCTCTGCTCGACAATTGTCTGAGTATATTGAACACTGTTATTATGCCGAGAATGCCCACGTCTAGGAGGAGTGGCGAGAGAATCTACCTATTGTGGACTAAAATGGTCGGGCCCATTCCTCACCCGCTTGGTAAGATCTGGACACCAAACCACTTTGTCCCTTTAATCCAGAAACCTGGTGTCCAATCAGATCCACAGACATCTTCACCCACCAACATTGACAGTCCTCGGCCTAACTTCGTAACATCTCCATTACAGACAACTGCCTTTTCCAAGCTAGATAGCTCGTCACCACCGAGTGTGATAACTGATGAACACTCACCAACCGTCCCGCCACCAAAAGGGTCATGGATGGATGACGTGGAACCATTGATACCATCGCCATATAGATCTCCTTGTTACTCTGAGATCAACCATTCCACCAGCAGCGAAGTGTTAGACTAACAGCAACCAACAGTACCACCTCCAGATAGATCTCCTTGTAACTCTAAGATCAACCAATCCACCAGCAGCGAAGTGTTCGACCAGAAGCAACCATTGTCAGTGAGATCCCGCGACTCGGAGAATCACCAATCGGCCAGCAACCATTCCAAAAACCCTTCAACAGAGCAAACATTACCAGGACGTTTTTTAGACGTTGGATCGCTGTGTGAGTTGTTGACGAATGAAACTGTCACAATCTCCACACTCCCAAAAGGTGTAAAAGAAAATGTTTACTTTGTTGCAAACAACGACAAAAACGTTACAAAAAGGAGGCGCGGAGAAAAAAGCAATTTTGAAGATGATTGTGGAGTATGGCTATCGAAAGCATCTTCAACCAAAAAGACTTTATTTCATTGTGTGAATGGGACATTCAAAGTTGTTGAAAAAAAGAATGGGCAGCACGCCACTAAACGAAAGAACGAATGGGTTCCGCTGGAACCTCAACCAGTTGACGAAGACATGATGATAATGAGGCGGTTCTATACATCGCTAAAAAGAAAATCGGACTATAAAAAAAGAGTTACTTGGATTGAAAAAGCATCTGCAGCAATGGGCGTTACCAGTATGGGTAAAGCAATCGTTGAGTATCTCGGAACATTTCCTCCAACAACAAGTGTGCATGGAAACAGCAAAAAAGGCGTCTGCAGCGAGTATGTGAGGACTTCCGCAGCCACAACAGAGAAAATCAATGACAGAGTAAAAAACGAACCTGCAAGAAATGTATATTGTGACATGGTATTAGATGGTTCCATGGATGCTCCAAGGAATCTAAAACAGGTGCAAAACTACAGACAAGCACAGGCTAGAGAAAACAAGTTACCTGGTGCAAACAGAAAAAACACTGCTGATGATGTGCAAACAATTATGAACATGATGAATGATCACCCATACATCCAGGAAATTGTTCAAATGAAGGGGAAGCCACCGATGGTTATCTTATACACAGACAACCAATTGAAAGATGTCACAAAGTTTTGTTTAACTGGGAACACTTCCATTCTTGGAGTTGATCGCACATTTACCCTTGGGGCGTGTTTTGTAACTCTGACAGTTTTTAAAAATAGCTACTTGCTGCGACGTTCAACCCAGTTGTCTCCGATAATGCTTGGTCCTTTGTTCCTTCACTGGGATGGTACATGCCAAACCTATCAACGCTTCTTTTCACATCTGCGAACAAAATTTGATGATAACATCAACACAGAGGTTGGCCTTTGTGACCTTGTTATTGGATCGGATGAGGAAAAGGCAATCATGAAAGCAGTGCAACAAAGTTTTCCGAATGCCACCCAGCTCCTGTGCCAACGCCACCTAGAAGAGAATGTCAGACGGTATTTGCAACACAAAGTAGGAGTAGCTGACAAGTTGAAAAACGAAATAACTTCTTCAATCTTTGGCAAAGATGGATTGATCAATTCAAAAGATCTTCTTGAATTTGAAATCACGTCAATGGAAATGTCTAACACGTTCTTGGAAATCGCTCCTAACTTTGTGTCCTATTTTGACAATTCTCTTGTGCCACGAGTTCGAGATCACATTTACAAGCCCAGAATATCTGGAAATTGTATTCCGCTGAATTGCACGAACAACAACTGTGAGTCAATGAACAATATTTTGAAGCTCTCAACTAACTGGAAAGTACTCAAATTACCAGATTTAATTGAGAAGTTATATTCAATTGTGAAGATCCAGTATGCAGACATGAGACGTGCGCTCCATGGACATGGGAACTATGAACTGATTCCCAAATTAAAACGTTTGGTATTGCCCCACAACGTATGGAGTCAGAAAAACGAAAGTGAGAAACACAGTCATTTTCAGAAGTTTATGTCCACCACTGCTGCAAAAAAGAAAAAAACAGTTACATCAACTGACGGTGATTTGGAGATACCAGTGGCACGCTCGGTAGCAAGGAAACCCGGGCAACGTAAACGTGTCCGTGCTGAGAGAACCAGAACTCAAGAAAAGAGACCTAAATTGACCTAAATTGACAGACATGAAATTCAACATTTAAATGTAAAATATGTAACTTAGTTTTCTGTATAAAATTGTATATAATGTACATGTGTATCTTTATGTGTAATTTAACTTGTGTATCTTTATGTGTAATTTAACTTGTTAAATAAAACAAATACAATGTGCAAATATATTAGTATCAACCAGTATGGAATGTTGGTGATCGCAGTTGATGTGCAATGTTGATGTGCAGTGCACAGCGACTAAAGTTGGTGCACAACTTGGTGCAAAAAATTATAAAGTATCCAAGTGGTGCACCAAAATTTTATTATAAACTAAAGAATTGTTGTATTAAAGTTGTATGCAGCAAACATTTTTAACTACAATTGAGAAAGTTGTTAAACAAATCCAAGACAATTCTTACCTGTTTATCTTTTATACGACAGTGTTCAAAGAACAACCATGCTTCTGAGTTCTGTTTTTAATAATACATGCATTGAAAGTTCTCATAGATGGAGGTACATTTTAGAGAGATTTTGTTATCCAAACAACAAAATTTTACCTTTGAGAAGCTAGATCATACCAAAAGCTAGATCATATGAAGCCTTTTATAGTTTTGTCGGTAGTTGTCTGCTTTTTTGTCGGTTTTTGTCAGCTTTTGTCGGTTTTTGTCAGCTTTTGTCGGTTTTTGTCGGTAATTAGTATGACCCTTTGAAACGGGCAAGTTTTAATATTCATTTGTAAATTTATTATATCACAATTTCGAATCTAAAGCAGAAAAATATATTCCTTTTAGGAATTTATTGGTACTCTAAATGAAGGGCAAAAAGATAACATTCTTTTGGAACTACTATCCAATGGTAAAGGTAGTCTTGACTATGCGAAAAACATTGTTCAGTTTGTTGGACATCCACCAGAAATACTTCCAGAAAAGCCTTCCTGGTGTACTTGTGGACTATGTAAACCAATGGCTAGTGAAGAGGAAAATAAATGCTGTAAAAAAATCAGATGTGTCACCTCATTTGTGACTTTTCAGAATGTGTGCACTGATAGAGACGTTCTTGTTATGGCAATAAGAGCAAGGGGTGATATCAGAGCCGAAGAGCCAAACTATTCCACCAACAGTTTTCGAAAAGCTGCATACCGCCAGTACATTTTGTGGCGATATAAGAAGTTAGGTAGAGGAAACAGAAAGGTGTGTCCTTCATGTGTGGTACTGGCGATAAGGCATCTTTATTCAGCCGAAGATGGACATTATATGGGCTTCAGGAGAGCGTGAACTACTGACTACTTTTATAAGGGCCAATGATTGAACCCTTTTTTAAATATTTTATTTCAAAGGGTGTAATGCCTATTCATCCGCGAGAATCAAAAAAATTATTATACGTAAGACCATGATATGAGGTAAATTAGTGATTTAAATGTCACAAAAGCAGAGGAAGAATTTGTGAAAGTTCCCAGGGCGTAGCTCATGGGTCTTTTACAAATACTCCCAAGGCTTGTGTTGGGACATTTAACCCTTAAATTGGGCAAACAGTGCCAGTTTCATTGTGATTATAGACACTATCAAGAGGGAGTACTTTCCACCCCTACATGAACATCACTTAGCATTTCCAAATCTAGATAGTGACTGCTTAACAAGGTCATCGGTTCTGGGGATTGGTTTTAAGGCAATGGATTGTGAAATTCTAATTGGGTGTTCAGCAGGGATTTCAACTTTGCGGTGAATGCTGCCACCATCCTTAACCCTCTTCTGTAGCATTCTACAAGCAAGACTGTGCCAGTAGTCATATGTTTTTTCTTCCATGACATATGAAACCTTCCAATTCTTCGACCTCTTGCTATAGATTTTGCTATATTTATTCTTTTCATTTGTGGTGAGAGCTGGTTTTCGAAATATATGGCTGTTGTGGTCTATAGCAGCCAGCAATGCCCTTGCCATGAATGCCTCATTCCTAAAATATTAAAAAATAAATAAAAATCGATAAACTGGGCTCTTCCTGCCTGTCAGGTATGCTTTCATACAATGGATAGAAAATTGCAATATAATGTCAGCCCGTACAGTTCCAGAGTGTTTGTTGTTCCTAGACGTATCTCAAAATATAAAATGATTTACTTACTGGAAACCAACTCTTTTTGGTGCATACTTCAATAACATGGAATTGAAGTTTCTAGTTTGCTTGTGTGCCTGTAGATTATAATATGGAATTATTTTTAATAATAAATACAAAAATAAATGTAAAATGCATGTGTATTGAAATATAAAATTTAACATTTACATATTGTTAGAAAAACAAACCTAAAATGTACATAATGATGTAGGCTGCTGACAAAGCGTGGGTCGATAACCACATTTCTTATGGCCTCTAATGCTTTGGAATTCATATCCAGGTATGTTTTGTCAGTCTCTGTTGACACTAAAGGTCCATGGTCACATTCGCCATCTGCCCACTCATGCTCCCCAGCAACATGGTGAATTACTCCAAACCAGCCATCTTATATAAAAAACCAAATGGCTTCAAAGTTCAAACTGGTATGAAAGTAACATTTCTATGCAAAACATTAAATTTGACAAAGCATTTAAATGTCCAATATTTGTAACAACAGCAAAAAGTTTATTTCACCAATTAAAAATGATTAACCGAAGGCAAATATCATTGAATAAAAACCAAGATAAAGTCAGTTTTTATTCACCGATATTCAATGAGCCTGAGGAGAATAATTGTTTTAGTATAAATACATATTTTCCCACTTTCAGAAACAGCATTTTCTTGAAATGGATGGATGTTACTATTGAGAAATAGTCCAAGTGCATAATATAGGGTTTGTATTTGCTTAGATTGCAGTCATTTGGAGAAAATTTATGCATAATTTATATAAATAATAGACCATGCTACCAAAACCAAGTTGCTTTTTTCTTAAGAAAATAAGAACCTGTTTAAGAACCTAAATAGCCTAATTTTGCAGTAAACACCATTTATATAAGAACCTTTTAGGCTAACTTGAAAAAATCTATGTTCTTATACGTGGGTTTTTACTGTATAGGCAATACATGAAAGTGCAGGTAATCAACAAAAGAAATAAATAAATTATGATTACCTTGAATGCCTCAACATCACCATCGCAATCCCGTGCAATGTGCCAAAAGTGGTTCCGTATAGGTTCTATCCACTGATTGATGGCTTTGCAGTGTTATGCCTTGGCAGCCTGAATAAAAAAAACACATTTGACATAAGCTGAGTAATGGTTTTCGACAATCTTGACAGTACTGTTTATGTGAAAATGCTAATCATTTTATCCAAATATCAACTATTGACAAAAAAACTCTATTTAATTCCAACAATAAACACAATGATATATTAAACACAAAAGAAATTTAAGTCTAAGGATGTATTTTCATAACAAATACATATCATTAAGATTATATACTAAGATTCTATTCTGGTAAGATAATTATGTAGAGTATCATTACCTTGGTAAGTTTCTTTGTCACTTTTACTGACTTATGCCAAATGTCCAATGAGTGAAACAGACCACTAAAATCATCTGGGTACTTATCTTAAATATTAAAACAAAATTTTTCATAAAACCTTTGCACAAATATGGAAATGTATTGTCTAAAATTAATACATATACATTATAGCAAAAAACTGTAATATATATCACTGACATTACAGAAGTATGTTTCTTTGGTAAATGCTAACTAGTACTACAGTAGTATAAGATAAACACTTTGCAACTTTTGTGACAGTGACATAAAACAGATACATATAAACGACTTTCACGAACATGCGCATTAGCAACAAATATTCAAATTTTCATTGTAGGCTGGAAAGAGCATATTAAAAATAGCTGAAGTGCAAAGTTTGAAATGAATTGCGTAAAAAATGAAGACGTTCCGCAAGTGGAAAGTTTGAAAATGAAATGATAATTTGAAAAGAAATTGCTACTGCACATGACCCTGAAACTAGTCCATACACATGCAAGTCACTTTCTTTAAATTACCTTTCATTTTCCTCACTAGAGCAATTACTGCTGGAGATGACACTATAATATTCCCAACAATTCTCTCCAACAGTCTTTTCAGTCCAAACACCTCCATATTAGTTGATATCCCAGCTGTTTCTCGTTTGTCTACAACTTCAATATCCACTATTACTTCCAAGAACTGTTCCATTAAAACAGACGCAGTATTTCGCGTTATGTCCAGGTGAATCATTTCTCCCATCTCCACATAACACTGTAGGCTCCTCTTGCAATGTTTCCCATATTCCAGATTTCATGTCATACCAAAATGATTTGATTTCAGGGATAAGGTAGTTCCTTTGCATACGGTTATATGTTGACCTGCAGATAAATTCCAATCTCAAAAACTTAAAAAATAATGCTAGCTTGTCATAATTGTTTCCAGTTATCAACAATCCAGCAGCCAGTAAAAAACTATTTGCATAAATGTCTGCACCACTTTTGTTGCAAAGGACTTGAGAAGATGACCAGCATCCTACATGTCCATTTGAGCACTTCCATGACAGCTGTAAACACCCTGCCTCAACATTCCAGTTTGTCACTTTGCTGGATCCTGTACACGATTCTAGCTGGCACCCATTGCTAAACATCAACAACAGAATGTCCACATCAACAATAACTCTATCTTTCTTCAAATGACTTGAGTATACTTCGTTCTCTTTTGCAATGTTGCTTAAATGAGAAAATTTTGCCTTCAGTTTTTCTCTTAGTCTGCGTTCTCTTTCCTTACTCGTTTCTGGCCCGTGCTGAATTTCGATGTCTTCAACATCTTCAGAATGACTAATGTCCATGTCAACTTCACTGTGATCAGAAGTATCAGTCAGATCACATTCTGATGCTGTTATTGTTTCATCATGAAGCATCTCAGAAGATAATCTGTGGTACAATAAATGAAAATAACAATTATGATTTATAGATAATTGCCCATATTGTTTATTAATTTACCATACTACTCTCACTGCAACACATTTGACAATTATATGTAATTGCAGAATAAGAGGTGAATACCAGTGAATAATAATCAATACAAAGTCAAGGTTACTATTCGGCAAATATTCACTAAGCGAGTTTGATAATTGTTTTAGTATAACACATTTTCTTCTTTAGGAACAGTATTTTCTTTAAAATTGTCCATTTCTCCTTCTGTCACATTGACAATATTGTTTCATCATGAAGCATCTCAGAAGATAATCTGTAGTACAATAAATGAAAATAACAATTATGATTTATAGATAATTGCCCATATTGTTTATTAATTTACCATACTACTCTCACTGCAACACATTTGACAATTATATGTAATTGCAGAATAAGAGGTGAATACCAGTGAATAATAATCAATACAAAGTCAAGGTTACTATTCGGCAAATATTCACTAAGCGAGTTTGATAATTGTTTTAGTATAACACATTTTCTTCTTTAGGAACAGTATTTTCTTTAAAATTGTCCATTTCTCCTTCTGTCACATTGACAAAATGGCCAACTGCCATTTTTATAAAATGATGTAGGTGATCATCGAGAAATGTATAAATGCATAAGTGATTGATCGTGTACACTGGTCGGTGAAGCTGCTGTTCATTACTTCTCAGTATTTTCCTGCAGTGCTTTTAACATGGCCACCAGCCAATTTTTCAATGTGACAGAAACAATTATTCACCTCATGCTCAGTGAATATCAGATAGTAATAACCTCAACTCTGTCTCGATTGGAAAAAAACCTGTTATTTTAGTTAATAGGCTAGTGCATAAATAATTGTAAATAAATATATAAACTTACAGCTCGTCTTCTTCATGTGTGTCATCTATACTTGAGTTGCTAATTTCAGAACTGCTAATTTCAGAACTGCCAAAAAAACAAAACATTTTATTGGAAACAATAACAGATCAAGGAACCAAATTAAAAAACAACAATTTGAGCTTATAGTGAAATTTCAGCACTCCAGTACAGACTTATACTTTCCAACATAGCCTTTAGATAAACTGATGATAATGACACTTTAAAATGAAAAGTGCTGATAACCAACCTTGAGGATTCATCATCAGAACTTTCGTGGTCAGAGTCAGACGATGGGTCTCCTTCGTACATGCCGAATTCAGGGTTGATGGTAGTGTTGAAGCTATCTAATCGGCTCATATTTACTCCTTGGCATAATAAAACCCCAGTACTATTCACAGTTATAAAAAATAGATACAGTATGAGAGAGAGAGATTTTATGACATAGACTGATACATGCAGAACATTTTATATTGTTTCATGTTTGTATACTTACAAGTTGCCCTCAGATGATGGGTCTAATCGAGTGATGTTTCCTTCTCCACATGATGAAACCCCAGTAATATCTACAGTGCTAAAAATAATATATGTATACATTTTATAAAAGTATAGTAATATACATAACATAAACATCATGTTATGCATATACATATCTATATAACTATACATGTATATATATATTTCCATATATATATATATATATGGAAACCACTCTATATATATATATATATACACTCTATATATATATATATATATGGAACCACTCTACATCCACAGCCAATCAAACCACCCACCTTCGATTCTGAGACAGCTCCCAACTTCAATCAACAAGCGAATATCAAAACTTTCATGCGACGAACCAACATTTCAAGCGGCGGCCCCAGCATACCAAGATGCCCTCAAACGCAGCAACTTTGATGACAACTTGTCATACCTGAATGACGAAGCCTTTTCCAACGCGACTCCGAGACGACAACGACGAAGAAAGATTATATGGTTTAACCCACCATTCAGCAAAAACGTGAAAACCAACGTAGGCCGCAGATTTCTAAACCTTATCGATAAACATTTCCCGAGAACCAACAAACTCCACAAAATCTTCAATATGAACACCGTGAAAGTCAGCTGTAGCTGCATGCCAAACATGAAAGCTGCCATCAACGCACACAACACCCACATCCTTTCAAAAACAAAACCTAACGATGTGCCAGCACAAAGTAAATGCAACTGCCGGAGAAAGGAAGAATGCCCGATTCCAGAAAATTGTTTAGCCACCAACGTGATATACAAAGCCGAAGTAACAACAACATACAACGCTGAAACAAAGAAATATATTGGAATGACATGCAACGAATTCAAAGTGCGGTACAGAAACCATACCAAATCTTTCCGCGACGAGAAACACTCAAATGAAACAGAACTATCCAAATACATTTGGGATCTCAAGAAAAGTCGACGCATCTTCTCTTTGAAATGGTCAATTTTAAAACGTGTCACCGCATACCAGAGTGGAGCAAAGCAATGTAACCTTTGCTTGGAAGAAAAGTTATGCATTTTAAAAGCGAAAAATGAAAATCTACTCAACAAACGTTCCGAACTTGTTTCAAAATGCCGCCACGAAAACAAATTCTATTTATGGAATACAAGACACACAAGAAAAAAATGACACCTACTTTTAACCCTGGGATGCCATATAAAGAACAGTTGAATTGAATAATCTTCAGTTGCCTGAAGATCGCACATAGCGTGAAACTCCGAGTAGCACAGAACTTTTGAAGTTAAACTTTTATAACTCGCTCTACCGATTTCGGTATCGAGCACTTTGTATGTACTGGACACAATATATTCTAGTATTTATATATATATATATATATATATATATATATATATATATATATATATATATATTAATATTGCCATATATATATATTCATATTTCCATACATATATATATATATATATATTATATATATATATAAAGAAAATAAGACCTTTTGTTGTTGATGTATAGAGGTTTACTTACAAGTCGCCAGACTGCTCCAAAATTGGAGATTCTTCAATCCATGGCAAGTGACGTTTAATGCTTCTAACAGGCGTTGAATGTGTCTGGTAGTACAAAACTGTTATAAAATACATACAGTGATTTTCAACACAGATGTATAAACACTTTGTAAAATAGTCAATAAACGTTTGAAGTTCTCACCTGATTCTGAGGGGACCAATTGTTGGTCCGACTGTCCTACACGATCACAAATATCCAGTAAATAATCTCCAAATTGACTATGGGTTTTATGTGCATATCCAACGAATTATTTTTTCGCCAACCACCGATTAAACACACTTGGTCGGAGCCTAATTCGTTTCAATTCAGCGTCGAAATTTGGCCTTTCGCGCTTCGGTGGTGAGCCACTTGTAGACGCTGACATATTGCATAAATATTCTTTACGTTATCAATCACATTTTTAACAAATGGCCAAATATATAGTTACTGTAGTATATTTTCAATTTATAAAAGCACGAACTAGCACAATTACTTCAAGGATTGCATATAATTTGAAGGATTTTAAAAGGAACTCGCTGGTATCTCGCTAGTCGGCCCGTAAAATGGCCGCCCGAGCGCGCAATGCATGACCCTGACACTAATCCTTTAATGGGCGTCTTGTTTCCTAACAAATTACAGTCAAATATAAACACATATTTATATGTACTGTACAATGTTACAAAAACTAATTTTAACTCAAAAGTTGTATAAATCCTGTACATTAACTGATCAGTTGCAAGTCCCCACTTAGAAAAGATCAGTTTTCCTGGCCTGCATTGAGACCTAACAAGAACATCAATATTATATAAGTTATCCACATTCCACATCCCTGCCAGCTCCACATCGCGGCGGTCTAATGTGGGTAGAATTATCAACTTACTTTATATAATCATCCACACCAACAATCGGGGTAGAATCCCTAATACATGTTAAACCCAATTTGAATAGACCCATAGACATTTGAACAAATTTGATTTTTTTAAAAAGTGGATCCATTGTATGATAAATATGCACTTTCTTCCTTCAACAGCCTTACATGTCTCTTTATACTAACTACTGAGTTGATTATTTCATGTGGAATTATCAATAGTGTGAAACAAGTAATTTTTTCTTACTGATTGAGGGTAGAAACAGCAGTAGACTTCCCCACTATTCTGTTACTGCACCCAAAAATTAAAAAGTTTGGGCTATATAGTTATTTAGTTTGATGTTCTATGAAACAATTAGGTTCAGACAACACAAAGCTCTCCGAGATATTGACAAATTGTCCAATTTTGGCAAATGAATGGGCTATTATACCTAATAGCGTAGCGTCTGGCTGCTATTAATAGCTCAAAATGCAGACAAACAAACCAAAGTTATCTCACAAATGATTGCAAATGAGCGGCTGGACAAAATGCAGGTTGCAGGTTGGGAATTTGCAGGTTGGGAATTTGCAGGTTGGGAATACAAGTTGTTTTCTAGACAATCTTTTTTTAGTTCAGCACGGTCTCTTCCTTAAATTAACCATTATCCTTAAGTTACAAATCGCTCTGAATTAAGGATAATGGTTAATCTAATGGTATTGTAGGGTTAGGATTTGGGTTAGGATTATGGTTATTTAACCCTAATACTAACCCCAATCTTTACCCTATCTAAAAAGATCGTCCAGAAAACGACTACATATTCCCAACCTGCAAATTTGCAACTTGCAAATTCTCAACCTGCCTGCAAATTCTCAACCTGCAACCGAGCTATTTTCTTTTGTTATGGCCGCTCAAATTAGGGGTAAAAGCGGACAAACATGGATACTGACGACTCATCTCGACGGCTGCTATTCAAGTAAAAGAACGAAAATATGTACAGTAAACAACTGCGCTATAAATTTAAACGTTTCAAACAGTAAGCGGGCGAGGGGTTGTTGCGTATACGTATTTCTAGTTTTACTAAGTGATATTACAGTCCATGGTCAACAGTAAGTTCGTTTGGAAATATTCTTTAAAGAGACTGCTCACCTTTTGAATAAATTCTTTGAAACCTTGTCAAAACAGACAAGGTTTGTATGCTGAATCTTCGAGATTTGTACGCGGAATCTTCGAAGAATGACAATGCTTCGCTAAAATGCTTCGCTAAAATGCCCCCCACAAACAAAACGTACATTTCCGATGCGACACGACAAACCGGTTTCACTTCTGCTGGCCCCCCCCACGAACAACGCGATTACCTCTCGAAAAGCTAGCGAATCTTGTCAACATATGAAGAAAAGCTGTCGAGTATGACGTATTGAGGTCGAAGACACTCAAACCCTCCAGAAAGATCTCGCTGACTTAGTGGCTGCCCGCTAACGCTGTAGTCACAAAAATGTTAGTTTTGAGATAATGGACTGATGCAAATATTCCACTATTATTGTACATTTTTGAGTGCAAGTCACATTTAATGTAATCTGTCATATTTCTAATATCACTACTGTCCTGAAGAAGGGAATGCAGTATATCACTTTTTCCGAACATGTAGTTGGTCAACAACTGTATAAATTGCCAACAACTTGCTAAATAACTATGCGCATGACCCGCCATGGTTTTATATTGGTGTTCTTTTATCCGGTAAGACATTTCAATCTATTATTATTATTGTTAAAATATAGTAAGCACGTGCAAACTTTGTTTTTGCGCGCCGCATACGATAACAAACTCGAGCCGAAATTACATAGAAACAATATTTTAAAATATCGAGAAAAATATGTACTCCATTAATGAGAATTTTACCAGATAGTACTGGAAATATAATTAAATTAGTTCGTTTTACGGACAAGCCGACGTGACCGGACAATGCACCATTACGCATTAAATTTAACAAGTTTGATACAACATTTCTTCACAGAAATTTATCAATAAATTTTAAGATCAATTCAATCAATTCAAATTTATCAATCAATTTTAAGATCGGTGAACATTTGTGTCAGGGGATCTAGAAGGCCCTTCGAAGATGATTTTAATGTAAATGCTAATGCAGCAGAATTTTTTTAGATACTTTTACAATGGACTATTTACATAGATACTTTTTAATTTTTAATCTTTTAATTGAGTTGTAAATTAGGTTTAGAATTATATGTATAATGGCAACTTAAAAAATGTTTTAAACATAGTAGTTGATAACTCCGCTGACAACGCTGCTCGTACTTTTGCCAGTAATGAAATTCTTACAAAGGAAGCAATTGCAAAAATGAAAGTTAGGCTGCCCGAATATGTGGTGAACTGCTTTGAAGCTGTGGGTTACGATTAGGAAAGTCTCTTGACGAAATTGGAAAAATTCATCGGCGATACATATCTAAATAACCCAAAGTATTGCCAAGACATTTCAGCTACCAGTTCATTCAAATTTCTACCAGGCCTTCGAAAAGGATCTGAAACTTCGTTATGAAATTAGCGCAGAACATCGAGCAAAGCTTAAGAAGACCCATCTTGCCAGCAAGAGGCTGCAAGAAGATATTTCCCAATATGAACCAACTGTCATATTGGGAAATATTCTACACCAAGTTGCTAAGTGGCAACAGTCGCAGAATATTCAACAGCTAAGAGAATTGAAAGAGCTCTTTCATTCCGAGTATTCGTACCTGAACACAGCAAAAACAATTTATTTGCACTCTTCAGGTTTTTTCTCCCAAACCTCTTGGTAAATCAATGGTAAACCAGAATGTACAGAGAAGTCTCCTTCCTTGAAACCAGCTATTTCTCCATATAGCCCTTGCATTGAATCGCCTCAACTGAACATTGAAGCAAATGAAAGAAAAGGTGAAGGAAGAAGCTGCAACCCTTCAGAGCTGGAGAGTACCAACAGCCGTAAGGAGCTATTTGATTCAAAAGGCACAACGAAAATTGTTCCACAGCATCTCAAGTCCAAGGCAGCTAGTGTCAACTCGGTTAGCAAAGCCGACATTATTCTTGTCATTCGAATGTTCACGGTATCCGAGAGGTTACAGTGCACTATATCTGGTGGAACTGCTAAAAATGGAGAAATTTGACAACCAAAGGATGACTTTGATTCAAGGTGAATAATTTATTTTAATGACTTATTTTGTTTGTAATTTATTTAATTTGTGTAATAATTTCAAGGACAGCCCTAACAAAAAGTCTATAGGCCATTGGCTCATTTTCTATAGGCGACCTATTAGAATGTCAAAATTGAATGTGACCATTTAAACGCCATACATGATCTAATTCGAACAACATTTACTCAAAAAAGCAAGCCTCGCGAAGTTATAAATTTTCTATTTAGGCGACGCTTTTGCCAAATCAAACTTCACGTTTGTAATATTTCTGAATTCAACGACTTATCTGGCGGTTGAGCGGTCATATTTCAAACCAAACAAACGAATGGGAATACCCTTCTAATATGCCCACTGCTCCTGTGTATGCTCCGAGGCAGCATTTCACTTCTGATAAGAACTCCAAGCTATGTATGTATGTATGTATGTATGTATGTATGTATGTAATGTATATATATATACCAGTAATTATTTTTTAACATGAACAATATTTTAAATAGGATCGTTAAATTATTAACCAGCTCTTTGGTGGTAAATTTATTTTGCAATCCTCCAGCGAGTCTATCTCAACAGAACTAATAAAAACAACAATCCCAATCTGCTGGGATGATCCCACACATCCTTGCACAGTCTCCAAAGTCCTGGTATCCACATTCCAAAGGGGAGCAGACGAAAAGTGGCGGTGTTGAGTTGCCAGAAACAACTTTCATGTTAACAGTGAACTTCTCCCTTGATGATGATATGAGGTATGTATTTTAGGATAAAAATGTACATGCAAAAGAACAGTGAGAAGAGACTACAGTAAGATTAAGTGTTCTTGTCCACCTTATAAATGTAGGTCCTTTGAAAGAACAGCTCCCATTTGGTTTGAGAAAATCGTAGACAGTACAATTAATTTATTGGACCAGAAGCAGAGTATGTTTGGAATGGCAAGTACTGGATGCATTCCAGATATCATAAGAATGGCTTCTGGCATGAATCATGTCAATGTAAATGATCATGTCCAATACTTTAGTGAAAGGCTGCAGGGATTGCCAAATCGTTTGGCAAGCATTTACTCAGTTTATCGTTATTTTGCTGAAAAGGTAAGTGTTTACTAAATGCATTGGAATAAATCCATCAAATATTTGTTTGGATATAATGTTATTTAACATTCAGCCTGATATAGTCCCTTTTCCGCATTTTTTGGTGAAACGTCTGCTCTCTGGCCTCCCCCTCTCAGAAATTTGAAAACGAACATTGAAACTTTTAAAGCGTTCGACAGATAAGATACTTCATTGAAAGGATTCGAAAGCTCTGTCTATGATAATTTTAGCAGTGATATTGTGATACCATAAATGAAGTCAGCCGTAGCGCCATTGAAAGTGGCGTATAAAATACGTACCTAAAATGAACAGGTTTTGTGATTGGCTATATGGAACAAACCACAGTGGTTAGGGTTAGGACATTGGTTTCTTTGTGGTTGATTCTATTGTTTTATTGTTTTAATCAACCAATCACAAAACTTGATAGTATAGGTAGGTGGCGACCCAAAGTGGCCGCGGCATTCGGCTTATAATTATATGCGAATTTAACATTCCAATTCTACGCGCACTCTTTTTTGGCCTTTTTCGCAATCGCATACCGCGTACGCGGTTTCGGTGTGGTTCAGTGAGCTTCCACGTGCACGGACGTTCGCGGACGGTGTTTAGTAGGACCCTAATTTTCGGTAGTGCATTATGTTCTCTGCGGTAAAATATGTTTTCGGCCGTAAAATATGTTTTCGGTAGTAAAATGTTTTCGGCGGTGAAATACGTTCTTTGCGGAACAGGAGTTCATGGCATGTACATTATGTAAACCTCTGAGATAAAGCGGAGTGTGTTAAAAACAATTTTGCCATCTTATTGTATTTTATCTAGATCGTTAACTTAGTTGCTGATTCATCAATACTTAGTTCCATCGATCTGGACAGTTGTATTGATACCAAATTTATTCCATATGTTAGTAATTTCTATGGAAGTTTGCAAAAGGTTGACGAAACTCTAGAAAGTATCCTGAAACGATTTGTGGAAATCATCAAATTATCAACCACAATTACATCAGAGGTACAGTAAATAAGTATATTGGGTGTATAAAAGTCAATACAGATAATACAAATAATTGCACATTTTGTGAAATTAATATTTGCCAAAAAAGAAGTGGGGGAGTTCTGGGTCCCCCAATATTTATGACAGTGAGTTTGCTATTTTTTATGATGCATTCTTAATTAAAGTGCCTCTCGCACGTTTGGGGATTTTACATATTCGTAATATTTAGGTCTTCCTGAGCAAAATCATATCTTTTTAGCCAAAAATTTCGTCTTCATGGACTTTTTTGCTGTTAATATATGTTATTGGATGTGATATATGTTAGTGGTTTGGAATGCCTCTTGTTGTGACATCACATCTTGTAACTTTGACAGCGAAAAACACCATGAAGATAAAATTTTAGGCTGACAATATATATGATTTTGCTCAGTAAGACCCAAATATTCCAGATATGTGAGATAGGCACTTAAAAACTGCCTTCAAGATGCAAGAAATAGCACCTCGGAGCCTCAGAAAATCAAATGTTCTTGGGGCAGTGGTTCCTGTAGGGTTCCCCACAATAAATAGTTTGTACTTACACCACTCGTGTATATTCAATCATACATGGCTAAGCAAATTCAGCTGGGTCAAATCTAGTGAATTCATTCCAATTATATCCTGTGTTTTTTTGTACATCCTGTCGATTCTTAATTGAATTATTATATCCATCTGAATTACTTTAGTTGGTGCAATTTTGAATGCGAAATGCCAGTACAATAATTTTTTTCCCTATTTGGTATTACTTTTTAATAATTTGCATGGTAATTACACTGGTCAATTGATATATTCCCTCATTGAAGTATAGTTTACCCTACTTAAATAAATTTGTAATAAAATGTGTTGTGCTGCGTAGGCAGTGTTTCTATACAAATCAAATATCTAAAAAGGTTGGTGTACTGCCAAAATAGCGTGTAAGTAGTCTAACGTTTCGAGCGAAGGCCCTTCGTCAGAGAGTGAAAACGTGACGAAGGGCCTTCACTCGAAACGTTAGACTGCTTACACACTATTTCAGCAGTATACACCAACCTTTTTAGATATTTGATTTGCAATAAATTTGATCGATAAAATACCATCCAATGAATATGTCCCGGCAAGTTACAGTTCTAATAGTTCTGATTTTTGCATTGGTTTGTCCATCTGACCATTTATTTAACAACATTTATTAACTTAATTAGATATCAAGCATGCTGAAACCAAGGGTTGATGCAAGGCAATCTGTGTATGGAGACAGTCTGCACTTAAATTTGGTAAAAGCATGCACATGTTTCAGAAATGCCGGGGTTTCTATTGAGCCAAAAAGTATAAAACAACTGGTGTCAAATATTCCTGGGGGAAATGCTAATTTCAGAACTATTTTTGGTGATGAAACACGTCAGGAGTCTTGCCTTAAGATCCCAAGATCTCAGCTTGCAACTGCCTTACTTGTTGATTTAGACCATTGTAAGTACATATATGCTTCAACACTCTTTTCATACATAACACTAATGCCTTAGTAACAATACTTGTTGTAGTAAAGTAAATGCTTTGAACGTAGTAGTGTGAATTTTAATCGTTCAGGTTGTTGTATAGTTTTGAGAGACTATTGTTGGTGAAGATATTATATATACTTGATATATATATACATATATATATATATATATATATACATATATATATATACATATACATATATAATATTAAGATATTTTTGGCCCTATACTTTAGTGTGCTGGCATTTGTCATATTGCAAACTATAAACTGTGGTATTCTGAAATAATCAATTGATCAATTATTTTCATGCATTTTACAATCAAAATGCTACAGAATTTTCATGTGGCAGCCATTTTGAATGTTTGATGAGCTATTATGAAGACCATTTTTTAAGATAACTGATGTCATGTTATATGAAATCTACATGCTTGAAACGTTTTTTTCTAATTAGTCACAACAATAATACAATACCGTAGTAAACATGAACAAAAGCATGCATATCTGATACAAGGTGCAACAGATCAAGTGCCCAATGGCACTTGATTTACTAATATTCCCATAGGACCATTCAGATTTCTGAAAATAACAATATATTTATTAACCTAGTGTGAGATCTTAATTGTAAAATATTTGGCAGGTTTTTTTTATAACCAATTATGTCAAAACTCTCCTGTACAATGCTGTGATAGAGTTAGTTAACTATTATTACTGTACTCTTGTCTGATTGGACAAGAGCATGATTGACAGAGGACATAGAGAGAAGGCTTGCTCGTGGTAGCTTGCACGTTAATAAATATAACAAAATCAATTGTTTGTTAACCCTTTTATTATCAACTTTATCACAAATGCCAACCAAAGTATAAGGATAATACAGTATAAGGATGTACTTATTGTCTACCCCTTGATTTGCACTATTATCTACTGTATTGAAGAATCATCGAACTCTACTTTTACTGGATTCTATAACTTGGCTGTTATTAAGCAAGTTGGGTAAAAGTATAATATCTAAATACTGTAACCCATACTTTAGACTAGAACAGGACCCCCACATAAGATATACCTTCTAACAATAAAAGTTAATATTGTAGCCCTTTATTCTATAGTGCTCTTTGGATTCTCCTAAGAAGAATTGTAATATATATTGCCATTATATGATGTCACTTTGCCACTCTAGCAAAAAAAGTCTAGGAAGACGACATTTTGGGGCTAAAAGATATCTTGCAATTTCTCTCAGGAGAATTAATCCATTTAGTGCAAATTTACAGAAATGGAGAAACCCCTCACAGGCTAAACTGGCACTTTAAATGATGACAAACGAAACATTTAGTAACTAAATTATTCGCTCACCTTGGTGAAACAGAAATTAAATGTTGTCTTGTTGTACATGTGTTTCATCTGTCACCATGGCCTTGCCATCCAAAAGAAACAACTCTAACCCTTGTTTTTCAAGTGTGCTTTCAAAGTGTTCGTCATCCTGTAGGTCAAGGAACTCTTTGGCACAGGTGCGAATAACGTTTCTCAATTGACTTTGGCCCCATACACACGGAAACGTTATCCTGCGTTTTTGTGTTGTTTCAAGTAATGAGCTGGTTGTTCTCGATTCCCTTGAGAACAGTAAACAATAGAAAAACGCAGGAAAACGTTTCCGTGTGTATGGGGCTTAATTGAACATAACCTAATAAGTATATATGATTGTAATTAACTTTGTGTAGAACTACCTGTATGGACAGACTATGCAGATATGCATTTACTTTCTCTATATTAAATCATACAATTCTTAGGAAAACCTTTGCGGTCATTAGAATAAAGGCTGCCAGCTTTATTGGAGGGTTATACCCTTTTAAATAAAAATGGCGTATTAAACAGATTACAATATTGATACAGGTGCTCACAGACACAACATCTGTTAACATGTGTACAGTAATTTAACAGTATATAATAGTTAAATATAGAAATTTAAAATCACAAAGTTGTAAAAATATTGAAAAACTGACAAGTATAGAATGTAAAATGTTCATTTTCTGTACATGCCTGACGTTGATCACCAACAAGACAGTAAGTTTTCTTTGTTGATCGAAATTTAGGGCGCTTTAGTTGTGCTTTGATTGTCTACAAAACATCTGCAAAATAGTATGTAATACATTGCATTTTTTTAAAACATTTGCGATTTAACTACTGTACATAATGAATGCATACAGGTACGTTTTTTTAACATTTTGTTGCCTGAAGAGAATGTAAATGCAACATACCCTTCTAAATTTTGGCCCATTTTCCACATTCCTCGTTGACGTTGGTTTTGCCTTTCCCTAGGAAAGTGTTTCTACATATTGGGCATGCTTTCTCTTATTGACTTCAACCAATTCCTTGAAAGCTATATTTTTGAGAAACTATACGTCATTATTTATGCTATTTCTCATGTAATTATTACGGCCTTAAATTTTGCACCCTGACATATCCACTTAAGCAAGTTAATGATCGTTAAGTTACTGCTTTATCCTTCATTCTTGGTCATACTGGTAACTTTATAATGATAATTTATAATTTTCATACAACATCAATGTGTTCATTAAATGTTAAAAAATAACATTTGTTACACTCAATTAACATTGTAAGAATGTAACAACAAATGCCAAGTTACCTCTATATACAGAAGATAAAGTATAGTACTTCAAGTATATATGCATGTGTTCGCATAATTTAAATATGGTTGTCGATATGCGTACTATTAAGTGGGTTGCTGTTTGCAGTAGGTGGTGACGATGATTGTATAGCTGTAAAAACTACTATTCAGCCAATAACAAAAATCAAAATGCTATTAATATTTAAAAATGACAGTACACACACACACACACACACACACACACACACACACACACACACACACACACACACACACACACACACACACACACACACACACACACACACACACACACACACACACATACATACATACATACATACATACATATACACATATATATACATATATACACATATATACATATATATATACATATATACATATATATATACATATATATATACATATATATATACATATATACATACATATATACATATATACATATATACATATATACATATATACATATATATATATATACATATATATATACATATATATATACATATATATATACATATATATATACATATATATATACATATATATATACATATATATACATATATATACATATATACACATATATACACATATATACACATATATACACATATATACACATATATACACATATATACACATATATACACATATATACACACATATACATATATATATATCGAGCACTCTACCCGTATGATTTCGATCCTGACAATTCATGGAGACGGGCCAGAGTACATGGGATCTTGTTAAAGCGGGTGAGGGTTTAGGGTTCTTGAAACATTGATTAACAGATTTTTTATTAGTTTATCTCATTGGTTTATGTAATGTTGAAATTACTTTGTTTTCGAAAAAAAACGATCTTCAAAATTATTGTGCTTGTCCTCTATAACTTGTCCGCGTGCGAGTGGGATCTAAGGAGAGTTCACTAGTACCCAGACTATTTACTCCTAAATTGTTAGAAATTGAGGATTTCGACATTTCGTAGTTTTTCTAGTCAATATCTAGTCATTTTCATTGGTAAAGTACATTAGGCCACACCAAATTAGACTTTAGTTTCCCGTCCACCGCCCGCGTCTCCTAGAATGGGCCGCGTGATTTGTCCATTATTGACATTTTGTTTCCATTGTTCGCCATTTGAACTGTCAATTAGATTAATCTACCAATATTTCCATATACACAACGACGTAAAAACTAATAAACAACGTAAAACAAGTAAACAACTAAAGAAAGCGAAAAAGCGGGTATTTTTTGGTGATATTCGTAACCGCTGGGATTCAAGAAATGTGCGACGGCACACATCGTTCGCGGAACGAATACATGGAATTCATATTAAATTAAATAATGGATAATGGTAATGGCCGCCCGCCCGCGTGCAATTCTCAGGAAGGAGTGGACGGGAAACTAAAGTCTAATTTGGATTGGCCTTATTTTCATGAATTATTAGCAAAATATCAATTTCCTTCTCATTTCCTTCCCATTTCCTTCCAAATAACATTTCCTTCCAAATTTCCTTCCAAGAGCTCAAATTTCTTTAAAAAAGGAAATTTCCTTCCAAGTGGAAACACTGATATAGATCATTCCAGTATTTCCCATTCTCGCCCACAGGCCCCTATTCCCGCGCCACTTTAGGGTAACGAGCGTGGGCCTGGGGACGATGATGAGAATTTCCAGCCATTTCACTCGCTTGTTTATCAACATTGTCTCGGGATGGAATCGCTTCCTTCGCCTGGAGACATCGTGTTAGCAAAATACCCGCAATTTGGATTCTGGCCAGCCAAGGTGAGTCAATTAATAAAAAAAGTTGAGTGCTGCGTAGGCAGTGTGAAATATAGAATCAAATAACTAAAAGGTGGTAAACTGCCAATAGGTAGAAATGTATAGCTGACGTTTCGAGCAAAAGCCCTTCATCAGAAGCCCTTCATCCTCTGTTTGCTCTGATGAAGGGCTTTTGCTCGAAACGTCAGCTATACATTTCTACCTATTGGCAGTTTACCACCTTTTCGTTATTTGATTCTGAGTCAATTAATGCCTGTTAGGCAGGGATATTTTCTGAACCGTCGACCATGCTGCCTCACCTGTTGATTTTGAAAATTCCTGATCAAAACTTTCCATCTGTTTATCGAAATCGCAAGTTAGGTTTCGGCAATTTATGAAAATCGACAAATCGAAAACCGAATTTTGCAGAAATTTCACCAAACTAGAAATACATACATGCAGAATCCCATCGACCAAAAGTGGACACAGACTATATAGTATACAGGGGGTGTCCATGGGTCAGGGATATAGTAAGGACGCTACTATAAAATATATACTGTAATATTGCTGCATTACCAATTTAGGAGTTGAGGGGGAGTAGAGAGGGCAATGGGACCGATAAATCTGTGGGTCAATTCCATAGTGACGGACGTACATTTCAGACACTTGAATAGGTCATGACGATGAGTCAAGAGGTCAATTCAAGTTTATCAATGTTTTATTTCATTAAGTATAAAACAAAGAAAAAGTATGACAAAAATTACAAATATTGGTTTACCAGATGTTCATAAAATGTCTGCCAAAGTACTGTGATGGACGTATTCACAGAAATGTAGAATTTCTACATTACTTTAAAGAACTGTCAATCCTTGTGAATTATCTAGGCTTTTGGATGTATGTTTTGCATGATTCTATGTGTCTTGGGCCTACTTTTACTTTGTTTAGCAAATTTGAAAAAAAATAAATGATATGGCCAAAATAGATGTCCCATCCTTCTGTGATGGACGTACATATTATGTGTGACGGACGTACTTTTATGAATATTTCATACTGATGTAACAAATTATGAACAATGAAACATATTTAAATATCATATGTATCATCATGTACAACAACTTTGCTATTGAAGTAAAAAAAACTTTAACAAATGTCACATTTCCTTAAAAGCAAATTTCCTACATGGGGGGTCCTAGTATGCTATGATGATGTTGACTTTCCAGGTGAAATTAATGATAGTTGGACATGAATTTGAAATCAATGTTTATATATGCACATGAGTGGTATTAAAACACTTTTTGGAAATGGCCACTGAATCAAGATAACATTTTCTATAAAGACTATAATCGTAACAGCATCATAAAGAAGCTCGTTCTGCCTGATGTTGTTGGATCACTACCCAGTCTTCAATTGAATAGTTTATTTGAATTTCAGTGGCACTGTCTAAACTTTGAATATCACTATCTGCAGCATGTGGAACTGCAATGTCGGATTCTTGAAGAACGTACCTCACTTTCCACAGACATGTATATAAGCATATGTAGTATAAGAGATATCGATTGAGTATGAGCCCACAAAATGTCTGTTCTTGTCTAAAAATTCCTTTACATCTCCTCTTTATCACTCTCTAACCCTTGGTTCCCTGGGAAATATGAGCTCTAAGTCTTTAACACCAATCATTACATAGGCATAAGAATATCTGTGACGGACGTATGTGATGGACATACAGAAAATATGTACATCCGTCACAGTTTTTTCTACCGTTATGGAATGAGTTGCAACATTTTTTATGGGTCAAATGTATATCATGTCAAACTTGTTTATAATCTAGAGTTATGTCAGTTTTATTGAGCTAGTTTAGGAAGCAGAAACATTATTTCATTTTTTTTGTGACGGATGTACATCTATAGGAGACCGAACAATAAGTACCACACTCTAAAATGAAAAATATTCAATAAACAATGAAACTAACTCTGGAATATCCATATATAATCTAATTTGCTTTGTGTATAGAATTTTCACCGGAAAATATTAAATATATGTAAAGCTATTTGATATTTTTTTAATGGCCAATCATGAGCTAGATACCAGTCTCCTGTGGCTGATGTTTCGCGCATGCGCATAAAGCGGAGGTCAAAAATAGCGGAGGTCAAAAATATTGAGATAAATATTTATTTATTCATTTATTTATACCGACAAAATCTCAGTACTCATCTCGCTTACGCTTTCAAATCCCCTGGTACGAATAACCGATCGGTTTTATTTCCCTCGCCCCGGGCTTACGTCAATTTATCTGAAGTACACGGGCTTAAGCCAAGCATAGTCACTCAACAATTTAATGAACTCTCTATTATACAGAAACATTTTCACAGAAACAAATGTTTGTCTCGACGGAAATTCCATCTCATGGCTTTTTATCATCACTTGTTTTCCATTTTGACAATGTCATTACTTGTCACCGAGTTTCTTAAAATATATTCTGAAAGTAAAGCGATCTATTGATTCTCGTGAATCTACTCCACATGCATATTGTTTGCATGCTTGCGTAAGGAGTAATTAAACCAAAATCAGGAGGAAAAACCTTAAAATTTTGATAAAAAATAATGTTATTATCCAAATTAATCATAATATTGGAAAATATAGGCCTCTACTGTTTTAAATGTGGATTTATACCGTCCCAAATCTTCAGTTTGTTTCCCGGGCAGTCATTTTATACCCGGGCAGTCCCAGGCAGTGTTTAGTAGGACCGATGAACATGAGTGAAAAGGTGAAATTTCCGCAAAATTCGGTTTTCAATTTGTCGATTTTTGTGAAAAGCAGATCTTCCGAAACCTACCACTGATTAAAAACCACAGTGACATTTAAACTCTCCATTTTGTAAATTTCGTTGGGCTTTTTCCTTGTGAAGTTGTTCTCAACTGTAACCTTCTCGAGCAGACTAGAAGTCAAGCCACTTCTAAACTGATCGATATAATGGACATTTTCCAATTAAAACAACATATAAAAACATTTGCCCAAACCCAAGACTGAACATCTTAAAAAAGGTCTAAGTTGTGGAGGAGCAAAACTGTGGAATAGCCTCCCAGATGAACTAAGAACTGATAAGCAATCTCTTGGTCAATTTAACTCAAGTGTGCGACACCTGGCCAGTAATAATAATTTTTTGTAATTAGATGAAACAACAGTTATTTGTAACTGCAACAACTGAACTGTCAGTGCAATAAGAAATCAGCTTTTGCTGTGTGGGTTAGCGTGGTCAAACAAAGTTTTGCTACTTTTTTTACCACTACTTTTCTTTTCAATCAAAAAAAAATCATGTTCGCGTTTTCCATGTCCATGTTTTCCACGTCCGCGTGTTCCAAATATCCTCATCAATTTACATTCTTATTTTGCTTTCAGATTATGACAGTTGGTGATGACAGTTGGTGATGACAGCTGCACAGTTAGGTATTTCGAGAGCGCCTTGCAGGGAGAAGAACGAAGCGTGCAGTTGGATGAACTTCGCCCTTTCCCACCAAAACCGTCCCGAACCTCAAAGGCCAGATTTCGAAAAGCACACAAAGCTGCAAGGTTTGTCTACACCCAGCAAGCCACTTGTGGCCACTCTGGAAAGGAAATAAATAATCATTTGCTGTCAGGGCCGTTCCGAGCGCGGGAGGGCGGGGGGTGAAATGCCGACTTTTTCCTAGCCAGCTTGCAGTCCGAAACGGGATGTTACAGCCTGCTAAATTCTGACACTGATTGTGTTCTGTGACGTAGCAACTTCCGTTGCATAAATTATTTCAAAACAATTGTCCTCAAGTAAGTGATAAAAAGTACAATTTAAGGACACAACCAGTTCATAAACCTTTTACGAACACGGATAGGTTTAAAAACTTTATTACAATTAAATATTCTTAATGTATATACGTATATAAATTACGTATATAATTTATTTAGGTAGATATTTCACCGTGTAATTCAGTTCTCACTGCAAAGCGGTTTAATAAACAGATTATTATTATTATTATTTTCCGACACTCAAAATACATGGCGCATGTTTATTACATGTTTATTTAAATTCGGACAAGCAGCTAGCTATTGTTATTTTGCAATGATATCAACATCTTGCATTGTGTTTTGCTGTATCAAAATCGTAGAAAGTGATAAGAACTCACTTTTTTTGTCACGGCACATAATTGTGCCTGATTTTATCCAATCATGATGGCTTTAGATGCGAACAAGTTTTAGCCTATCATTATGCTTAACTTATTTTCATGTGCTACGTCACAGAACACGATTGGTGTCAGAATTTAGCAGACCGTAATTTCCCGTAAAAGAAATTTCGGGCTGCTAGCAGGCTAACCTTTTCCGAAAGCGCAAAAAGATGACGAGAGACAGACTAAAAAGCCTACTAAATAAATTTCCCCCACAATTTCGTGTCTCTAGATCGTCGGAAATGGCATTTTCAGAGTCGTCTCGTGGCACACGCTTTCCTTGGTGGAAAGTCTGTTCGTACTTTTTGCGATAATCGTCGGGATGATTTGCCCTCGACCGTCGATGTTTCCCTCAGCTTCGCTTCGGGAAACATCGACGGTCTCGGGGCCACAAAACAAACTGTTTCCCTCCGCCCCAGTAATTAAGTGTTAATTGTTATATAGTTAGTGTCAAAGTTCAATTTTTCTGTTTTCCGATTGGACAAAAGCGTATCACGTGCCGGTCCGCAAAACGTCGTGTTTACTGCATTGCCCTGGCAACGAGGTAACCGGTCCATAACAGAACATTTATTGACCGGTCCACAATAGAATGGGTGCAGTGCGCATGCGCGTCAACCGTGAAGTTCCAAAGTTCATTAATTATTAAACATTTACGGGCTTCCATTTATCTAGTTTTGGTTTCAAAGTTCACTCCAATAACTGGGGAATTATTCATACTTTGACACTAATATACTATATAACAAAACACTTATTTACTGAGACCTTGGGAAAGCAGTGTGTTTTGTGGCCCCTCGACCGCCGTTGTTGCCCTCGGCTTCGCCTCGGGCAACAACGGCGGTCTCGGGTCCACAAAACACACTGTTTCCCTCGGTCTCAGTAAATAAGTGATAATTGTTTTATTTTTAGACCTCTTGTCTCCTCGAACTCCCTCGACTCCTCTCGGAGACATGTACTTTGAATTCAGCGGAAAGTGAAGAGGAGCATGCCGGTGCAAAAGCTGTCGAGGGCGAAAAATTGACGCCAGAGAACTTTCGCAAGCACTTTTTAAATGCATTTAATGGACCCCGTCGATCACCATCGGAACATCAAGAAGCAGCATCAGGGAAATTTGGGTTTAAACACCTAAGTCAACTGTCCTGGAGGGGGCTTCTAAGAAGGCTTTTTAAAGAGCACGAAAACATTGCAATAAGATGCACAGAACATGAGGGAATGCTAAAGAAGACTGCTGATGCAGCCATTAAACATGTTGAGAGACAACATCGGGAGAAAAAACGAGGACACGAAACTTTTGTTGGCATTGAGAAGTTGACAACCCTGTAGGAAGAACCCAATTGTTAACCCTTATATTAATATTATAAGTTGTATTATATAAATATTATTGTAGTAGTATAGGACATGGCGGTACTAGCGCAATGGTTACAAATTATATGGAATTCCAGTTTTTCAGATAATAAATAATAAAATGTAAAAAATGCGCAAGTACCGTCATGTTGGTTATTTTAATAAATGGAAATGTCAAATGGGAAAATCCCTTGGAGATGTGAAATGGATAATATTGAAATGGATTCATGAAAATGGATATGTCAAATGGGAAAATCCCTTGGATCAAAAATGGGGAAGTCCCTTATATCAAAAATGTGAAATGGGGAAATCCCATGAATCAAAAATGGGGAAATCCCATATATAAAAAATGGGAAAATCCCTTATAGGAAAATGGAAATTGTGAAATGGAAATATGAGATGTAAATGTCAATATGGGAAAATCCCTTATATAAAAAATGCCGGGAAATGTGAAATGGTTTATATTCTGTAGTGCCCATACGCTAAGCTGCTGATACCGTCATCTGATATGTTACTTTCCCATATGATATATGGAGGATAGTATAAGCAATTCTGATGGTAATACTTCCTTGTCATAAGGTAATCCCCTTAGATGACCTCTCAGTTGCGTCAATATTTTAGCGTAAGACGTATACGCGAAATTGCATTCCTCTACTTCCCTATTTAGTCTTGATTTTGTCACATATCCTTGGATTATTACACCAGCTCCGGTTAATACTCCAATGATTATTGGATTCAGTGTTAAACACCCTCCAGCTCCTCCAGCTGTGGTTAGTATTATCGAGGACATATTAAAAAACGTTCTCAACTTCTTCAACTTTCCATACTTCCACTTGTAGCAAATCGAACGTTTGTGATAATGCGCATACAGACTCTTCAACTCTTCTAGTTTATCCTCGTCAAGACCTGGCGATATGTGATTGAACGACATGATAGACACGCGTTTGTGCACCGGCTTCATACTATAACACATATTTCACCACGATGAACGTCAGGCTAGTGGTAGCTGCTGATAGTAGTAATATTGTCGCCAAATCTGTTGGATGATTATTAGTAGTAACGTAGTGTTTGTTAGCCTCTGACTGTACGCTTCTAACTGGATACGTTGGGAAGGTCTTCTTTATAACGTATGCATTCGCTTGTTTAGTCGGGCGTTTATAATTTAGGTCTTTGTTGATTCCAAATTTCATGCAAGTAGTTGACGCTACTCTTAATTCATTGTTGTATCCTTCGATTGGCTCTTTTAGAAGAATCATACTACTTGGTATCAGCCATGTGTTAGGTGACACGCACATATCAAGTTTCACGTTAGTATCCTTAATGCTCTTGTTCATGAGATTGCTCCAAGTAGATGGGGAATATTGTACCACGGCATCCTCGACTATATTCCTAGTTTACCACCTATGGATTGTCTGCTCTTAGCTTGACTACCCAACAACGCATACATGTATATCTCTATGCTCTCGTTCAGAAGTTTCTGTCCTATTATATCAGTGATTCCATTAGATTTCAGTGGGCAATATCGTCTATAATCTCAGTCGCTCCATAAAGACGAATTATATTTGCAATATCAGCCCCCCCCCCCCCTATCTCATAGTGATATACACATGAAACCTCATAAAACTTGTTATCTGCTTTGGTACGTCATGAGACGGTGTTAGATGCTCTAGTGATATTCCACATTTGTAAGTCGCAATATACATCGATGCTAAGGCTTGATAATAACTCTTCGTTAATGTCCACTTAAGGTAGGTCAAAACATTTCGTCGATCCGTACGATGGTGAAATGGCTTCACGACCCGTAAACTGAATTCACGATCCGTACGGATGGTGAAATGGTTTCACGACCCGTAATGAGAATTCACAATCCGTACGGATGGTGGAATGGTTTTACGATCCGTAAACTGAAATTGTCGACTCATGAATTTGGTTATCTTTCCGGCTGTGTGTGGCTAAGGTAGGCCAAAACATTTCGTCGATCCGTACAGATGGTGAAATGGTTTCACGACCCGTAATGAGAATTCACAATCCGTACGGATGGTGGAATGGTTTTACGATCCGTAAACTGAAATTGTCGACTCATGAATTTGGTTATCTTTCCGGCTGTGTGTGGCTAAGGTAGGCCAAAACATTTCGTCGATCCGTACAAATGGTGAAATGGTTTCACGACCTGTAATGTGAATTCACGATCCGTACGGATGGTGAAATGGTTTTACGATCCGTAAACTGAAATTGTCGACTCGTGAATTTGGTTATCTTTCCTGCTGTGTGTGGCTAAGGTAGGCCAAAACATTTCGTCGATCCGTACGGATGGTGAAATGGTTTCACGACCCGTAATGTGAATTCACGATCCGTACGGATGGTGAAATGGTTTTACGATCCGTAAACTGAAATTGTCGACTCGTGAATTTGGTTATCTTTCCTGCTGTGTGCGGCTAAGGTAGGCCAAAACATTTCGTCGATCCGTACGATCCGTACGGATGGTGAAATGGATTCACGACCCGCAAACTGAATTCACGATCCGTACGGATGGTGAAATGGTTTCACGACCCGTAAATTGAATTCACGATCCATACGGATGGTGAAATGGTTTTACGATCCGTAAAGTGAAATTGTCGACTCGTGAATTTGGTTATCTTTCCTGCTGTGTGTGGCTAAGGTAGGTCAAAACATTTCGTCGATCCGTACGGATGGTGAAATGGTTTCATGACCCGTAATCAGAATTCACGATCCGTACGGATGGTGAAATGGTTCATGACCCGTAATCAGAATTCACGATCCGTACGGATGGTGAAATGGTTTTACGATCCGTAAAGTGAAATTGTCAACTCGTGAATTTGGTTATCTTTCCTGCTGTGTGTGGCTAAGGTACGACCCGTAAACTGAATTCACGATCCGGACGGATGGTGAAATGGTTTTACGATCCGTAAAGTGAAATATAATACAACTTATAATATTAATATAAGGGTTAACAATTGGGTTCTTCCCACAGGGTCGTCAACTTCTCAATGCCAACAAAAGTTTCGTGTCCTCGTTTTTTCTCCCGATGTTGTCTCTCAACATGTTTAATGGCTGCATCAGCAGTCTTCTTTAGCATTCCCTCGTGTTCTGTGCATCTTATTGCAATGTTTTCGTGCTCTTTAAAAAGCCTTCTTAGAAGCCCCCTCCAGGACAGTTGACTTAGGTGTTTAAACCCAAATTTCCCTGATGCTGCTTCTTGATGTTCCGAGTACGAGAGTGGTTGCCAACTTGCCATTGACTTTTCCTGTGTTTCTTGTTCACGTATATTTCCATAAGTAGTCATTTTTCTTGTTATTATTGCGTTGAGTTCCATTCGTGCGATAGTGTGTAGCTGGTAATCATAAAGCTTTTCTCCACAACCTGCCGAGCTTAAACTTTCATTGGACGTGTAACTTTTATAAATGTAATGTACTATTTTTTCATCATCATCAATCATTTAATTAAAATGATATAAGACAAATAACAATATAACACATTACAAAGTATTAAGCTAAATAAGTGCCTATTTTTTATTTTATTGACAATAAAAGATTGGGAATGGGGCCTTCTTTGTTAAATTCACCCCAAACGAGAAAGCAACGGTTGACAATACGGTTGACACCGTAACAGTTTTATACTAATTTTGTCACGGTTGACGGTTGACAGTAATTTACTAAAAAGATAAATAAATAATATTTTTTTAGTAAATTACTGTCAACCGTCAACCGTTGAAAAATTAGTATAAAACTGTTAGAATAATTTTGTCAACCGTATTGTCAACCGTCGTTTTAGTTCCTAACAAATCCTTCCCACTACCTAAATAACAAGGGAACATTTAACAAAACTTAATATTAAACTAACGAAAACGAACGTTAAGAATAAATGCAATCACCATACATCACAATTAAAGTTAAAATCGTAATACACTTTTTAATACTTTAGACGTTGTCCACCACCACTGACAATTTGAGACATCCTCTTCGGCATAGTGTCGATGATTTTGTCCACTAGCTCTACTGCGAAAATTTCGAGTGTATTTTGGACTCTAGCGGAGAACTCTTCGTACGTTTCGTGGGTAATGCTTTGCTCGATTGCGTCGCTCTTTAACTTTTTGTCAAGCAAATTCAATCGTAATTTTCTAATGGGAAAATAACAGGCAAAAGGAATATCTAATGAGATATTTATTGTTATTTTAGGTCTCCATGGCAACCGATTTATAATTTTCACTATATTATTCAAAATAATAACTACCACATGCAAACAAGTTAGGAACACCAAATATGAGGAGATGCCCAACCACCAAAAGACGACTGAACAATTCCTGCGTTCCAACACAATCCTGGCAAAAATTAATGAAACACCACGCATAATTTCAAATAATTCTAATTTCGTCCCCCTCCCCCCGTACAATGTTGGTTGATACCAACCAAAAAGATGTAAATCACACTCCCTATAGTCCGACAAGCCATTTACCAACATTGTTCGGGGGGAAGGGGGGGAATGCGCTGTTCTTAGTCATCATTCAACGTGTTTCATTAACTTTTTGCCAGCATTGTAGTTTGTTGAGGAAGACTTCACAATGCGTTCACGAGAGATCTACAACAGACATGCAGAATTTGCTGCCACTGATCCAGGATCAGCCTCCGTGTATGGTGTCAAGAAGATGTCTGCCTTAAATTCCTCAAAATACTTTAATGCTGTGGATGGGCTTCCTTCAGATATCATGCACATGCTAGCAGTCCTTCCTCTTCATGTCAAAGTCATGTTGAGAAAATATATTATGGAGGACAAGTATTTTACTCTAAATGAGTTGAACAAGCAGCTGACAAGCTTTCCATTTGGTGTGTGATTCGCAAAACAGGCCAAGCTTGATTAAGCATGTTAATCAGGGTAATCACCACATACATCAATCAGGTAACTTAACGTTATGCTATTATTAGAGGCAAACATCTGCCATGCCATGTACAACCACACTACTACAGCCGTACAACGACGCCTTCAAATCTAGTGGGTTTAGCGAAAAACTTCGATACATCAGCAACGAAAACAAACGCCCAAATATAAGAAGGAACAGGACAAGAAACACAATTTGGTTCAACCCCCTTACAGTGAAAACGTACAGAGAAACATGGGAGGAACATTCCTACGTTTAAGCGATAAACAAGAAGCACATACTCATTCTATTCAATAAGAAGAATATGAAGGTTAACTACAGCTGTGGGGGGAAATATGGCCAGTACTATAAAGAGCCATAATTCAATGGTAATAAACAACACTAAACCTCAACAAGACAAATGTAACTGTAGAAAGAAAAAGGAATGCCAGCTCAACGGCATGTGTCTATCCAGAAGCACAGTCTATAAAGCCACTGTAAACTTGGAAACTAATGACGAAAAGTCCTATGACCACACTTTCAAACCATAAACTGTCATTTAACCACCGCAAGCACTCCCACGACACCGTGCTTTCCAACTACATCTCGGACATCAATCACTCTATCAAAGGTCCATATTAAAACGAGCAAGTCCATATAAAGGCGGATATACCTGTTGCAACTTGTGCTTAATGGAGAAATTATGTATCTTGAATGCTGAAAAATCCTCACTCCTAACCAAAGATCCGAATTAATTACAACATTTCGTCATGAAAACAAGTGCCTTGCAGCCAATCACAAACAATATCCCTCCAATCGCCCTCCATAAATATTACATCGCAATTACCACACATGTTTAGTGCTTAAAACTCCGAGTAACTGATTTTATCCATTTTAACCTTTTAACTAGATATGCTCTATTATCTTGTTCGTTGAGGGGAGAGGGGAGGGCATGATGTTGTTTTAGTTGAAAGTAGATGGTAGGTATTTCGATGTGTCGGTTGAAGCCACCTATTTAAATTCTTGTGCATGTCTTGAAAAGGGGGGCATGCCCCCAGACCCCGCAAAGATACACCACAACGTGCTGATTCTTCATGTGCGCCCCTCTTTCAATAGGATGTCGGTACAAGCTAGTGCGTCAGTCAGTTGAAGTGAGCTTACACCCCCTTGTAAAATTTTCTGAGTATGGCCCTGCATACATCGTACATACATACGCAACAAACACATTTGCCAGAAATCATTCGCACAAACACAAACGACTGGAGATTGTACATGACCGGACATTGTACCACTCCGTCAAGATTATCACCTCATGAGTTTTTCAAATATCACTGGTCCTTACTGACTTGTGTTACTGTATTTGGATAGTCTTTAAAAAAACTCATGCACATTTCGAGTGACCTTGAAAAATGTTATTCCACTTTGGTTATTCAAGATTGTCATAAAATTAGAGCCCAGATCAACATACAAGTCTGTGCAACAAGAGTTCTTCTCGCTCTAATGTTTCCATGAAGTAACAATATCCAGGTAACTAATTTTATTTTTTTGCGGTCCGGTATCCATCTTATTCGCGAGCTCTGATTGACTAGCGAGCGGTCCGGTATCCTACGATACGGACCCCGATACCGGACCGCTGCGGATTTAAAAACAAAAACAAAAAGCTTTTTAGTATTTCGCTTTTTACTACCTTTTGAGACAATTAACTGCTAGTAAAAACAAAATAAAATGGATAGTGACAATGAAAACTATCACAGCGAAAGCGAATTTTACTATCCCGAAGATGAAGATTTTATATCCGAAAAAGAAAACGTCGAGCAAAGTGGCAACAATGTACAAGACAACTTAAACGAAATTCAAAATTTTATGACCAGAAAATACTGTTAAGAAGACTACCTACGATATCAATGTGCGGAACCCCTTCTGTGCTACGGTAAACGAACAGAGAAAGTTACAGGAAATACCAGCAACTGAACTAAATGTCCTCATGTGTCGGTTTTTCATGACCATAACAAAGAAAGACGGCAGTTACTTCTTTCCATCGCAGTCTTCAACGATATCTCAATAACACCAACTCTTCCTTGAACATTTTTAAGGACCAAGAGTTTGCCAAGTCTAGAGAAGTCCTTGTCGCTAGAAAGCGGCAGTTAGTCAGGAAGTTTGCGAAAGGAAATCGCCCGCAAGCAGCCAGAGCGTTAACCGAAGCTGAAGAAGATATGCTTTTTGAAAAAGGCCTGTTCGGAGACCACGAGCCAGAGGTACTGCAAAGAACCGTTTGGTGGGCATTGTCGCTTCATTTTGGTTTCAGAGCTCGAGATGAGTCTAGAAAACTCAAGTGGGAAGATATTGGCTTGGATATCGATCCAGAAACTGGCAACGAAGTAGTTGTTTGGAGCGCTGAGCGAGGCTCTAAAACAAGACACGGCGATGGTCACCAAAGAGCGTTTTTTCCAACTGCACAATTAAGCTACCAATAACCATCGTTGCCCTGTAAATTTGTATAAGGCTTTCGCCAGTCACTGCCCAGAAGCAGCAAAACTCCCAGAGTCACCATTCTTTCTGGCAGTGAATCATAAACGGCGACCATGTTCGGAAATATGGTATAGCAAAGGCACTTTGGGAAAAAACTCCATTGGCAAGTTTCTTGTCAATGCCGCTAAAGCTGCTGGTCTTCCAGGCAACATAAGTAATCACTCTGTCCAGAAAACCTGCATATCCCATCCCGCCTCATGGATGCCGAAATTCCTTGTAATTATGTAGCTCAGTTGAGTGGGCACAAAAATCTGAAAAGCCTCGATGCTTACAAAGCAGCCTCAGTTGTCTACCAGCGCAAGATGTCAAACGTCCTGAGTCGCTCAACGTCAACGATTGCAAGCAAATACCACACAATATCGCAACAACGTCCACAGCTAAATCAACCACAGTTAAATCAACCGACCAACACGGCGTCAGTAAATGCTCAAGCGTCAGCGACAACCACAGCAACAGGCTTGTTTTCTGGAGCAAAAATTGGCAAGTTTGAAGGATGTACTTTCAACTTCAACTTTGCTTCAACTAGTTCTGGCGACACATCGAGTGAGAAGCCGCCAACAAAGAGAAGGCACTTGTCAATCCTTGAAGATTCCGATTCAGATTCAGATTGAAATCATTATTTATCTTAATTCACGAAGATTGTTGTTTTTACTTTAGTTAATATAGTCTTGACTTGATCTCTGTCTGATAAAGACGTTCGATAATTTCAATCTTGTATTAAGAAACGATCGATATTTTCCAGATCTTGTTAGTTGTTTACATGTGTCATACGTCAAACGATGTTTTCAATCTTGCTTTTGCATGATCAATGATGAATATTAGTCCAGGCTGAATCAATATCTACGTCAATACGTGTCGAATTTTCAATCTTGTTTAAAAAGTCAGTTGAATGATTTTGTCCTTTGTCATGTGATTTTCTATATATGGTTTGCCGTCTTCCAAATATGGGCAGCGGAAATGACCGCTAGCATTCTAGCTTCCTGTTTGTTTTTACACGGCAGCAGATTTTGTCTTTTGTCTCAAAAATGTCCCTCGGCCCATTTTTGAGCCCTCGGGCAAATATTTTTCTATACGGACCTCCCAGCCGGTAAATAACATATATACTTCATGATTTTTGCATTTATCAACTGTTTAACATAAGCTTCTGGATGCAGTTCCCAATTATTGAAGCGATATTAGTAATGTCTAATTCATGCACGTTGCATGGGGTTTTACAGATGTCACAATGATCCCCACAATGTTTTTACATCGAAGGACTGGATAACGGACAAATACATGAAGTACAATACACGGGTTTGTCCAATTCAGCCATGTTAATGCATTTGATGTGGTACCAATGGTCGCAGTCGTCACACTGAATTGCTCTCTGATTTTTTCGACATCCCTTATTACAAACTTGACAAACATCCATGGGACCTGGATTTGTGCTTACATCTCCAGCCAGTATCACCAATTGAGTAGCAAATAAAGTGGCTTTAGCTAGACCAAGTATCGATACCACTTGAAGGTCAACACGTGGTAAAGTACTTTGCAAGGTCTGACGAGGAAGACCCGACTTTCTAGTTGGAAATTGCTTGACATCCCATTTAGTACCACAAAAAAACATGAGAACCATTTCTAGAATCCTTTCCCACATCAAAACTGGATAGTACAAAAGTCAGGAGCAGAATTTTGCATAAAAGTGCCGAGAACAATAAGACACATCTGTTCGCCATGACTGCCTAATGGACGAGTTCTCAATGTCATGAATCCAAAGCTGTGTTCGGGATCTGTGCTTATCAGTGCTATACCATGGGCTGCTGTAAATTCCTCTAAATGCAATGCATATAGATCCACCTCATTGGAAGGGTCTAAAATACCAGATTCTTCCATACAGGAAAATAAATTATAGTATAAAGATGTACAACTAAAGAAAACATCCCTCCATAGACTCTCTATCCTTTGGTTGTGCACACTTCTTCCAGTGATGTGGCTTTTTCTATCTGGACATGCAGTGAGTGGTGCAACATATATCTTGTAACGTCAACGTTTTCTCCTCCTTTGTCTGAACACACCCTTAATGGACGGCCAAACTTTCCAACAGCCTCAATGAACAGTTGAAAAACTGTAGCTGCTGTATTGTTGCTGGCTTTCATAAAACACAATCATTCTAGAGTAACCATCAATAATTTGGCGTTTCATAATGTAATGTTGCATGACAAATATCGAAGTTTAATTTTGAAGGCGATAGCACTTCATACATTCCCGTGTGATCCAGCAGTCTTCTACACAAGTAGAGAATATGAACAAAATACTGTAAAAAAAGACCGACATCCAGGCACAAGTTGAAGAGCCAGAACTCTGCAAGATTTTCATCATCAGACAAAGAGCAGCTGTGTTATGGTGAGACAATAAAATCTGGAGTTCAGATGACAGACATGATGAAATTCTTCCATGGTGATTGCCCTTCTCGGCAATTTGAAGCTGGTCAGCAAAAAGGAGGGACTTACTATTCTCTTTGTGGTGCTAAAGCTGACAGGATTTGAGTTGCATATTTCTTTTTGTTGCCCATATGTGTCGAGCAGATCGACAAGAGTTTGTGCTAAAAGGCCCAATTGGAAGAAGCAATTCACTTGCTATGTCCAACAAGCCTCACCACCAACTAAAGAAAGAGCAGTTGGAAAGGGAGCTGTCTACTAGGGGCATTAATGAAACCAACAAAAATAATGAATTGGAAGAATTGCTATGAGAAGAGATGCATGCATGGAGTACGGCAAGTTCCAGCCATCCTGTTCATTGACCCAACACAGAATCTTGAGTCCATTAACTGTGGACAATACGAGATTCTGGGTTTTGCGCATCTGGACGACATTGGCAAGCACATTGAGAATGTGTTCACACTGCTGCCTGAAGACCTTCCTCCAGCTGAAGCTTCTGATCTGAAGGATATGATTGAATTATCTATTGGTGGTAAAGAAAAAAAGGACTTGATTATCGCTGTGCTCTTCTCTTGACTGCCAATCAAGTCAGAAACAAGATAAATTCAAAAGCCCAATTGCTGCTTGATACACTAGTGGAAATTCAGGAAATAACCTACAGTTTCTGAAGACCACCAAACCCCATGATCAGTTCTGAAGAGCACCAAACTCCACCTTCATAACCTCACTCTGCACCTTCATAACCTCACTTGGTTTTAATTTTAAGCACATCACTGCAAGGAAGTTTTATGGAAGCTATTTCTATAATATCACATCCCATGCAGCTATTCAGTAGAGATGTGCTGGATACCACTTTACCGAATTTAACCAGATAGCTATTTACCGGATAGTAGAAAGTTTAAATATACAAGCTAGAGAAAGAAAATGGAGAAGTATTTATAATCAGAATATGTGTTTTTATTGATACAAAACCTGGGGAAAAAACTGGAACAAGTCTAGTTATGTCATCTCTTTCTGTTTGTACCATAAGGCCATATCTTATGATTCATTTTAAGAACAGTCAGTTGTTCTAGGTGGTCAGTCTTGCTCTATTAGGAGAGTAAATAAGGCCAGCACTCATTTTGTTTACAATAATTTCACACAACATTATCTGGTAAAATTTTACCGGATACCACCGGATAGCGGAATTTTACAGGATAGCGGTATCCGAATCTGGCACATCCCAACAGGCCTCATTAGAGCGCACGAGCGCTGGCACATTTTCAATTTCTGCAGGCACAATTTTTTGTTGATTTTTTAGCTAATTATTAAAACTGTGTGTACAAAGCATGATGTTCGCAGGCACTATTTACAATTCAGAAACTTTGTGCAGGCACAGAGATTTAATTTTTTTAGTTCATTAGCTGTGTTTACATGACGAATACGACATACGTTTTCCAAATAATATCTTTTTGTTAGAAACAAAAACCGTTTAAAGCTCTATACACCCACGCAAAGTCTCTTTCACTATCACGCATCAGTGGCTTTGGTCATGTTCGTGAAGTGTGAACAAGTTAACAGTCAAACACTGAAACAGTTTTTTTTGCGTAAACAGTTTTTTCAGGTGTTATTGCATGCAATGCAAGTTTTTTTATTGAAGAGCCTGTCAGAAATAAAAAGAAATGATTGATCGCGTGTAAACTAAATAGACAAAGAACAAATAATATCGTTTGCAGCATCTTTCCCCGCTTCGCTTTACTTGCTTGAGACCTAATTCAATGATCAGAATGTCAGTTTCAGCAGTCCATTAAGGCCCTGTTTACACTATACTGCAGATAGCCGATTTTTGTGCCCGGTAACGAAACGGCACATACATAAACAACGCGTGGGAAAAGCCGTGCGAAAGGACGGCAGCACTCTACTTTTACACTGTAGTATGAAAGGCCGAATACATAAAAACTGAATATGATTGAATGATTCATTCTTTTAGTAAAATTTGAAAAGGAACAGTGCGGGAACACACATTTTTGCAGGCACATTTCAACTTAGTCTAAATTCTGCTCGCAGGCACCAAAAAATATTAATGAGGCCTGCATCCCAATATTCAGAATCGCCTGATTAGTGGTAATATTATTATGCCATAATTAGGATAGATCTTATTACATGTGGTTTTGTTTTACTTTAGGTAAGACCTCTAATGTAGAACAACAAGAGAGAATATTCAACACCATCAATATCACCACTCAGTCGCCTGTTTAGTGCTGTATTTATCAGAGTGTTGAGGGCCGCCATTGTTGTTTACAAATGATGCTTGAGAAACTTCAAAACCATCTTTGGTTGTGCTGAGGCTATTTCTCTCTGATATGGGTGTTTCAAGTCCGGGTTCAAAAGGACAAAAAACACCATACCCAGCAGTGACCACATGTCGATTGCTTCAAGGTTCGCAAGTGAAAGAATTGGGTTGCCATTGCTTTTCTCATCAACAAAACTTTCTGGAGCACGATATAAAATCTTGCAGGCTTTTTCAGCGTTGCCAAAGTTAGATCTTCCATAGAAGATGGTCATGTGATTCGTCACGGTTTTGCAGAGAGTATTAGTCTGCAGAGGGTGCAACTTTCTCCAAAATCGGTAATTTGCATATTGGCTCGTTCTCACAAACATTTCGAACATAATAATGATAATGGTGGTAGTGATTGTGAACGATTATGGTGATCTGATCATAATCATAATAACAACTAATAATGGATAAAACCAATTGATGTTAAAAATATGTTTAATAAAAAACCCAACAGAAAAACAGTATGGGTGCCAAAAAATTGAAACGATCAAATAAATGGCAACCAGTTGCTGCTGGAAATAAGGAGCAACAGCTGTTATGGCAAAAATGACGTTTTAGAAATGGCTCGCAATCCCCATTCAATCCAATTCAATTATAAAAATTACTTTGGTGACTCATTTTTATCAAACTGTTTCAAGTTATGAAAAAAAATTAGGTCACCCAAGGTTTTATTCATATTGCGAAGTATTAGTGTGGATTTGGGTATAAAACTTGTACTTTTCACTTTTCGTGAAACTGTATGGAACCACCAGTCCTTAACCACATTCAGACCCATGCCATACCTTCTGGTACCTGGGGGACGTTTGAGGCCCGCCCACCGATGTTTCACAGAATATATTTTTAAATTCTAGTGGTTTCGATATTGAGTTTCCATGGTGACGTCATTTATGTGATTTTAGCAGGACAAAACATCACAAATTTCCAACAATTCCGTAATTTCCAACATTTGGCTGTTTTTAGCCTTTTCAGGTGAAATTTTCCAACGAATTGGCCATTTGACACCACCACCTTACCACAATTTCTGCCATGGGCTCCATGTCATGAAGTATCTCAAATTGTAAAAGATTATTTATTAAAAACTAATATCTACTAGCAATGATGACATCATTATTGTCCAATGGATCTGCTAGTTTTGTATATTTTGCAAAATAGTCAGTGAGAAAAACAGAGTGAGAAACTGGAAACAATTTATTTTTCCTTGAAAGATTGTTTTCCTGTTGAGTTTGTAACAACGTTACAGGCAAATTACACTGTTAAAAAAACAATCAATTTTTTGGGGTACTCTGAATTTCGTAAAACATGCTTTATCAAAACGTGATCACCATGGCCTTGGAGAGGGGCTCAAAAGCCCTGGTATAAATAGAGTGAATGTCTATTTTAATAATAATTCCTTCAAAACATATTCAATAAACCTTCTCTTCATCTATTAAATCTTTCCTGTCTGGCCCAGTCAAAATTGTTCTGACTGATGAAGTCGTGAATCGAAAAACAACACATTATAATAATAATAATAATATTATAGATATAAAGGTATAAATATAGATATAAATGGATATAAATAGATATAAATAATAAACAGATACAAATAATAATATTATAGATTAAAAATTGAAACTCGACAAGTACCAGGCACTCCACTCACACACCAAGATTGGTGATATTTTGAATTTTCATGATTCTACATGGGTGTGCATGATAGCCTTTTCTAGAAAAATGAAAAATTTTCAACCTGATTTATGATAATTAATGCTAATTTATATTAACTGCCAATCGAACCACCAGGCTGCAGAACGATGTCACGCAACTTGTACACCAGAAATTATATTTGCAAATTAACGTCGATCTTGCAACTTGCACACTTTTTGATCGAAGGAAACGCTATCTCATATAACAAAGTCGGCAAAAACACAGAAACTATGATCTTTTTTTTATTTTCCAGCCAATAATAATTTTCTCTCTCGCAAGACTTTTTATGCTTATTTTTAATAATAGGGAAAACAATACTTGTACGTTCATTTTGTTATTGTATAAAACTCAACATCGAGCTCACAAGCTGTGAATGCCTGTGATTCAGGAGGACAATAAGGCACAAAGTACAATAAGGTAATACTTTCAGCGAATTTTAATAAATAGTCCTTGTTTTCTGATATGGGTCTTTGTTTTCGAAACACCACAAAATAAACATAATTTTTCATGAGAATTGAATTACATTACAGCAATTAAAACCATGATTTTGCTATTACTGTATTCTGAGGGTCATAAGCAGCCTGAAAGTATATCACTGTGTAGTACTGGTTTAATTTTGCTTTTAACAGTGCTTGAAATATTGGTGAAATGTGTTTGGCTGTTAATAATCTCTAAGTTTTTTCAACAACCATGCATTAATAGTACAGTGTAAGGAATAAAGTCCAAAGTATGTGTACTGTAAATGTAAAGTACTGTATGATGCTGTACCCACATGATTGGTTGCTTCACAAATAGCACATGTGTTCAACAACATTTACAACTGGCAGCTACTACTTATGTTACTTTTGGCAAACTTTGACCATACCATTCCTTTAATAACATTTTAATGCAAGATTTACTAACCTTGACAATAGAAGGTATATTAGCCCTGCTGTTTATGCCATTTTCATTTATGTTCTCAGCAGAAGCCAGCCAGTCTTTCCTGTTGCTGAATTATTTTGATATTCTGCTCAATGAGCCTGTGGTTGTTTAGCAGCCTTCTCACGACCTCTTCATTTTCCTTGAGCATTTGGCCAATGGTCACAAGTCTGCACAAAACTCAATAGATGTTAACAGTGAGGTCATTGATCAAGAGTATGGGATGAAACCTTAATCGCTGTTATAGCTGATGATTTCCCAGCAAATGGTTATGTTCAGCCGTCAATAGGGGCATAGTCAGCCGCTCAATTTCATGCGTTAAATGTTACTGGCAATAGCACTTGCGTACTTTTGGACATACTTTTGTGTTTCCGATTCTGCAATGGATGTTTTGCTGTCTAGTATTTTAAAAAAGGTGCTAGAAATTGCAGCACTGTCAAGAAATTGGGTGGCTGGTTTGGCATTAGGATTTCCGAGTACATTACATTCCTTTTGAAAGGAAATTGGTTTGGTTAAAGATATATTTACCAAGTACGTCGTATGTCCAAAATACCACTCCCTTTACAAGTTCAAGGATAGCTATCAAACTGTTGGGAGCTGTAACATATCCAAAGAATGTGCTTTATAAAATAACACGTACACAACAAGCAATTTGATTGGTCAATACCAGTGCAGGATGAGAGTATCCTGCACGGAAATTTACAGCAATTTTAAGTGGCGTTTTCCATCTCATTCCGTTTATCGTTATAAGTTAAAACAAAACTCTCAAAAAAAACAGAATATAGTTTTTGTATTGTGAGAAAACTATCACTGAGAAAACTGATCGTCTGATCCATTTTGTGTTCAATAGTGAAGTTAAACAAAACGAGGTTTGAAAAGGGCATGTTTTGAAATCAACAAACTCGCGAGAATAATATACTGTTTAAATACCTTCTATTTTCTTGCCTGATGAACTCACTGGGAAAAGAACAATCTTTATCTATACGAAGTGAAATACCGAACAGCTCTCGACTTAAAATCCAAAATCTTCCAGTGAAATTGTGAAAAAGACAGGGAAGACCTTTCCAGAGCGACAGTAGCTGCCCATAATATCTGTCTGTTCGCTTTGAAACAACAAGCCAAACCCTGAGACAGCTGATTCCAGTTACGATTAAGCGTTTGCCTAAAACTAGTCAGTATTTTTGATATTCAAAGTCTGGTTTTTCATCCATATTCTTCTCTTTAATTCTTGTCGGAAAAACAAATTTCAGCTTTCCGGCCTGCTCGTCTGCTGTTCTGCTGTTGGAGACGAATTATAATTGTAGTTTATAATTCTTGGGAGAATTTGTATTATAATCATTATTTTTGGTATTCCTTTATTAATAAAATTCCCCAATCACAGGCACCGTTGGCGACGTCAGCCTTGGGGTTCCACTTTATTGAATTAAGTAACACTGAAATATGGAGCTATCAAAACCTTGTTTTGTAGTCATGGAGAAATCGCGAGATTCGTTCTGTCGGCCAAATAATGTGACGTAAGAATCTGGAGGGACTTTCAAATTTATCACGGTACTCCGTGCTTGGCTGCCCCACGTAACTACGCATTTATGCTAAATGTTGACTAGAGCGACCATTCGATCAATCTATTCCTTTGGAGTAAGATATATTCCTTTGGGGTATTTTCAAGAGAACGTCATTCTAGTTGGCATTATTCCTGGCCCAAACGAACCTAAATTAAATAAATGCATATCTATCACCTCTTGATTAACTGTTAATACTTTGGCGTCAAGACAGGTACAACATTACAGGTCACAACATTTTCCAGGCTGTTTTGTGCGTTGCCTCTAATGTTCCAGCAAGTAGGAAAGTCTGCGGATTTTCCAGTCTCCAATCTAGGAATGCGCGCAAAAAATGATCCAAGGAGTTTGTCACAGGAGGGGTTTGGTGAACCAACGGATTATGTGGGTTTTGATCTTTGCACTCCAAGGAATATTGTTGAACATCGATGGAAAGTGGAGGAAATTTCAATGCAAACAACCCAAGAACAGCACAGCACTTCTGAGTCCTCTTACAGAATAAGGTATTCCGAGCTTCTCAGACTGTCCATTCCCTTCACTGTAGTAGACCCAATGCACAATCTATTTTTGGGTACTGTTAAACATGTAACTGCTGCATATAGGAACAAGCTCAGGAAAAGTTGATGCTACAGATGTCCCCACAAATCTGGGCTTCTAAAATTGCGAAATATTTTGCCGGGTTTAAGGTGGAGCAATGGAGAACATGGGTCACTGTTTTTTCAGCGTTTGCGTTGTTTAGCCACTTACCTGAGAACGACTACAGATGATGGTTAAATTTCGTAAAAGCATGCAAGATACTATCTAATGCAATGGCTAGAACGCTCGTCAAGAGGAGAGAAGTCGATCAAGCCATTCGTGGAAAAGAAGCGAGCATAGTCGATGCAGCCGTCGGCCTTCATCTGCATCTGAAGAACCACCAGCTCGGGCTAAAGAATTATTTGACCAACAACGCCAAAACGCTCAAGAGGCTCAAATCGGATATTGGGGCGAAATCGAGGGTGGCATGCAGTTTGACGACAAGAACTGCAAAGGTCATGGAGCCATAAAAAGCAACTCGCCAGCAACAACCTGGAAGAGATTGAGATCGCCGAAGGTAAGGTGGTGCTTATAGAGCGAAATAACATATTTTGCTCTCCGAGAAGTATGGCTGGGATGTGGTACATTGCTACACAGCCTATCCCCTGGCAAGCGATTCAGAAGACGAAAAACGAATAAACCGCTATTAAGAAAAGCAAATCAATGCAAAACGAGAAGAAGGCTTCGCGTTTTAGAGCTAGAAAGTCCGTTCGTGCACCAGAAAGGCCGAGTCCTAATTGGGAGAACATGTCTTCGGGGCGGTTCCAAGGCTGGAACACTTATCGCCCACCTTGTGACAACCCCGGTGTGGCGTGTTTTCGTTGCGGAAAACCAGGGCACATCGCACAAGAGTGCCGTTCAGTCAATGCCAGATACATGGTCGCAAGTTCAACATCAAGCGGTCAAAACTGAGTCAGTTAATTTTGTTGATCCAGAACCAATTGAGAGTAATTGTTACATGGAAAATCTGGATAGATATTCTCCTGTCAAAGTTAACTGTGTAACTGAGCAGTTGCACTTTTGAATGCTCCAAGGATTTATGTTCCAAACTGAAATATCTAATCCAAAGTAACTTATATTTTCAAAAATATGCCTTCAATGACACTGAATCTGGAAAGATTAATTCTTAAGCCTGGTTCACACGAGCGACATAACCAACGAAAACAAAGCATGACTTTTGCTCCGGGACGTACGAAGACAAAACGAGAGTTTTTCTTTGTTTCCTCTTTTGTTTTGCTCTTGCCTTATTCTTCTTATGATTATGATCATGTCCATCTTTATGTCGCAGGCTTATCTTCTTTCCTTTGTTTTGTTTTGTCTTGTCCTTATGATTATGCTCTCGTGTGAACCAGGCTTTACCGAACAGATAGCACAATAAATTCAAAAATAAATGAGTCTGTTGAAGCCCTAAACAAAAGGTTTACAGAAGTCGAGGCTTCTCAAAATTCCTATCAATGACAGTGTACATGCTGCCATTCAGGACATAAAAAAAACAATAGAAGAACACAGAGATCAAATTACAACAGATAGATGAGAGTATCAGACGAATAAATGACGAAAACTACAATCTTGAAGCTTGCCAGCAATACACGCGACGAGATTCGCTAGAGATCAACGATAGATACATAGAAAACTTAATTTAAACATGCTGACCATCAACCGAAGCTGATTTCCACGATGGGCGTGTACAAAAGAAATGTAGAAGTATAGTATTTAAAAGCTATTTACAAAATATAAGATATAGTATTAAATCAATTAGTAACATAATCATTAAAGGTGCAGTCCAGTCCGTTCTGCGCATGTGTGATATTTCAAACGTTGGGGACCCCATATATCAACAAACTTTAACGGAATAGATTTGCGACAGTTCGAAAGCAAGTATTCGTCAAAGGTGGCGAAGGCACGAGTGGTAGTTTGATATATTATCCACATTTAGGAACAGAACAGCTTCTTATAACACGCTTTTTAGGCGGAAAAGCTCAAGCGTGTGAAAAAATTCCGCAATACTTCATGTTCAATGTTTATATAATGCAATGTAAACAAACGATGTAAACAGAAACGTGGACATGTGTAGAACGGACTGGACGGCACCTTTAATCAACTAGTAATCTATTTACAGGTACATTTACAATTAATGTGAGTTACGATTTTCTTTCGAAAGGAAGAACGGGATTTGCTATCCCTAATTTCTTTTGGAATAGAATTCCAAAGGTATGCTCTGTCATACATGAAACTATTTTTCATATTAGTACGTGGTTGTGGTAAACAAAGACTATTTGAAATGTTCCGAAGATTATAGATCGTCACTCACCTTTATATGTGCAAAGATTAGTGAGTGACAGTGCCCATTTTATTTAATAATTTGTACATCATTTTTGCTTTAGCTTTCTTCCTTTCTGTTTTAAGTGGCTCCCAGCCCAATGCTTGCAAAGCAACAGAATGATCTATGTCATGCTCATATTCATGATAATTCGAGCAGCTCTATTTTGGAGTTTTTGAAGACGTTTTGATTGTGTTTCACCGAACACATCCCATACTTCACAACAGTATTCGAAGTATGGGCAAACAATAGTATTATATACAGAAGGAAGTGTTTGCTAATCAGCAAATTCTTTTAAATGTCGAAGAGCCGAGATTCTTGTTATTTTCTTGAAAATATTTTCAGTGTTACTCTTTGAAGATAAATGCTGGTCAACTGTCACTCCAAGAGTTTTGCATCCATAAACTTGTTTAAACGGTTTGTTTTCAATTTCAACATTTGGTTGCAAATTTGAAATACTTTTTATCATTTGTTTTGAACAATTAACATAAATTCAGTCTTAGCTACATTTAGGCTAAGTTTAATTATTGGCGATAAACCATTTTCTAAGGTTTTCCAAACTAACTTCTAACTTCAAGATCAGTTGTAGAGTCTTCAGAAGCTGTCAGGTTTGTGTCATCAGCAAACAACCAACGTTTTGTTTTATATAGACATTGAGGCAAATCCTTAATATATAATAGGAAGAATAGTGGTCCTAAAATAGAGCCTTGTAGTGTGCCACATTTGATCAATTTCTCTGAAATAGATCCTTTTATTTCTGACTTCTATTTGAGAGATAAGATTTGAGAAAAGATAGAGCTTGTCAATTTCCTCAATAGAATTTGATGATCAACAGTATCAAATGCTTTTTTAAGTCAATTAAAACTACAGGTTAGACATTTTCCTGTCTAAAATCATATACCACTTATTAGTTCAGTCCAGTAATGCTGTCAGGGGCGCCGGAAGCAACTCGGAGCAGAATCTCGGAAAAGGGCACTTTCACCTTACTTGGTAAACCAGTAGTAAGAGAAGCCATCTGTCTTTTATTTATTTAAAGTGCCTATGACATGAAAATTAAGTTTATCTTATTTGAAAGAACTCTTAAAATAATTAAGAATATCAATTTAAAGCTTTTCCATATTTAATTTAGTTCGTGAGATATTTAGACTTATATGATATTCAAATGAGATGATCTATGACGTCACAAGTTGTGCAATACATTTTAACATATTGGAAGATCGTGTATATCTTTAAGATTATTGAACGAAATCACTTGAAACTTTGCATGTCGATACAGACCACTAAACGGAATAAGATCGTTCAAGTTTTAATGTTACAACAGTAATAGTATAGTTCCCAGACCACTACATCTCTTTTTTAAAAATCTTCGTTTTCTAACATAGTAGGCTTTGCACCAACGTCAAACTTCAGTTTCAAATTAGTTAAGTTAGTGCAAATCTACTCAACCAGTACCAATTCGCAAATGTTTCCCACCGAAAAGAAAACAAATCATTTTGTTTTGTTTTGAAAATCAAGAGGTCTGGAATCTAATCATTTACCATGGCGACCATAAAACTAGAACTATGTTATCCAGTTTAGTGGTCTGTATGCACATTCAAAGTTCCAAGTGATTTCCTTCAATAATCTTAAAGATATATGCGCTTTTCCAATATGTTAAAATGTTGTGCACAACTTGTGACGTCATAGATCATCTCATTTGAATATCATATAAGTCTAAATAACTCAACAACTAAGTGAAATATGGAAAAGCTGTAAATTGATTTTCTTAATTATTTTAGGAGTTCTATATTTTAGGAGTTCTATATTTTAGGAGTTAAATAAGATGAACCAAATTTTCATGTCATAGGCACTTTAATATCTATTACTGGACTCACAGTAAACGTTTGTGTCAATATTTAATAATTAAGTGGATATATGTAACATAATATAATATGTTTTAATATTTAAGAAATAGAAAATGCTTGCATCAGTTGCGTGTCTGTGTAACCAAATTACACAACCTATACTTGATATACTAGTTAAATTTAGATGTTTTTGCTTTCCGAATTTTGGCGGTATAAATTTTAAATTAGAGTTATAAAATCAATTCAAAACAAAGTATAAGATATTGTAATGGTACCAAAGGACGCACAGCTGCCCCCATAAGCAAAGGGCACCCCTGAATGCTGTAGTTGTAGAGTGAAATTTACGAAAACCAAATTGACAATTTGATCATACAGAATTCCTTCCATAATTTTGCTAAAGGCTCGCAAAACTGAAATTAGTCTGTAGTTTCCTGGTACGTTTCGTTGACCATTTTTATAGGTATTACTCTAGCCATTTTGATTCATCAGGGAAAGAGGATAGAGTAATAGGCTGATTAAAAATACGTGTAAGTGAATCTGAAATGGTAGGTGCGACTATTTTAATAATTTTACAAGAAATATCTCTGCCAGTGGCTTTATTGCTAGAAAGACCATGCAAGAGATGTTCGACATTACTGACAGTAACCGGCTGGAATGCAGTGAATTCTGATTTAGCATTCTTAATATATGTTTCAAAGTTGTAATTTGAAGTATCAATTTTGCCAGCTAAATCAGGGCCTTTTTATGATGTTACTTATAAAATATCGATGAAATACTAGATTTTCTGCTATTCAGGAAAAATGATATCTTAACATGTGAAGATAAAAATGACATTTTCACTGAGCAGTGAAGATATCAACTTCGTACCCAGGGACTTATCTCCACTCTCCGCCCGCACCTGAAGTGGAGATAAGACCCTGGGTACGAGGTTGTGAAGATATCATTTTTATCTTGACGACACATGCAGACATATGTACTTCTAGTACATATTCCATTTAAGGAAGTGACCGACGAGCAAATAGAAGGCATTAACGAACAAATACATGGCACTCGTACCAGCCCGCTGGATGTGGGATTGTTAACACGTTACGATATGTTCGATTATCTGCTCTTTTTAAGAAAACTACGTTCGCTAGCAGGATAATCTGTACGCATATTGTAAACAGATAATTTATCTTTGTTTTAATATATATTGTAGCTTTGGGAGTTGATTATTTCTCAAGAAAACGTTCGTCGAAGACAGCCGTGTTTTTGTTTACAAGATGGTATCCGTATTAGGAAAATTATATTTTGGCATGTTCGATTATCTGCGCTTTTAAAGAGAACTAAGTTAGCTACCGGGATAAAGCTGTACGTATGTTGTAAATAGATAATTTAACTTTCCTTTGATATACTCTATAGCTTTGAGGGTGGTTTATTTCTCCAAGGGTTAGGACCTTTGTTGTTTTGGGGTCGGTTACAATCCAATTAACGAGGAGGCTGGTACGAGGTTTGAACGTGTCAGCTATTTGCTCGTCAATGCCTTCTATTTGCGCTTCCTTATAAGGAATACGTACTAGATACCCCTATCCATGCAGAGGCGTAGGAACGGATTTAAAGTGGCGGGCCTGGGCTGAAGTCGACAAACAGGTAATCAGTGACCGCATTTATAGGAGGTCCGGGGAATTTATGAAATCTAGAATCACGGAAACACAATTTGCAGCAATTTGAGCAAACTTTTTCATCTAATTCTACAGTGATCATGGTTCAAATGAATCCAAGCTTACCTGCTGCCATTTTTTGCGCCTAGTACGGACAGAAGGGTCTGGGAACCAATCTGACACTCGCGTGCCAAGGTTTTAGGGTTGCCTAACACTTCAGGCTACACCCACTGTTGGTTTGTTTTGTCTACCCAATAAATTGCATTTTTGACCAGCAATTTTTGTGGAATAATCTTTTTAGCATTTCCTAGCTCTGTATTCACTTTATTTCTTGTTGTTTTATAATTTAACCAATACTTTTCTAGGTTTAATAATGGATTTTCTTTTGAATTTGTATCTTGTAACATAAGCTCGTTTATAGCACTTGTAATCCAAGGAACATTTTTGCTCTAATATTGTTGTGTTGAAGTGGTGCATGTTTATCTAGGACGTCTAAAAATAATTTCTTCCAAATTTTCCACATAGCATTTGGATCTTCAGCAAAAAAATACACATTTTCCCCAGTGTGACACATCAGATCCTCAATACATTTTTGGTTATCACATTTTTTCATATTTCTAATCTCAACAGTGTTTTCTTGTTTTTTTAATAACAGAAAGTTTCCTGATTGCAAATACTAAACTATGGTCACTTACACCTGTATGGATAACACCAGAATCAGAAACTTTCTCTGTAATAGTAACTATATGATCAATTAGGCTGGAGGTTGTCATAGTTACTCGAGTAGCTTCATCGATCAATTGTGATAACTGATACAATTCATACAATGACTTTATTTTCTTTGTTGGCACATTAGAATCCAATCCTTATCTGTTTTTAGCATATCACAGTTTAGATTACCAAGAATATACATTTCTTTATTTTCATCATCAATAGATTTGATTAATTTTTCGAAATGATCAAAGAATTCAGATGATGCATTGGGTGGTCTATAAACTGTTGTAACAAGAAATATGTCTGCTATGTGGCTTAATAATTTCTACACAAACAGCCTACAGTTCAGAGGGAATCAGATCATAGTACTCTTAATAGTACTCCAGATCATAGTAATCTTATAGTACTCCACCCCCATTCCTTGATCTGTCTTTTCTAATATTATAATAGTTAAGGTGAATCATCAGTTACACTAGAATCGAAGCGTGTCTCATTCAAGGCAATAAGATCAATTTAATTGTTTGACATTGATACCTTATTTCATCAATTTTCGGGCAGACTAACAATGTTAAGAAAAGCCATTTTAAAACCTCTTTCATTAGGAATGGAGTTAAGGCTGGTGAAAAAATGTTACTCGCATTGTTTGAGAAATTATGACTATCTAATGCTTCATTGCTTGACTCACTCACATATTGTAGATACATTGTCCATTCTCTCTTACGGGACTCAGATGGAGAGCGAAGGTTACAATGATGTACTGGATTCGATTCATATATGTACTGCCTATGCGGCAGTCACTATATATCGTTGGTAAGGTTTGGATGTGTTAATATGCACACTGCTGTGGTGAATGTGGGAGAGCTCGGAGTAGACAGACGATACATGGACGATCGTCAAACTCGTATCCTCAGAAAACTGTCCGGGACTAAGAATAATTTTTCTGAGGATACGAGCTTGACATCGTCCATGTATGTATCGTCTGACTACTCTGAGCTCTCCCACATTCACTACAGTAGTGTGTTTATCAGTTTTTAATTGTGTCACCCTTGTAACATGATCATGGGTTTTACCTCCCCTAAAAAAATTGAAAGCAACATGCAGTGCTCATTTGAAGTACTGTAGATGACTGAACTTATAATTTTACAAAATTAAGAGTAGGTGGTGATGATCAAGTTACTAGATTCTAATGAGATCCATCATGATATTCTTAATTATTGTTATTCATCTCTTGTAGTGCTGCCTTGGACTGCAGTTCCATAATCCAAATGTTGCAAGTCAAAACAAATATCAGATGCAGCCAATAGATTCATTATCCAGACAGTACCATTACATGGTGACCAATTGTTCAAAGAGAGGGCCAGAAACACTCAATGGACCTTCCAAGATGGGAACAACCCACATGACAGATTGAAGGGACTCAGAATGGAGTTTGCCGATTGGCATTGCCTGCGGGGGTTAAATACCAGGTTAGTGTCTGGTGCGGAATAACCCACTTGTCATGTTGAGGTAGCCTCCTCACATGCGCAGATGTGCGAGGATTCAGCAATGAATTCGACGAAAAACCAAAAAAAAAGGCGATGGAATTAGCAAGAAAACGAACACGTCTACAAATCGTCGCCCGGCCATGCAGCCAGAGGACGCCAAAAGTTCCGTACTGTTATCGAATTACCACCATATACAACTTGGTTGTATAAATGTCACCACCTGCAAAGACGAGATGAAGCTCGTCCAGTGCATGCTCAGCGTCAAGGATCTCAAGCACACTCTGTCGGTATTTACCGAAACGCATATGGTAGGAAGTGGCGTCATTGACGAGTGGAATACAACCGAGCTTGAGGGATGGCAATTTTGCTATAGTGGATATAAGCGAAAATCAGCTGCTGGCGTCGCCATAGCACTCAGCCCAACAGAAACTTTTGTGGACTCCACCGAAGTGTTACCGGGGAGAATCATGATAGTGAGAGTCAAAACCGCTGGAATCAAACTTCAAATCTGTGCAATCTACGCACCAACCAATCTAGCGAGTACCCAGGAAAAAAACAACCTTCTGGCAAGCGCTACGCAAAGCCCTACAAGACGCAAAGAAGAACTTTCCAGGGCATAAGATCATAGCCGCGGGAGACTTCAACGCCACACTCGGCAAGGACGCACCTACATGCCCATTCATTGGACAATGCAATCACGACAACTATCCCACTAATGATAATGCCACCGCTTAGCCAACCCGCTGCAATAATTCGAACTATATGCAGCAAACACCCTCTTTACGGCGAAAAAGAAGCATATGAAGACATGGGAACTCGGTAAAGCAGCAAAGCGCCTGGACTACTTTGCCAGCGAGCTATTCATCCACAAGTTTACCCGGAACTGTCGCTCACACCCTAGATTCTCCCAAAGCTTCGAAACCAACCACTACCTGATCGTGCTCTACCTCTGCCTAACCATCAACACAGCAGCGTTCACGAATATTCCAAAAGCGAGATCCAAAACCGAAGGCCCAACTAAGTACTCTTTGTGATTCCCACCTGACAAGAACTGATTATTCTAAAGCTCTAGAAGACGAACTCGCTTCACGCGATGAATTTGATGACCTGGTCGTGAACACAATCTGTGGGCAAATTCAGGACGCCATTTATGCTGCAACGGAGAGTGCGATCCCGCACGGGACAAAAACTGAGGAACCGTGGATAACGGATGAGTTCAAAGAGCTTGTGAAGGTACGCTCTGAAAAAGACCCAAGGGAGCGCCGTCGTGCATCGAAAAGCCTACGAAAATGTCGCCAAAAGCTGAAAACACGATTTTTCAAAACCAAGGCCGACGCCATAAATATGGCGGCTGAAGAACGCAATGTGGAGGCAGAATTTAAACTAGCTAAATCTAGATCGGTCCTTCGGAGATCCACGAAACTTCGATGCCCACCGGCTGAACTACATGCTCACTTCAAAGCCCACTTATCAGAAAGACCGCAGCCCATTCCAGAGGAACTTCGTCAGCCCGAGAATTATCCCCATCTAGAACCTGAATTCGAAACCGAAGTTGACGAATCTACGCCCACTATCGCGGAGGTTGACCGGGCTTTTCGAAACCTGAAGAACAATCGCTGCAAAGGCACCAACAACATCAGTGCGGAACAGCTCAAATATGCAGATAGCGATAAATTGCGACGCTATATCATGAAGGAATGCCAACAGCCTGGCTGGAGTCACGCTTGAAGTGCTTCTGGAAACAAAAAGGATCTGCCACTGACGCAACCAAACACCGTGGGCTCTGTATAAATTCGACGGTCAATAAGGTCCTTATGATCATAGTGCTCAATCGTCTACGAGAGACATATGAACGAAATCTTTTACCCCACCAATATGGGTTTAGACGAAATAGATCGACCATCGACGGCATATACCTGGTGAAGAATTTGACGTCGAAAATCTCTGGTGAGATCTTTGGGTCACTTATAGACCTTCGAGCGCTTATGACCACTTACACCGCCCAACCCTGTTCGCCATACTAAGGCAGCGTACGAAAACTTTCAAAATAGCCAAAATCTTAGAGCGCATGTACGAAGGAACAACTGCAAAGCTTGACAACTACAATGAGCCAATACCGGTCGAAATGGGGGTACGTCAGGGTGGCAAAGAGTCGCCCTGCACTTTCAACATCATGCTCGACTTTACATTGAGAGTAGCCTTACACAAAATCCAAGAAAAGCACCCGAATGTTGGAGTAGAATTCAACTTTGATATAAAAAACGAGTCTACAAATCGCGAGCAGAGGGCAAGGGCAGCCACTAGGAGGCGCAGTAGGGCGGTAATAGTGCTATACGCGGATGACATATTAATAGTCAGTCGGTGCATACGAGAACTTGAGAGTATGATGGAGATAATTCGTCAAGTGTTCTCAAGATTTGGGCTCACAATGGCCGATGACAAAACCATCACAATGCAGTGGAACGTGGCAGCGGAATCCTGCGAAAAAAATACCTTGATCAGCCTGGATGGGGTACCACTGGAAAATGTACGTTCATTCAGATACCTCGGACACGTTCTTACCGACGACCCGTCAGCAGCTGCACACATTACTCAACAAATAAGCTCTGCTTGAAAAAAATGGTCGGAAATGAAAGGGGTGCTAACAGACCGAGAAGTACAACTATGGGTACGGGTGAAGCTCTTGGAAGCATGCATAAGACCACGCCTTGCATACTCGGTCCAAGCCACACAGCTCCTGAAATCGGAGATGGATAAGCTTGAAACAATATGGGTCAACTTTTTAAGGAAAATGGTGGCTATACCCGCAAAGGAAACCGATCAGCTGAAAGTGAAGAAGCGGAGTGGAACTGGGCCTATAGACCTCTTTCATAATGGCACCTACATTAAATATTCTTTTATATTAATTTAAATTAGCCTTTCTGACCTCGTTCGTGTGTCTGTAATTCCAAAGAATCTTTGCTTTGTAACGAGGCCAGAAAGGCTAATTTGCATGCATATAAAAGAATATTTAGACTGGCCGCCATTATGAAAGAGGTCTATAAGCTTTCAAATTCTGATGTGTATGAGATCTGTAAATCAGGTACTCTTCGAAGGTTCTGTGAACGACAGCACCTCAAATACATAGCCCACTTGACCCGCATGGAGAATAATGACGAGCGAAAAAGATGGTGCTTTACAAAATCCGAGCACAAGTATGCAAAAAATGAGTGGAAAAAAAGAGGTGATATGGTTGGTATCGACGAGGGCCAGTTAAGGAAGACAATGTTCGACAGAAAGAAATTCATGGAATGGATAGATGAAGTCTACCCAGTCCAACCTCAGAAGCGGAAATAACTGCTTTCGAAGGAAACCCTGATGATGATGCAAAATTGAATTTGTACATGGTTTGTGATTCAACTGCTGTATATTAATACCATCATGTTGAATATCATACTGTGGCTATCAAACCATCAACCACTTAATAAAATAATTACATTATATGATTTCTTTCAGGTTGAATTATAGTTTTGTATCTAATGCTTCATGAACCGATCTGGCAAGTATAACGCTGCCATAGGAGTGGAAACCCATTATAATGAATATAAAGAATTTCATAAATGTGAAATTGAGGCACACATTTGTGCTTCTTTCATGGAAATGTCCGGAATGAGCAACTTATCAGGTTTGTTATTTCTTAAAAATGAAAAATAATTAAGATTTTATTAACTGAGCCTTTATAACTACCACCTGTCTCCTGGACGTGCATTTATAGACCCCTTGCAGTAAATCCCAACCTGGATGGCAGAACAATATTATAATTATTTTTTGATCATTCAAAATTATTTTTTAGCAAAAAATATCATTGTTTTGTCCTCCATATTATTCCACTTGTCTCTGCAGATATTATATTAACCCATTCCCGCCTGAGCCAGCCAAAAGCATCCCATTTATTATTTTATTCTGTATAATGCCAGATTTTTACTTGTCAAGGAGAAACCCCTCAGCTAGCCTATGGCGAGGCAGCAATGAACCTTTCACTTCATAGATGTACCCAACTATGAAGTACCTGATGAAGATACCACAAAAGACATCAGAAGAAAATGGCTGTTGGAATTGTGTTTATTATGTTCATAAATACCTGATTAATTTTGAAGTGGAACCTTTGGTGCAACAAATACAAAACCTTGGTGAAACATTGAAGGATGCAATCAGAATTTTGTCCATCACTCAATGCGTGTGAAGTAAGTATGGTACTCGAATCTTTTAATATAGTGTGAAATTTAAAGGACACAATTAAAATTATGATGGAAAAATTGTAGGATAAAAAGCAATTAATGGTACTAAGTTTTTTGGCCCCTCTTTTTTGCCCATGAACTATTACAAAAACCAGCAAGGAATATTTTTTATCTGGCATGGTTATGTTTCTGAAAGGTACATGTCGAGTTACAGACAGCCTTGGTTTTTATCACTGCCGATTTTCTTGTGGACTTGTTTTTTCAACGACAGCCATAAGAAACAAGTAATTTGGATTATTTTGATATTCATGTGAATGATAATTAAGTAAATCGTTTGAACCTAGGGGTATCATTATATGTGTGAAATTGATCGCCCAGGTTGTTGTAATCTTGAGAAAGACTGTTGTTGGTGACTGATGTTTCGATGGCCTCAGCGGCAGTCATCTTCAGAGTCAAGTAAAGCGTTTTTTTTCCAGGTTTGCCTATATATACGTCTGGTTCATTACATCATCGTTTGTTTGTGTCATAATTAGTGTGAAACTTATATTGGTGAAACCGGCAGAAACCATAAAATCAGACTAGCTGAACACAAACGAGCAACTAGAAACACGAAACAACAAAACACGATATTGACTGGGACTCGCCTTAACAAAAAAAGTCCATAGGCTTGCCTATAGGTTCTATAGGCCATTATAAAATAACTTTATTCTATGCACGCTGTGATTGGTCAGCTTGCCGGTATCGATCAGACTACGGAGACCGAAATGACGTCTATAGAGACCCGGGCAAACATATTCTATTATTTAATTGGAACATTTTCTATAGGCGACCTATAATGAAACCTATTAGCCTATAGACGCCTATAGGTAATTGGAACATTGCCTATAGGGCACCTATAGACTTTTTCTGTAAGGGAATCGGCTGAATGTATCGTCTTTAATACAAACTACAAACAGCGATTTACATTAGAAAGTTGGTATACCAACTTGGAACAAACCACTTAACACATCACAACAATTACCAATCCCATACAAAAGACTTCTTTGCACGCACCAACGAACAATAGACCTACCGACAAACTACTGGTCCACGCCTAACGCAACACCCACTCACACTAATGACACAAACGATTACGTAATGAACCAGACGTATATATAGGCAAACCTGACAAACACGCTTTACTTGACTCTGAAGATGACTGCCGCTGAGGCCGTCGAAACGTCAGTCACTAAGTCTTTCTCAAGACTACAACAACCTGGACGATCAACACCACATATAATTGATAGGAAACACTTGTACTTTTATTATCCATTGACAGAATTCAATTTTTGTGTTAGAGCATCCAGGATCACCTCAGCAGCAAGAAACCGACACCAGTCTGACAGCAAGTAGAACATCGGCAGAGGACTACTTGTTTAATTATCATAAGTCAAAGCTTTCCTTTGGCCTCATGATATTGGAATTTAATGATGCCATAAAGGAAGGTGATGGTGAAAGGTTACATGACCTATACAAATTTGCTCTTCTTTTTAAAGAAAATGGGAAGGTTAAATACTCTTATACGATTCTCGTGTATTTAGTGCAAATTTAGAGTATTTTATCTGAAGCAGATGCACACAATCTGAAATGGAACCGGCTTTTAGCAAGCATGGCAAAGTTTGGTGGGAATAATTTGATGACATCATAAGTTGATGACAAAATAATTGTCAGTGGTGAGATACAGAATGCTGCCATAACTTTTTATCTATTATTATTTACTTTTATTCTCTGATTTTTTGTTATTTTTGGGCTTTTACCTTATATTAAATCAGAAGGTATTTTCTGTTAACAAACAGGGGGCAAATAACTAGGATAAGCGGGATTATGGTATTTTATGATTGGTAAGTTGATGCAATACATCTCACTGACGTGTTGGGGGAAAATGTTAGGGATTGAACATGTGTCAGCTCACTTGCAATAATTCATTAAGCAGGTAAAGGGCATGTCATCCTGAATGGTTAAACAAGTGCTGATATAATTAAGATAATACATAATGTTGTGCTCTCTAGCCTATGCAGGCTAGCATTGTGTTAATTACTATTGCAATAAATATGACATGTGTTAATTATAATTATGATAGCAATATAGAGCTGTCTTCCAGTGGAGTAAAATATTTATCAATAATCTTATGCAGCTATATTTTATGTTGCTATATATTGGTGTCTTACACAGCTACATATATTTCCTAGTGATCGGACCGATGGTAGTATTAATACCAGAAGACAAAGTGTATATATTATATAGAGTGAAACATTCAGTTTGAAATAAACTCTTACTTGAAAGAAATATAATTAGTTATAAACATTGGCATTTACTACCATAATCTCACTTTGATCTTTAGATATTAAGATTTGTTTGATATGTAAATGTCCTCACTTTGACATTACGCTGCATAGTGACTTATTGAAGAAGCCTGCATATATACAGTTTTGGCATTTTGTAACAAAATTATGAAAGTGTGTAAGCCCATTTCCATGATACTAAACATACGAAGTTACTTACGTTTTGAGTGCTTTGATTTAATAATCCCAAATATATATATAAATGCTTTTTCAGTGAGTTACTAAACATGCGAAGTTACTTACGTTTTGAGTGCTTTGATTTAATAATCCCAAAGATATATATAAATGCTTTTTCAGTAAGTTATTATACAGTGTGACATCATAGTGAGGATCCGGCCTTTACATATCAAACAAATCTTAATCAGTGCAGGTTGATATAATTGCACCCAAAAAGTAAACACTTTGAGTTATTTAGTTTGATGTCTAATTATGAAACAATGAAATTCAGAACAACACAAGCTTGACAGTTTAAAGGCTCTCAGAGATACATGTAGTGTCTATTATAAGTCCATTCGATTGGCAAATCAATGGGTTATCTATTTTTAAGTAAAATAACTTAGGACTACGCTATTACGGCGGGCGAGGGGTTGTTGCGTACCCGTATTTCTAGTAATTATCACTATTCTTGATAAAAATGCTCTCGCAGCACATGTTTTAGTAGATCTAAAACACTCATGCTATGCCCTCATTTTTTAAATCTGATAAAACACTGCTGCTTGTTTATTATTAACCAGTACTTCAGATACTAATATGGAGAGAAACGTCACTGCATGCATATATGTCCACAAACATATTAAAACTCATAATCCAAAGATAGTGCAAAGTTTATTGAAAAAAATTTATACACAACAAATTGCACCATCTTTATCTCACGCTCAAGTTATCCCCTCGCGAAGCGCCGGCCTGAGGGCGAGGGTGCTAATATCGTGCTTTGGGGCAGCTTGTTCCATTGCAGCTAGCATCAGCTTCTTGGACTCAGAAGCTATTCTGGAGTCGAACAGAGCCAAGCCAACTAACTCTTTGGACAAATACCTCAAGTGAACCCTAAGCTTCTTGTTAGTTGCCGCTGAAATAGCTGCGTGTGGGTGTTCAAGGTGTTGGACCATGAGTTTGAAGCATTCAACGGCGCCTCAGATATACGTCACGATATGCTGTCATCCATACCGGAGATCGGCCGATCTACTGGCTCGATGGCTCATTCACACTCGTTGGTTGGAGTTCCTGTTGATGTTCACAGTATTGACATCATGACCAAGGCTGGTGCCACTTCACTAAGTACAAATGTGGCATTCCTGGATGACATCTTCGTCCTGTCCAAAGCTGCTGGAAGTCCAGGAGACATGACGTTTCTTTTCGCTCTTTTTGGTGCAGAAGCTGCTGCTTCGTCGTATTTTTCGAGTTTTCTTTTCTTTATAAACTTCATCGACGTCAGTGTCTTCTGCATGAGAAGAGGATTCAGATGACAGAGCAGCCTGTCTGTTAATACAGCACCAATTGAACCGTGCCGACCCTTCCGTTTCTGAGAGATGAGGAATGCTCTGTCTGCAGGGTTGGTCATAATAGTGAAGGCATCGCATGGACGATATCAAACAAGTCATCAAGTCGATCGATGAATTCGGCCTCTTTGGTCTTGTATCCCAAGGTTGTTTACGTTTTGTACTTTTGGAGACCTTTCCATTCAAGAAACACTGCCTCTAACTTCTAAATGATATGTTTGGATGCACGAACAGGTATACCAACTTTTGTCCAAAACGCAGATATCGCTTCTATAAAGCTTGTCGACTGGAATCTCGACCAGTCCGTTTTTCAACTTTGTGAAGATGAAGGAAATGACAAGTGCTTGGCGATACGATGGCAATTTTGCACCGAGGATTTCAGCTTCATATGAACCGAGCAAATAAATCACGCTTTTTCCGCTAGTTTCCATTTTTTCATAGAGCAACCTGAAATAGTGAGGTAAGTGTACCGTAGTTGACCGGGAGCGCCAATCTTCGAGCGAAAGTAATTTTCCGGCCTGTTTTATACATTCTGTCAAATCGCGTGGTTATCTTCTGTACGACTTAAAAGCACGAGATTCAATTAAGTAAAAACTATGAAAAGCAGGTATGTCACCTTGGTGATTTATTGTTTGATAGCGATTTTGATGGTTTTGATCAACATGATTTTTCAAAATTTGTTCTGTGTGTTTTTACATATATTTACTTTGTAACATATTGAACACGTATTTGTTTGTTGCCATTTATTCAAAATGCTGGTTGCGGAATGGACTCATGATTGAAACTGTATTTTTTCGATATTTTTCTAGTTAGACGATATTTTACTGATATTTCAATGCTCGAGGGGCACCTAAATATTATTCAATTGTAAAAATATTTTGCACACTGTGTTTTCTCCATCAATGGCATAGATTGATAGGGTGGCAGCTGTAAAATTCCCACTTTCCATTTTAAGGGCCACCCTATTATACATACTATACTCGCCCTATTTATACTACTGCGATACTGTACCACTGCTGCGGTGAGCTAAATAGTATCTATCCAGAAAAGTGCAGAGACGTGCAGCGTGTATAGTTTGTAAAAGGTATTCTAGTGATGAAGCAATAGATCTTCTTAAATGGAAACGCTTTTTTGTAGAAGGGAACAGCATATATTTAAATTGTTTAAGAAATGTTTAAGTGGCCACCATTGATCTAATAGTAATGTATCCATCGTGTAACAAGACAAAGCTACCATCTACATTTGCTGTGTGTGCGAACAGAAGCTACCAAGCGAAGTTTCTATTTTAATGGATGTATAGTTTGTAACAAATTCCAAAATTAATAGATATATGTACTTATGCTAGATTTGAAACTTTTTAGTGTTATGTGACTATTTACAATTTATGTTAATATTTTATACAACTTAGCGTTTTTTTTATATGTAATTATTTCATTTTATTTTGTATATTCAGGGCCCCTGTTGATAGCAGTCACATTTGTGTGACTGATAGGGTTACTCTGTATAAATAAAGGTCATTCATTCATTCCATTCATTCAAGATTAAAAATGAAAAGGAAGTAGAAGAGAACAAGAAAAAGTTAAGTTATATTTCTCTTTAACAGTACCAGGGGTGGATCTAGAGGGGCGCTACTGCTGCTCAAGCAGCACTCAGATTTTGCCTAATTAATTAATGCAGAAAAATGCAGAACATATTTGGGTCTTATTTCATGCGCCCGTGGTCGCTTCTGGGCAGATTACACTCTTTAAAATTGTAATACAGGATATATTTATTACTTGAAGTATGTCTAAATCGGTCGAAGGCTTCCTAGCGCAGCATCACTCCTTTCTCCTTAGTGAGCAGCAGTGAAACCTTAAAATAGCCTCAAATGAGGCTATTTTTAGTAAACTGAGCAGCAGTCAGATGCAGCAAACCAATCAGACACCTTGCCCGGCAAACCCAAGCAGCAGTCAGATCGGAACTATTCGGAAGCCTATTGCGTAAGAATTTCGGGGATATACTTCATGGTAAGAATACATATAGTCTCCCACCGTATTTTACGGTTATTGTTAGGGTTATGGTTAGGGTTAGGATTAGGGGTTCTGATTAGGGGTTCTAACTTTCGATGGAAACAGAATATTAAAAAAGAAGGTGACATACCGTAGCATAAAAGAACATCTAGAACGGACGTACAAGGCAAAGTTCAGCTATGGAACTGTTGTACAACTGGGAGTTGTCAGGAACAAAAGGAGAAGATCAGCTAAAAACTATAAAGGATTAGCCAGGGTAACATGCCGAAGAACACGAAAAGGCTTCACCATCAGATATAACCCTGATGAGCACTGGTCATCCGCCTTTTACCTGAGGGGCTGCACGCGTCATACGTCGCTCCGTTAAATAATATATTTTTAGTCATTCAAATCGTTTAATTTGTTCCTGGACCTGTATAACTACTTTCATTCATCTTCTGGTAGTATGGTTACTATTATTTATTCGAGAACTGCTCTGTCAAAGATTATTAACTCGATGCGTGTTGCTCCAAGAATTGATTGCAAGATTTGGCAGTCGTTAAGGGAATGTGGCATCGTAAAATCTACCCGCCGTGGTTGTAGAGCGGGGGCTCTCAAGCAAAGACCTATTACATCTGTTACAGGCTTTGGAAAGTACAGTTCTTCGCTGTGTTCTTCGCTATGTTTGAAGCTTCAAACAGACGCCATTAGGAAAAGCAATGAACTACGACGAAGTCATGTTCACTGTAATGTGTCCATGAATAATTACAATCTCATTAAGATCAAATGCCAACCAAGCTCATTGATCATCAATAGAGCTAAATCTATGGAATTTGCTGTTCTGAACACAAGATCCATCCGGAATAAATCTTTACCTGTTAAAGATTTGATTGTAGATCATGACATAGATATTTTGGCTCTAACCGAAACTTGGCTGAGCTCCAGTGACTTCGACGATCAAATCATACGTGACGTTTGTCCTACGGGGTACGAGCTTTATAGTGTGCCTAGAGGGCGCCGTGGTGGCGGCGTAGCGTTGGTCTACAAAAATGTCTTGAATAAAAACCAAATTCAAATCATTTGAGTTTACAGATCTTCTTATGAAGCATTCGTCTTCCAGTTTGCGTGTCGTCATTGTATATCGCCCACCGCCGTCCAAGTCTAACAATAGCTCTCTCCCCTTGTTCTTCGAAGCATTTCCAAGACTTCTGGAAGATCTTGTTACTGCTTCAGGCGCACTGTTGATGGCTGGAGATTTCAACTTTCATGTTGAAGACGACAAAGATCCTGTTGCCTCGCGATTTCTCAACCTGCTAGATGTATTTAACCTCAAACAACACATCGCAGAATCGACACACAAGAGTGGTCACACACTTGACTTGATCATTACCAGGGCTGAAGAAGATGTGGCTAGAAATTTCACAGTCTTTGATCCTGTAATCTCTGATCATTTAGCTGTTCGCTGTACGCTGTCTATTCCAAAGAAGGTTTTTGAGAGAAAGGAGGTTTTTTATCGTAAGATCAAGTCGATTGATATGGGACAACTGCGTGATGATATCATGAACTCTCGCCTAACTGATCCAGATAGTGAGGGTGGTGATTTAGACACTCTCACTTGCAGATACAACACGGTTCTATCTGACTTACTGGATAAACATGCACCACTAAAGAAGCACACTATTACATTGCGTCCAGCTGCCCCTTGGTATACTGATGTGATCAGGGCCGAGAAACAGAAGCGTCGGAAACTCGAGCGACGTTGGCGAGCATCTGGACTCCCTGTGCACCGTGAATTGTACGTTGGTCAGTGTAATCTGGTCAATAAATGTATATTTGATGCCAAGATGGGTTACTACTCTACTGTTATCGAAGAAAATCATTCTGATCCCAGGAGTTTGTTTTCTAATTTTGATAAGTTGCTTCATCGAAAGGCTGAGAAAAAATTACCTCATTCTGACAATAACGAATTTCTTGCAAATGCATTTGCAGACTTTTTCATTAACAAGATTTCAGCAATACGCGAAGAGCTGCAGCTGGAAAGGAACACGATAGATGACCAATTTCCTGAGCCTCAACGTTACAATGGTACTAAACTCTACGAGTTTGAGCCTGTTACAACTGAGGAACTGTCCAACCTCATTAGATCTGCATGTCGTAGGTCATGTGCTCTGGATCCCATCCCTGCATCGATCTGAATGGGCTGCTGGGACCTGTTGTTACCGTTTGTGACCAAGGTTGTGAATTTTTCGCTAGAACATGGTGTGATGACTCAGGACATGAAGGAGGCTTTACTTAAACCGCTCCTCAAAAAGGCATCACTGGACTATGAGCTTTTTAAGAACTTCAGACCAGTATCCAACTTGATGTTCCTCTCAAAATCCTGTGAGAAAACTGTTGCATCTCAACTCAACAACCATCTGTGTGACAATAATCTTCAAGAATTGTTCCAGAGTTCGTACAAGACCGGCCACAGTACTGAGTCTGTGCTCATCAAAGTGCAGAACGATATCCTGCGTGCCTTAGACGATGGCAGATGTGTCATTCTCTTGTTGCTTGACCTTTCAGCGGCTTTCGACACGGTCGACCATGGAATACTACTTTCTAGATTGTCTAACTGCTACGGGATTGAGGGGACTGCACATAAATGGTTTAAGTCATATCTTTGCGATCGTAGGCAGCTCGTGGTTATCGAGAATAATAAATCTTCCAGTCGTCCACTAACATGCGGAGTACCGCAAGGATGTGTTCTTGGCCCGATTTTATATCTGCTGTATACCAATCCTCTTAGTAATGTAATGCGTCGTCATGGTATCTCATATCATATGTATGCTGATGACACACAAATTTACTTAACATTCAAGTCATCCGTGTTGGTAGATATGGAACTATCCGGGGAACGAGTTGAAGCGTGTGTACGCGATATTAATCGGTGGATGCTGTATAACAATCTGAAGATGAACAATGATAAGACGGAGCTCCTGATTTTGCACTCGAAGCATCGCCCACGACCATCGTTGGAATCTATGACTGTTGGAAACTCGTTAGTTTCTCCAACCCCATCTGCGCGTAACATCGGAGTTGTGTTCGATAACACAATGAACTTTGAGAAGCATATCAGTGAAATCTGCAAGTCTGCCTTCTTTAACATTAGGAACATTTCCCAAGTTCGCAGATACCTTAGTATTGAATCGACAAAGACACTGGTTAATGCGTTTGTCATGTCTAGAATTGATAGTTGTAATTCTTTATTGTATGGCCTGCCTAGCTACTTAATTCAACGTTTACAATATGCTCTCAACGCGGCTGCAAGGCTCATATCCTTGTCACGTAAGGCTGATCATATCACGCCTTTGCTTATGGAATTGCACTGGCTTCCAGTACAACAGCGTATCACTTTCAAGATTTTGTTATTTACTTACAAAATAGTTAATGGTATAGCACCAATGTACCTAAGTGAACTGCTTGTATCTTATGCTCCAAAGAGAGCTCTCAGATCTGCTGACAAGTTGCTTTTTTGCCAGCCATCATATCATACAAAGTCGTATGGGTCAAGAGCGTTCTCAGTTTGCGCTCCTTATATGTGGAACAAATTACCTATGGCTATTAAGTGTAGTTCTAGTGTTGTGATTTTTAAGCAGAAACTTAAGACACATCTTTTTAAATTATCATATTCTTAATTGTTTTATTATCTATATAGACTTTGACTATAATACATATTAGTTAGTGTTTATGTATATGTATATTGTATGCATGTAAAGCGCATTTGGGCATTTTTGGAGAGTGCGCTATATTAAGTAATAAAGTATTACTATTATTATTATCGTGGATTGGATTACGTTCAGTATATGGATGGGACAGACAAAGTGATTCTAAGCAGGGATGATCAGGCTGGGTTTCGACTGGACACCCTAGCTACACATAATAAGCATGCAATGTTATGCCTTGATGACAATGTTCCATTGATAACTAAGACTGATTTCGTCACTAAGTATCCATCAGTTCTTCAAACGTCCAGTTATAATTTTACAGAGACAAACACAACTACAGAGGTTTGTGCAGGGATTGTCAAGGCTGTTCCAGTCCACTCTAAAAATCCTGCACAACATGCATGTGATCTGGAGTTCTTGGAATGCAGAGAGGAGATGGAACCAGCATTTAAAAAGCCCAAAACCAATGAAAACAAGAGGATAGAATGCATACGTGTAGATGGTGGAAATGATGAGGGACCTGGACATATAGAAGTGCAGTTCTTCTGGACAAAACGTCATTTGGATAAGGGAACAATAGTTCAGCTGATTACAACACGTGATGCTGGATCAAGCAGCAAAAACAGAGTTGAATTACAAAATGGATGTTTGGCACAAGCCCACTCAAACCTATTTATACCGTCAACTTTGAATGGTTATTGTATCGAAAATGGCAAACTAAACCAGGAGAAGCTTGCCCAAAATCTAAATGATGCAGTTGATGTTTATATCAGTAGAGTAGATGGATGCAAATGTAGAGATGGCAAAATTACTCTGTTTAAAGGCCCTGACAGTACAGACAATCAGAAGCTGAGAGAGCACATAAGAATAATTCTCAAAGGAAAGGAACAGGAAAAGAAGGCCTTACAGAATAACCATCCTGAACAATTCCAATACATTGAGAAAATTTGGAATTTAAGGAACACTCACATGGTCAAAGAATTACCAAGTAAATGGTGTGTTCACTTGGTGTGCTGTTATAACAGAGAATGTATTCATCCAGTATGTCAAAATGGACCTCCCGAAGACCCACATGTTTGGTACTCCCTGTCCCAGATCCAAACAGGTGTGAATAACATATCTGGTATATATTTATATATTGTAAATTACATATGCTTACAGTACTTAACCAAATATTCCTTTCATCTTGTTCTTCTATTATCGACTAAAACATTAGGTACTGTACTTGAAATAGAAGTTACTGTACTGTAGTACTGCAGTGCTGTATATGGATTTTTTGTTATTTTCCTAGGTTTTATGATAATACAAACTGTAATGAATCCAGTGGATCGTCATGTTATGGTCACTACATGAAGCCAGCTGAACAAATCCAGAAGCAACTTGAGAACAATGAGGTGACAGTGGTTACTCCTCCAAGTGAAGTTCTGAAAGGCATGTTTGACCGGAGTGAATGTGTTGTTGACCAAGCTGCACAGAAGACACTACTACCTCCTGACAAGGTAAATATTTGACTGTTACTTTTATGATTTGCAGTGAGTCTAGCTGACACCTAACATACATAACTTGCTTTTGGCTTCTCGTACACTTGCAAAATAAACTACTTTGAAAACAAACTACTTTGAGCTGATTTAAGTATGTACCCTTGCATTTTTTATTTTTGCACTACAGGTGAATATTTGGTTTAAACATCTGGAAACAGTGAAACAAAATCGGAAGCTTGGGGCCCAAAAAGCCGCAAAGAATCGTCAAAAAAAGAAACAATCAAAAAATCAGGTCCAGATATACTCTTTCTACAGTATATACAGTAGGGCCAACTGGCTTAAAACATCCCTGTGTCAAAATGTACATGCTCTGTGACAAAGTAACCGACGGGACATATTTCAGCTGTTTTACCTTGTGGTTATGCTTTTTATAGGGTACATCCAGCACAAAGAACAATGAAGATTTGCAATCTGTGTGCTCCACCTGTTTGTCTAATGTACCACCAACTAATGATGATCAAGTGTCAATAGGGACTGATGTTATTGACTGGGTACAATGCGACTACTGCTCCACCTGGCATCATCAGCTATGTGTTGCCATAACGTTGGTGACAGATTATATGGACTGGAAGTGCCCTTTTTGCACTGCTGAGAATTTAATATAAATAAACCACGATCAAGGCTGTTTTAAATCCTTAAATATTTGCATGTTGTGATCAGGAGAATTTTTTCATATATGCACAGTATCTGCAAGTGCAATATAAATATTAAAATATGTCATAAATTTTGGCTTGTTTACGGCATTGTCTAAGTTGGCATTGGCACTGAAATAATATTAGGTGATTTTTTCTCATTTTCTACAGTTTTTTTCGTTTAAAATCCTTACAAATGTAAGCTCAAGGGTTATCCGTGGTGTAATTTAATACAACTGTCAAAAATACAGAGGAAAACCTTTCTTGATCGAGGTTTGATTTGAGGTCTTTTTTCTTGCTGTTGTTTTTGTTCATGTTTTTGTTCATATTTTTGTTCATGCATGTTTTTGTTAAAATAAAGTAAAGTTTGAGACAACTATGTAGTGGATTGTAGCTATCCATGTCCACCATACAGGGGTCATTTGACACGGATACATGTCCCATGGGTGGGGAATTTGACTTTTTTTCTTCTCAAAATGTCATTCCCCTGAGTTTGCCCGTCCCCCCTACCCTGGGGCTTAACATTGACAAGTGCATAACTGAAAAGGTGTCAGTGGTACTGACAGGAAGCGACTTTATGTCTATCCTGTCGGACAGATCACAAGCAAGGAAGACTCAAAGTGATAAAGAACTCATCCTTACCAGGGTAGAGTGTGGGGGTTGCCATGTTACTTTGTGACATCCTTGGTCGAAATGGCTGATCATGGAGGAACAGATGCCGATTCTATCGAGAAAGGCATTGACTATGTTTTCAAAACCGAAATAGGTCTTCTGGAGCATGTTTACGAGAAGCATGTAGTAAGCGTTACATCTGATGGAGCCAGCGTGAACACTGGAATCTACAGAGGAGTCTTGATCCAACTGAAACAAGAGAGGCCATGGTTGACGACTATTCATTGCGTAAATCATCGTATTGAACTAGCCCTGAAAGATGCTACGAATGTTCCATTTATGAAAAATGCCGAGCTGCTCTACTTGACAATCTACAACCTGAAAAGATCTGGAGCTCTGAAAGAGGAGGTGAAGAAGGCTGCTGAAATTCTTGAGATTACATATTACGTTCTGACGAGAATCCATGGCACCCGGTTCGTTAACCACAGAGATAAAGGGTTCAGAAGATTTGTTCACATGATACCAGCTATGATACCAGCTTTGATAACAGCCTTTGAAAATTACGCTGTTCATGCCAATTCTGTCTAGACCAAGGCAAAGGTTTTGTGACTGTTGAAGAAGCTGTGCAGTGCAAGTGAAATTTTGAACATGTGTGCTGCACTTGATGTTTTTGAAGCGTTACGACCTTCTTCATTGGTCTTTGAAGGAGATGGTTTGATGCCATTTCAAGTCCGTCCATCAAGCGAGATGACCATCAGAAATTTGCAAGACCAGGTGGAGAGTGATGATGGTGTTGAGTTGGACAGCATGCTTTTATATTTCTCGTTCAAAACAAAAGATGATGGTAGTGTGGTGGCAGAGCATGCATATTGCAAGTCTGGTCATCAGAAACGCAAGCCTCATAACAGAGAGTACCACACCGTCGTATCTGACAAAATCACTGGTTTCAATGATCAATCTATCATTACCATAGGCAGAAAGCTAAAAGCGATTTCAGCATCCCTTATTTCCATCCTTAAGGCTCGTTTTAAAGATTTTCGCAATTCCGTTTTTTCCTCTATGCAGTGCCTGGATCCTCAGTTTTGGAATCCTTCGATGAACTACGGCATTGAGGAAATACTTTCTCTTTGCGATCATTTCAAAGTTCCACTTGAAGAATCCGGTTTTGATGTGTTGAAAGTTGCAAAAGAATGGACGCAAGTGAGAAAACTCATCTCATCGCATTATTTAAAGCCTGGCGACGACTTGACAGCGGCCATGATTTGGCAAAACATCTTGCGATATCGCAGAATCAAGTATCCAAATATTTGCAAGCTTGTTTCCCTCGTCGTCACCATGTCTGGATCGAATTCGACGGTAGAGAGGGCGTTTTCAGTGCTGTCATCCATCTTGTATGACCGCCTTCTTTCTTTGGTGCATAAAGTTATCAACAACATCATGATAATCAAAGCCAATGACAAGAATTGGTCACAAGACGAAAGAGCCGATGTAATTGAAAGGGCTCTTGAAATTTATTTGTTGAAGCGGCGAGTGAGGCAAATTGAGGAGGTAGTTGAACCCCCAAATAAGGTCAGACGGATGGAAGCGACGGTGCATGTTAGCAGCAGCGACGAGGAACTGGAAGACGACGACGACGAACAAACATCCATGACAAGTTATTTCAGTGAAGAAGAATATTGACTTTTAGACAGTTTTAGTTTCTCTTTTTAATACGATATATATATTCCATGCAATTTCAAAAATTTAGTTTATTTTCGGGTTTATTGTTCACTGTTTAGTTAGTACTGTTAAGTTTTAAGAATTATAATCCAACTAAGGTAATATTACAGGCAATGGTGTATGGGAATGTTGATTACGTAAATACAAGGTAAAAACAACCATGCATTGTACCTGTACTCTTGTTTTTAGTATAGCGCATGAAATCAAGTGTTTTGAGTACGAGAGAAAACGCGTAAAAAAAAAAGCTTTCCAAGTTTGACACTTACAAGAGGTTTGTTGCCGGTTTGTGTGAATTTTATCCAATAGTATTGCATCTTTACCGGTTTGTAGGCTCACACGGCAGACACTGACCGGTTTATGATCGCTCGCACGCTTTTCTCAATCGGTTTGCGTGTTTCGTGTGGTTTTCGTGGGGCTTCTGCACGTAGCCGTCTATTTCCCGTTTTCACACGCCACGGAGAATGTGGCGGCCGGTAAAAATAAAGCATCCAGAAAAATCGCTTTTTCTGTAAAGCATTTCTTAGATTGACATACATACTTTTGTTAAACAATGTTTAAGTATTTCTTGGAAACTAAATGGGAGAAATTTTACAGGTTTGCCCCTGGCTCGCCCCTGGCTTGCATATACAGTAGCTTGGTCTAAAGCACATTTTCTCTCCATGCAGCAGTAAATGTTTAGGATCACTGTTCTGAAACGACAGATGAGTTGCTTGATATCGCATTGGTCGCGTGGTTGAAATGAATTTCTAGAATAGCTATTGGTGTGTCAACGAATATGGTAAACACATGGCGAACGTTGATCAGTTTAATACAGTTCGTTACCGTAATATAATAGGATTTGTAAATATTGGGCATATAAACCTAAATGCTCCAGTGGAGAATAACTATTTTTCATCTGCCCAACATTTTCTACCTCTACCTTGGCACAATGATGTTAGACATACGGTACTGTGCGGTTGTCAAACGTCTCCAACCAAGCCGGTAGATAATAAAAGTGTTTACCCTTTCGCCACTGTTTGCGGCCTTTAGACACGTTGACTTCGAAAAATATAAAGCAATAGATAAAACTTTTTTTTTGATCGAAGCTGTGTATTTACTTATCAAGTCAAGTATTACACAAAATGATATCAACAAAGCTAATGCCTGTCTTTCCAAGTTTGTTGCGAATTTTCAACAGCTGTACGGTGACGAGAACATGTCTTACAATGTTCACTAACTCAACCATTTAAGGCAAACCGTTATTGACTGGGGACCTTTGTCTGGCTATTCAACCTATATATTTGAAGGATTTAATCAAGTATTGAAACTATTCCATGGTACTCAGGCTGTTCCTTCTCATTTCTTCTGTATTAAGCTATGAATAGAATTTCCAACCATTGTTCAGACATCGCTTCCACCAACGCGTTTCTTTCATTCATGGACGCTCAATTGAAAGGCTATGCTCCAATGAAAAAAGCAAGGAAGGTAGGTGATAACGCAGTTGTTCTAGGTGCTTCGTACTGCCGCGAGCTATCGATAGAAGAAAGATATCTCCTTGAGTGTTATCGTGAAGAGGGTTTACCTGATGATGATTGAAGTGATGCAGAGTTTTTCACGAAAGCTGTTGTCAATGGAAACTTGTTCCATTGCCTAAACTATACATATTGGTTTACGGAATAGTACAATAGTTGAGTTGGTGGTCTTCACAGTGATCTACAATACCACTTGCATTGCATTTGCAAGGCTTGTGAAGTTTGAGCGGTGTTGGTTGTATCCTGACAGTGAGTGTGGTCACTTGTGTAATCACATAAAGAAGGTAGTGGAAGTGTAATCAGCCCTGGAAGTTGAGCTGACAGATATCGTGGATAAGTATGTTCTCATTGATGGATTAAACGACCATGATACAGATACATTTATTGCCAAACTTCCTAACGTTGTTAGGAAGATATATATCTGCTTGTCTTGTAAGACGTCTTCGTTACTATTCTTAATAACATGTAACTGCTTAATTCCAAAGGAAATTTCAAAGTAAAAAATGTTATATATTTTTAAAAAAGGATTTTTGAGTATGACGTTTGATATGTAGATGCAGCCAGATTTTCTGTTGAATTTCGACGTATTTTTGCTGCAATTTCCCTTTATATATATAAATTATCCTACGTTGAAATTCATGTTGTGCATGTCCAAGCGTATGTGCCTGAACCGGATGACTTTAGTTAGTAGATAGTGCAGTTAGTTTTTATTTTGTGTTATGATATTGCAATTTACACCAGCTATTAAACATTTTTGGTCTATTCTCCACATTTATTCTACTATACTTCATACAAAACAAAAAACCAAACAAACGGTTCTTTTAAGAACCACCTAAAAATTTCGAAAGAAAAACTCACGAAATACTCAATCGAAAAACTCAATTTATTTATTTTTAAAAATCATGCATACAAAATCACTCAATTTAGCATGAAATAACGTTAGCCCTAACAGTAACAATTCAATCGGTATTCTCCAATGTAAAGATTCAATTTAAAACACACTAGCGGCAGTGATTAAGTGATCAATGGGTTTAGCCACGAGTTGATGTTCAAAGATTCGTTCTATATATTGATACTTGTATATAATTAAAACTTTGTGTACATAGAGATAGATATATAATATTATTAATAGTACCAGTTGGTACTCACCCTGATCGGCTTGATATTCATAAGGTCTGAATAAATCTACGGCATCGTCTCCGCATTTTTAATAAATAATCAATAAAGTAAAAGTGCAATCCATACTATTCATATTGGCAACGGCTTCCGTAGCTCAGTGGTCAGAGCACTGCACTAGCATCGCACTTTGTTCCCAGATGCCCTCACACTGCTTGTTATAGGCTGTTCCTTTTTAGTGCCACAAGAGCACTGATCCACACATCGCAGGCTTTCGTCGCGGCAAGGACAACCGTGTTTCTTTCTCGCAAGTATTTTTACAGTTGCAGAACTGAAATGGAATAAACAAATCTAAATAAACTGATTTATTATATGGTATGAGTAATAAAGAGATCTTAGCTTTACACTTAATTGAATTCGATCAGATTGAATATTCACGCTCGTCGTCGCTCCGTAATAATTCAGGATATCTTCGGGGTCGTATCGCTCCACCACCAAATCAGGATCCGATTCTGACATTTTCACAAAATATTCACAGAAAAACAGCCACACAAGAAAAAAGACCACGCATTGAAAAAGACTTTACAATTTACATGCAGTGTTCGCATGTTTTGGAATATTAATCAATGATCGAGGACCCGTATGTTTTAATGTCAACATAAACAAAAGCACGCAGTGCATGCCCCTGACACTCATTAATAGTTATTAAGTTGTCACTTAATTAAGTTTATTAAGTTTAATTTTATGTATTTTTTGTAGCACTAAAATAAAGAACAGTGCTGGAGAAAGTCATGATGATTATGCTGAAGCCTGTACATCACAATCATTAGTTGATACTGATTCTATTTATGCCTCGTTGTTGTTTGAAGAAATTAACCAATTTGTTGTCAGGCTGGGAAGGTACAGTAAGGGGACTCTCTAGGAAATATTTTGCTCCATAAAACAAGGTTTCTCTGATGATCTTGGAACAGCTTAAGGGGCTAATTGACCAAGGTGGGCCAAAAAGAGAGTTTTTCACTCTTGTGTTGGATTGGATGATCAATTCGCAGATTTTCTGCAGCACTGAAATGTGAAAATTCTTGTCATGTAATAGATCTTGTCAAACCAATGACTATTATTTCTATTCTGGCCAAGTTATTGACTGGTTCATGGTGGCCCAGCTATTGGGTGTTTGTCACCAGCTGTCTGTGATTCCTTAATCTATGGTCCTTGCTTTGTTTCTGTTGATATTAATGATGTATATGCTTTTGAGATAAAAGCTTCACTGATTGAAATGATCAATTGTAAGTCTCTTGATGAAGTAAGACTTTTGCTTAGTAATTCTACTCTGTTTGGACCGGTAGGTTCATTGCAGCCAATGAGCACCTTGGAGGATGTTCCCAAGATTACTCATGAAACTGCACACTGGTTTTCGGTAGGAAGAGTAAATTGCTCTTTAGAACGTTTTAAAGAAGGTTCATCCACCTTGGGCATACTTAGGTCCATTACAAAAAAAAGTCGGATACTGTCCGTTCAACATTTTGTTCTTCACAAATTCTGAGTTCTGTTACTTTGTCATCTCTGTTCTTAATCTCTCGGGGGGACAATGGTTCAAATAAATGTGAAAAGAGTCTAATATTATTAATATTAATATTTCATTTTGGGGTAATTATTTGCAGGATATTGAAGATGGGATGGTGTAATTGATGTAAACTTTAAAATATACTTTTTTTGCTTCTGGCCCAATCTGGGTGCAAGGACCTTCCACCTCTCGGCTTACAACTTACTCTGAATTTCCTGCACCATCCAGAAATGGATGGCTCATTGTTAAAATTCTCCAAAGCAAATACACGCTTTTGCATGTTGTCATTACCCACCATACATACCCAGTACAAACAATTCAAGGAAGCTGTAACGTTTGCTTTTTTAAACACAAAAGGTTTTGGTGAGCCTTAAGAAGAAGCTATTTTGGAGATAGAAAATACATTTTTGTTGTCAAATGTTTATTGTTAAGTTGACAAGTGTCAGATATATTTGAGAAATGGCTGACTAAATACACGTATATGCCAACAGCATAATAGACTACATGTACCTGAAATCCTAATCCTGCCTAAATTACATATACTAATCATAATCGAAGCTAAAATATTAATACAACGATAAAGAAATAATTTTCTTCAAAGAAACAGAACTGTTGCTCTTAAATTGTTTTGTGTGATGAAAACTTGTCCTTTTGAGTCACAGTTTTGAGTCATATAGCACTCACAGATTACCAGTTGAGTCAACCATTGCCAGTAGCCCAAAAGTATGTTTAAATACATATCACATTGCTATAGCAATAAAATTGTCTATATTATTACATACATAAAGTTGTGTTTTTTTAATGATGTATTCATTTTTTACCAACAAATACCACTGCTTGATATTTTGTTGATATTGACAGTCTAACCCTTGGTGATTGACACCTCTCGTAATGGGTGATCAATTCTTACTGTAGCGTGTGTTCCAGTGACCAAATTGCGTGTGTCTTGCACTAAGCCACTGCTCGGAGAATGATGTCAGTAAATAGAACATCAGTCAATATGACATCAGTGAGTTGTAGAGTGATCGTAACTAAAATTAAAATTTGACTAGCTGACCGACAAATTGCAGGCTCAGGTTACTTCTTCACGATATGACATCTTGACCACATGCATAATCAAACTGTTAAGGTATACAAGGGGTTCGATTGTATTTACCTATATAACAAAATTCTCCCTTGTCATAAACCAGAAATCTGTAACAATCTTTGCAGAAGTTCCAAACCCTCTCCAATTGGTGGGCTTTGAAAGTCCACATGTATCGACCACATATTGACAATTTTCGAAGCTGCTATCTTCATCTTTCTCCACAAGATGATTTCTTGCATAATTTATTTGGTCTTCATGAACATTTAAAATAATGTTAGCTGTACCACCATGTTCTTGGGGTAATAAATATAAAGCGTTCTGCCTTCCGGAAATAGTATGGTGTCTTGATTTCCTTATCTTGTGAGTGTTCCAATGTTCCATGGTTCTGTCAAGATCGTTTTGAATTAACTCGGCAAAACAAAACCATAAACAGTCTCTTTGGAAGCCAGGATCTGTGTTTATGTTTCGTTTTTGGACAAGATCTTTAAGAAAGTTCATCCACCATGTCGTTCGGCTTCGAGGTAGGGATGACCAAAATCCCTCTTCGCTACTATTATGGAAGAAACACTGAATAGCTGCCATGGTACTGTTTTCTGTTCCAAGGTCAGTGTAAACCTGGACAGGGCATCCTCCATGTTTTTCTACCCTACCAGAAAATAAGATGCAATTTTATCAGGATAATTGTTGGAGTGGGTGACTATCAACCAAATAAGTTTAAGACTCCAGCCATCAATGCACCTGTGTACAGCAAACCCATAAACCCTTCTATTCAGCTTGTGAGCCCTACACATATCACAACCATCTGGGTCAAGTTCTTAAAAGAAGCTGAACAATTACCTGTGGAATTCGGTGACCTTTTCACTTGTAATGTATGCCAAACATACCTCTATCCACCAAGGCATTCGGGTCCATCAAGAAGCGCTTTGACTTCGTTCACAATCGAATCAAATCGTATTCAGCATTTCTCCGGCTAACACCGTATTGTTTTAGACGACGCTGCAAAGTGTTTTTTCTCATTTATTCCATGATAGTTAGAAAGAAAGCTGCAAATCTCTTTGTACTCGTAGCCTTTGTACTCATAGCCTGCAAATCTCTTTGTACCCAAACTAGTACTTAATCAAGTCTTCTTCGCTGTTTTCCTTGTCTGCCATCCTCGATCATAAACCACATATACAAAATAATACTAGCTAGCTTCAGGTAAAAATTTTGTCAAGAAAAATGTGTCATGCAAAATAATTTTGTCACACAATATAAAGTCATGTCGTGAGAATAAACGTGTCATAAGAAATAAAGTTGGTCACTAGAAAAAAAGTTGTATAGTGTGAAAAAAGTGTTTCGTCAAGTTCAAAATAAATATGTTGACATGACAAGTACGTAAGTCAGAGCATAGTTTGGGAGTTGTTTACTGATTTCTGCAAACTGGAGGGGCATAAACAAGGATAAATCTTCATACAATTTCGTATGGCCTGCATAACGTTTCCCTAAGCGATACGGCTGTCATAGTTCAGGTTTTTTTCGGTTCGGTTCCGTTTTTTATTTCGGTTTTCGGTTCGGTTCAAGGCAACTGTATAATGTAAAGTGAGTTAGTAACTTAATAACACATTAAACTCTAATTGCGGTGCCCCCTGGCAAGTTTGGGTATATACTTCATGGTAACACTAGACCGGATTTCCATCTGTTTTTTATACCCCTAATCCTAACCCTACCCCTAACCATAACCCTAACAATAACCGTAAAATACGGTGGGAGACTATATGTATTGTTACCATGAAGTATATCCCCAAGTTTGGGGCAACGCTTTATATTCTGTGTGTTCGTTCGTTCATTCGGAATCAATAGAAAGCATCTACTTCATGTATGCCTATTATTATACGTTGGCGAGGCTTCGGTTATCTATCACACTTTAAACTTCAGCAGCGATTGCTCAAATATTTACTGAATATAAATTCAAAATATGTTGCCGTTCCTGTGTAATCTGATCATATTTCAAGTTGGAATATGGCATTAAAATTTCAACAAGGTTAAGGTAAAAGAAAATCAAGGTATGTTGTTATATAAATATTGAAAAGTGAACTAAACTGACATATTTTCTAGCATATTGTGAGTGCCGATTATGGTGATTTTAATATTGGCCACTTGCTTTCTATGCCACTGATGCATATATGTCTAATTTGCACATGTACACTTTGAAGTTCAATTATCGGTTCGTTATAAAAACCCGGAAGTAATTTGTTTATGCATTTTTGTGCATTGATTTACCGGTCATTCCTGGCTATGTTTTATCCAGATATACATTTTACTCATTTATGCAGTATTGTCAAATTCATTAATAATTAATGAGGAATTAAGAAGCAATCAAAACACAATCCCAATTGCAATAAAGATAATCTTTTGCCATTAATTATAGCTTCATTCTCACTTGTGGTTATAGCTATTGACTAATTCTCATGAGCCACAAAGCATAATGAAATATGTCCTTTAAATATATAATATTTTCTTCACAAAATCATATCTAATATTAGGAAAAATAAAGAAGTGAAATGTTTATACCTCTCACTGTCTCACACTGCACAATTTCATTCTACATGTAATTTGTTGCATGAAGGTTTACCAATTACTTCTATTTTAATTCCAGTCTGGCCTTGATCGGTTCTTACCCGTGTCGTATAAAAATAATAGCGTGGAATTAAAATAATAAACTTCCTGATTTTTTACCTCAACCCGATGATTTTGCCTATTTGCAGGTTAGCAGCGTATTGTAAAATTATGGAGATTTCAAAATAGACAAATGGTGAAATCTAAATTGATGATATTTTCAATATTGTTTTCTTAAAAAAAAAAAAGATCCCAAAGTATTAACAAGGAAGAACCATGGCTGAAATCATGGATCCTTCTTGAGAACAACAGTTTCCAGTTGGACAGCAACAACTGCTATGTTAATTCTCTGGTGCAGGTGTTAAGAAACAATCCCAAATTAGTTGACCTACTGATAAGGATACCTGACAAGACACTGGTAGAGCAGTATCTCCTGGACATATTTGTATCTGTTGGAGCCCCAGAAGTGAGAACTACAATATACCGGAGATACGCAGTTGGAAGACAAAGTGACAAAGACTATCAGACAATATATAAAAACAATATCAATGCCTTCATTAATTTAAACCCTAGTTCAAGTTAAGCCATTTTTTTAACAGCTTTATTGGACATGTCTATATGATATTCTAATAAAAATACATAGATACAAGAAAAAATAAAAGATGGCCCCAACATAGTTTGCACGAACGGGACACGGTCCTATGTGAGGCGCAGCCCTACGGTAGGTATAAATCCTTTCAACATGTAGTATGATCGAGTGAAATGCCAAATATTACCTATAATATAACCAGAATCTTATCCCGGCATTATCACCATATATACAGAACTCGTGACTAGGCTCTCGGCAACGGCTTCCGTAGCTCAGTGGTCAGAGCACTGCACTAGCAATCGCAGAGTCGCGGGTTCAATTCCAGCCGGAAGGCCGCTAAGTTGCATTTTTCGCAACTGGTCCCGGTTTGGTCTTAAAATGTATGTATTCCAACACTCGAAATTTTCCTTCACCATAAATCCTTTCAACATGTAGTTTGATCGAGTGAAATGCCAAATATTACCTATAATATAACCAGAATCTTATCCCAGCATTACCACCATATATACAGAACTCGTGACCAGGCTCTCGGCAACGGCTTCCGTAGCTCAGTGGTCAGAGCACTGCACTAGCAATCGCAGAGTCGCGGGTTCAATTCCAGCCGGAAGGCCGCTAAGTTGCATTTTTCGCAACTGGTCCCGGTTTGGTCTTAAAATGTATGTATTCCAACACTCGAAATTTTCCTTCACCATAAATCCTTTCAACATGTAGTTTGATCGAGTGAAATGCGAAATATTACCTGTAATATAACCAGAATCTTATCCCGGCATTACCACCATATATACAGAACTCGTGACTAGGCTCTCGACAACGGCTTCCGTAGCTCAGTGGTCAGAGCACTGCACTAGCAATCGCAGAGTCGCGGGTTCAATTCCAGCCGGAAGGCCGCTAAGTTGCATTTTTCGCAACTGGTCCCGGTTTGGTCTTAAAATGTATGTATTCCAACACTCGAAATTTTCCTTCACCATAAATCCTTTCAACATGTAGTTTGATCGAGTGAAATGCCAAATATTACCTATAATATAACCAGAATCTTATCCCAGCATTACCACCATATATACAGAACTCGTGACCAGGCTCTCGGCAACGGCTTCCGTAGCTCAGTGGTCAGAGCACTGCACTAGCAATCGCAGAGTCGCGGGTTCAATTCCAGCCGGAAGGCCGCTAAGTTGCATTTTTCGCAACTGGTCCCGGTTTGGTCTTAAAATGTATGTATTCCAACACTCGAAATTTTCCTTCACCATAAATCCTTTCAACATGTAGTTTGATCGAGTGAAATGCGAAATATTACCTGTAATATAACCAGAATCTTATCCCGGCATTACCACCATATATACAGAACTCGTAACTAGGCTCTCGACAACGGCTTCCGTAGCTCAGTGGTCAGAGCACTGCACTAGCAATCGCAGAGTCGCGGGTTAAATTCCAGCCGGAAGGCCGCTAAGTTGCATTTTTCGCAACTGGTCCCGGTTTGGTCTTAAAATGTATGTGTTCCAACACTCGAAATTTTCCTTCACCATAAATCCTTTCAACATGTAGTTTGATCGAGTGAAATGCCAAATATTACCTATAATATAACCAGAATCTTATCCCAGCATTACCACCATATATACAGAACTCGTGACCAGGCTCTCGGCAACGGCTTCCGTAGCTCAGTGGTCAGAGCACTGCACTAGCAATCGCAGAGTCGCTGGTTCAATTCCAGCCGGAAGGCCGCTAAGTTGCATTTTTCGCAACTGGTCCCTGTTTGGTCTTAAAATGTATGTATTCCAACACTCGAAATTTTCCTTCACCATAAATCCTTTCAACATGTAGTTTGATCGAGTGAAATGCCAAATATTACCTATAATAATACATATATATATATATATATATATATAGAATAACTGGACACGCGGTTACACTTTCGACATTAGTTTATTGCATACAGTTCTGTTTCGTACAGGCGAACCTGCACTCATCAGTGCTAGACTAAATGTGACTTATAAAAACACCTACAGCACCACAAGCATCATATTATATTACATCTTCCGTTACTGGCCTATCTTATAACATTATGAGATCACGCCTGTAATTAGAGACTTTGCGTGTTTAACTCGTAAAGACGTTCCTTAATAGAAATTTCGCTTTATGTCTACACTTGCTAACTAGTTCGTTCCGTTTGTTCAAGGTTGCGCTCCGTGGTTTGCATAAAATATAAAACTTCTCTTCTGTACATAGATTACATCGTTTCGTGATATTAGAATAGTGGGGAGCACGGCATAAAATGTTCCATTTGATAGCGTAGTTCAAATTTTCTACGCTATCAAATGGAACATTTTATGCCGTGCTCCCCACTATTCTAATATCACGAAACGATGTAATCTATGTACAGAAGAGAAGTTTTATATTTTATGCAAACCGCGGAGCGCAACCTTGAACAAACAGAACGAACTATTTAGCAAGTGTAGACATAAAGCGAAATTTCTATTAAGGAACGTCTTTACGAGTTAAACACACAAATTCTCTAATTACAGGCATGATCTCATAATGTTATAAGATAGGCCAGTAACGGAAGATGTAATATAATATGATGCTTGTGGTGCTGTAGGTGTTTTTATAAGTCACATTTAGTCTAGCACTGATGAGTGCAGGTTCGCCTGTACGAAACAGAATTGTATGCAATAAACTAATGTCGAAAGTGTAACCGCATGTCCAGTTATTCTATATATTTGCTCTACCGATGGTATCGAGCACTCTCGAAACACAAACACAAGATCTCTATTTGATATATATATATATATTTATATATATATATATATATACATAAAAGTTTAAGCCCGATGACAGGGGCAGTCGTGCACAAGCGACCATGTGCAGGACATGTGTCTATATCAAAAGTATTATTAAGTAAAGAAAAATATAAGTAACAAAGAAAACCCTTAAAAGAAGCAGCACTATGGAAAGTATGTACAATGGGGCTAACTTGCAAATAAAGTTCCAGGGTTTAACAAAATTGTGTTAAAATACGAAGCTTGTTGCATTAATAATAATAATTTACACATTTCAGTAGGGTAGCGCCCTACATATAGTTAAATTAATACAGATAAGTTAAAAAATTAATATACAAGATTGAAAAGGTATATACAGTTAATGTCTAAAATAAAACAAGGAATTTAAGCTATAAAATTTAAAATTATTTTATAGTCATTATAAAGTTTCTTAAAATCATTTACTGATATATTAAGTCTTTGGACCATTTACGCCCTTGTCTATTGAATCCAGATTCACTGCTACACACGAGGTATACTAAAACAATTATGCACCTCATGGTTGGTGAAATATCGTGTCTCTAAATAGCCATCACTATGGATTATACCAGTGGGCCTTTCCTACAGGCCCCACCACACCCTTCGAAAAAAGAGAAGGAAAAGCAAAAAAAAGAAAGTTTTACTTATAGGTACTCCTTTTATATATCCAATTATTAGTTTTCAAATTGTATATTTCAATAAAGATACACAATTTTTAAAAAGACAGAACACACGTTCAAGTGCATTAAGCAGTTGAAATCCATGTCCAGTTTACATATCCCGCCATACTGAAATCTGCATGCAAAGCATGGTACCCCTTTACCAACAAATCCTAATTTAAACCATATCTGATCATACATCTGAAAATAACATATGCTTTGGTCACTATGTATAGTTGTAAAGTAGGAGAAATAGATCAATCAAATTCACAAAGTTTGTTGTTCAAACAATAATATTAAAGTAATACATACATATATATACAACTGTATGACATGTACAGTATATATACAACTGAACAACAGAACAATAATATAAAATATATAAATAATATTTGTTCATATTGTCAAAAACTCCCTTGATACTGACTTCTTATTTGCTAGTCATTTCTCATTAGAATTTCAATGACAACAAGATAATTTGGAACACAACGTTTTGTTAATAACAATGTAAAATAGTGGCTTAGGTAAAGTTCATCGTTGCTTTTGCTACTTGGGGTAAACATTGATAATGTTCATCTGGTCATTGTATTTGCAATCAAAGTTCCCAGATAATAGCAGGTCAATCTCTGTCATTGGCTCCTGGACTTTCTTATGCGTAATCTGACACAAGTGTGGTCCCAACCCTCTCAACTGATATTGGATATTATCACACACATGTGAAATTCACAAGCTGATATCAGAGCAGTTGTGGGACATTTTGTGCATTTACCAACAGATGGATTCTGCTCCATTGTACTAATATCTCCTTTCTTGCCAACGGGACACGATCGAATACACTGTAGATTACGAACAGCGACAACTTTAGCGTTGCTAAGTATCTCACCGTTATTCTGTGGAACCACTTCGACCACTTTTGGAAGATTTTCTATCTCTCTTATAGTTATTCCTGCCTTCGGACTCGTTAGACTGAACTCTCCACAATAACACTTGCAACCATGAGATTTTCGATACTGTATGTCTTCCCCACGATTAATTTGCCTATATCCCCTTGCCATAATGTTAGCATTCCTGTTCAACTTTCGTCAGCCACAGTAACATTTTGAAGTTTGCGGTTGTTCTCCAATGACATAATTTCGGCGACTTCAGCAATTTTGACTTTTACGTTTACTCTCTGGAATTCTGTTTGTTGGTAAAGCTGACTAAGCGTTATATTGCCTCTGCATTTGGAAATACGCGAAATTCTTTTCCGACTTACTTATGGTGGTTTTGTCGTTTATATGCTTTCTGAACTGTGCAATTAGTAAACTTGACCGCTTGCTTCTGCTTGACAAATTGTTCAATTTTCAAACGTTGTGGATCGTTAAAGGCAACAAAGCGAATCTTTCCGCTTTTGTCATCCAGACAACCATCGAAGAACTTGCCTTTTTTAGGAGACAGTGAGGTAACTACACCATGTACGAGCGCCTTCTCTCCAACATTCAGTGGATCTTTTATAATTGATGACACGTTGTCAAATTCCCGAACTCTCTTTCTGGGAGACGACATATTTCAAAGCATAGTGTTCAGACCATTGTGGAATATACTTATTTACTTTGTTGACCTTTACACTACTATGGCCTAATCGAAAAACACGTGTCTATTTATTTGTACATTCGGAACGTGGCGCAGGCTCACGCCCCCCCTTAAAATCCCGGAAACAAGATCAGACGACTTGTGATAAACGCAATATTATCCAATTTTTATAAATAAAGGCTAAATAATAATATATATTGGTTCTGTACTACTTCTGAGTTTTTCATAATCTTGATGCCGTGATGCCCTAATTTCCCAAAAATTCTTATCAGAAATCGCCCGAAAAGCAACGTTTTATATTGCGGTGCCTTGCAACGTTTTATATTTCATGTGTGAGACTGTGCACACGGTCTCGTTTTCAAGCGTTTTTTATCTGAAACGCGTTTCAAAAAGTATCGTTTTCACGGTGTGTTCACACGAAAACGGATGAAAACGACGTCAACTGACGAAAACGTTTTCAATAACGAAAACGATATGTGATAACCGTTTTCGCTGTTGAAAACATTTTCAACTGCGTCGTTTTGCCTTTTGTTCTCGTGTGAACGGGGGAAAACCTTGGAAAAAACCTGAAACGCTAAAAATTCAAAATGGCGGATATTATGATATTATTTTTGTTTGCTGGGAACTTGGTCTTTCAGCTGGCAACCCGGTTTGCGAACTCGTTATTAATAACAATGACAACGAATAAAAGAAAAAAAGCAGCCATTCAATTATTTAATGAGTCAAAAAAGCGATTAAAACGGCATTTAAAAAGGCTTAACAGACGACCGCCAAACTGTAAACAATGCGATGGATATTGCGAAAACACTTCGTGTGAACGGAGCGCCAAAACGACAAAATTGAAAACGACAAATAAAAACGCTTGAAAACGACACCGTGTGCACAGTCTGAGTTCGTTCCTTCGTTGGTTTCAGAAACAATAGCAAGCATCTACTTCATGTAGCCAGATTTTTAACGAACCCCATATGCAGGGCACTGCACTGTTATGTTATATGAAGTATCATATTACTTCACTGTGAGCCCACGAACAGGAAGATATATAAGGCACTCCCATGTACTCACTGTATTTAGTCTTTGATAGTCTTAGTAGAACTAACATATTAAAGTCTAACACAACATCGTGGCAGCGGTGGATGAACCCTATATAGCCTATTACTAGAAGAAAATGCTAAACGAGCAAGAATCTCAGCCACAAGTCCAGTTATCTGGAATCTCTCCACCGAAGCCGCTTCGAATGGTCGGTGATAACCTCGCTGAAATATGGAGGTTGTGGAAACAACAGTGGGAAAATTACGCTATTGTGGCACAACTGGACGGACGACCTGAGAAATTTCGAGTTGCGATGTTTCTACATGCTGTTGGTCCCGACGGGCTGAAGGCGTATAACACAATGACTTTCCAAGGTGAAGCGACATTAAAGGGCATTCTCGAAAGTTTTGACCAACTGGTAATTGGTAAGCTAAATGAGACATATGAACGATACATCTTTAATCAGAAAGATCAAGAGTCCGGAGAAAACGTTGCACAATACGTTACAACACTCAGAGCACTCGCTCGGACATGTAACTTCGGCGATTTACAAGATAGTCTGTTAAGAGACAGGATTGTTCTTGGCGTGAATGATTCAACTACGCGAAAGAAACTGCTTCAAGAAAGAGACTTGATGCTGGAACGCTGAAAAGATATCTGCAAAGGGTCGGAAGCAACTAGACTCCAGAGATAAAAGCAATGGATGCTGTCGCTGACAAAGTGATCAATAAACTGGAAAGAAGAAGAAAACCAAAGATACAACAACCCGCCTTGGCACGTGAATGCAAATTTTGTGGTTTGAAGTACGAGATGGTAAAGTCCAAGTGTCCTGCTTTGGGTAAGACATGTAATTTGTGTAAAAAACGTAATCATTTTGTCGCTAAATGCCCTAAGAAAGAGAAGATAAGTAATGTCGAAGATACCGATTCCTCGAGTGAATTGTCGTCGGACATTGACTATATCAGTACAGTGACTATGATAAACTCCCTTGAGGGTAGATCATCCTCTGCTATATATGCAAATATGTTGATAAATAACCGGTATGTTAAATTCCAAATTGATTGTGGTGCTTCTGTTAATACAATTCCCAAATGTCTAGTACCAGCTACATTAGGGCCCACCATTAGCCTAAAAATGTGGAATTCCTCAAAGGTTCAAGCCGTAGGTTTGTGTCTTATGAACGTAACAAATCCAAGCAACAATAAGAAGTATTCAGTAGAATTTGTCGTAGCAGACGATAACGGCCTGACCCCTCTCCTGGGTTCCAAAGCGTCGCAACATATGGGACTAATAACTGTTAACTCGGACAGTTTTGTTTGTATGAATGTTAGCCCTATCTCGCAGCAAACACCTGATAAATCTATTCAGGAAGAATTTGGTGACGTATTTGATGATTCCCTTGGAAAATTGCCTGGTACAGTTCACTTAGAGACTGATCCATCAATAAAACCAACTGTATTGCCTCAGACGCGTACCTCGTGCTATAAAGTCCCAGTTGAAATTAGAGTTAGGTGATATGGTTAAGGGAATTTTGAGCCCGGTCGACCAACCAACAGAGTGGGTAAGCCAGTTCGTAGTTTGTCGAAAGAAATCTGGCCAATTGAGAATATGTATCGACCCAAAACACTTGAATAAAGCCCTGAGCGAGAACATTATCATTTACAAGTTTTGGATGATGTTCTCCCCTGTCTCAATAATGCGAAAGTATTTTCGAAGCTTGATCTAGCATCTGCGCTTTCTGGCATATCCAACTTGATAAAGAATCAAGTCTCTTAACCACTTTCAACACACCTTTCGGAAGGTATAGGTGGTTGCGATTACCGTTTGGTATCAAGGTCTCATCGGAAATTTTTCAAAAGCATCTGAACCAGGTCCTGGAAGGGTTAACCGGGGTAATTTGCATTGCAGATGACATCATAGCATATGGGTGTGGCGACACAATCGAAGAGGCACAACGTGATCATGATATCAACCTAACTTGCTGAAGAGATGCAGAGAGAAGAATATCGAACTCGGGCGTGACAAGTCGGTGTTCAACTGTTCGGAAATACCATTTATGGGACACTTGATCACAAAAGAAGGGTTAAAATCAGATCCTGTAAAAATCGAAGCCATTGTCAAGATGACAAAGCCAACTGATGTAAAGAGTTTGCAAAGATTCATCGGATTCGTCACCTACCCAAGTCGATTCCTACCTGACCTCTCAGACATCCTAGAGCCACTACGACAACTGACAAGATCCGATAGAGTATGGTCGTGGAACCAAACACATGACAAGATATTCGATGATGTGAAACGCCTAGTAACGGCAAGTCCTGTTCTGACCTACTACAACCCTGAAGAAGACCTCGCAATCCAGTGCGATAGTAGCGGTACTGGAGTTGGAGTAGCTTTACTTCAAAGAGATCAACCCGTAGCATATGCAAACCGCGCTTTAGCGGATGTGGAAACCCGTTACGCACCTATTGAGAAAGAAATGTTAGCAGTCGTCTACTCGATTGAGAGTTTCCATCAGTATACGTATGAAAGACATACCACCGTCTACAGCGATCACAAACCTCTGGAGATGATATTGAAGAAACCTCTCATTAAAACACCGAAGAGACTCCAGAATGATCCTAAGAGTACAGAAATATGATTTCACGCTCATCTATAAGCCTGGGAAAACCGTGTATCTTGCTGACACCTTATCAAGAGCTCATATTACCAGGGACAAAGATCCAATCCTTGAGCAAGCAGACATAAATGTGGTAACTTACCTCCCCATGAGTGACGAGCGCTTGAGTGAAATCAAGAGGGAAACGGAACAAGACAACACTTTGCAACACCTCAAGACAACCATCATTCGAGGATGGCCCGAGGAACGTTCGAAATTAGCTGAAGAACTGTTACCCTACTGGAGCTACCGAGATGAATTGTCCATTCATGATTCGCTGGTGTTCAAAGGCCAACAAGTCGTTATACCGTTCAATCTTCGAAAAGAGATGATGGTAAGAATTCACTCAGCACATCTAGGCGTTGACGGTTGTTTAAGAAGAGCAAGAGTATCCTGTTTTTGGCCAAGAATGTCAAGTGATCTGAAAGAATACATCCTAGCATGTGAAACATGCTGTACCTATAGTAGTTCTCAGCAGAAAGAGAAACTACGCCCTCATGAAGAAGTAACTCGGCCCTGGGAAAAGGTTGGATCAGACCTGTTCAGTTTGGAAGGAAGAAATTACCTAATAACTGTTGATTATTTCAGTAACTTTTGGGAGATTTATTATCTACCTACGACAACGCCGCTGCAGTAATTAACAAGACCAAAGCCCATTTTGCCAGATATGGAAGCCCAAATGTGTTTATAAGCGACAATGGTCCACAATATACCTCAGTCTTTTGAAAGATTTGCGAAAGCATGGGACTTTGAACATCGTACTATATCCCATAGATATAGGGAAGGTAGTTCCAATTGGAAGGTAGGTTTAGCAGTTTTGACGGCTGACTCTACCTTCCAATGGGAAGGTAGAGTCAGCCGTCAAAACTGCTAAACAGCTATTGAGAAAGAGCATAGAGGCAAAGACTGACCAATACGTAGCCTTGTTGGATCACAGGAACACGCCTACACAAGGTTTGACAACTAGCCTGGCACAGAGATTAATGAGTCGAAGGACAAGAACATTAATACCGACAACTGCTGAATTACTTGTACCAAGAGTGGTACAAGAAACCGAGCAAATATCACGACCTAAATGCAAAGTCCCTACCCCCACTGGATTTAGGAGATATTGTAAGAATGAAGCCGTTTGTGCTTGGTGATAAGAAGTGGAAGAAAGCATTAGTGACCAAACGATTAGAGGATAGATCGTATTTAATTGAAACCAGTCATGGTCGATCCTACAGACGAAATAGAGTGGACTTACGAAAAACTATGGAATCTCCGCCAGAAGTACGAGACATTTCTTGGCCATGTTCCTCGACCAATACCAAGAAAGAGCTAATAGAAACAGGTAGTTCAGAAAGGCGAGGAAGTTCGAAAGCCGAAGAAGAAGATCCAGAAAATGAATCTGCGACAAAGGAAGAGAACCGTACAGTAACGAGACATACGCTTATGTCTGACAAACTTCCAAATAGTGAATCTGCGACAGAGGAAGAGAAGCGTACAGCAACGAGACAGACGCCTATGTCTGATAAATTGCCAAACAAAAAGAACGATTCAGGATATACAACACGATATGGAAGAACAGTAAAACCACCAGAAAGATTTAACATGTAGTCTTTAGATATTTATCTTCTATTGAACTTCATGATTGAACTTCACAGAAACAGATATTATTTTTGTAGGGAGCACGAAACATTTAAAAAAAAATCTATATTTATTACAATTATATATTATTACATGTACTATTGATAGGAATTTTTTTTTTTAATAAGTATAGGGATGTTATGTTATATAGGTTATATGAAGCATCATTACTTCATTGTGAGCCCACGAACAGGAAGATATATAAGGCACTCCCATGTACTGTATTTAGTCTTCGATAGTCTTAGTAGAACTAACATATTAAAGTCTATAACACAACATGCACTTTAGCACTGTCTGGTTTTCTTTTTTTTCGGTGAGATAAACACTTTCCAACTTAAACATTCTAGAGCAAACTCAGCCCCTCACACAAACACTCAACAAACCATTCGGATTCCCTTGTTGCCTGTTGGTATAAAAGACAATATATAAAAGTACCTACCAAACAGACCCCCAACTAAAAAATGTTTTCAAAAATCTCTAATTAAGAAAGCGACGGTGTTCTCCACAGCAGAAAGACAATACCAAGTATCCACCAACAAAAAAGCAACTCCAAGCAAACGACACAGTTCTCCACTGCAAAAAATACAATATATCTATATCCACCAAGAAGATTTATAACAAAAAATCAACTCTCCAAGCAACCGACTCAGCTCACCACTGCAAAAGACAATATATATATATATATATATATATATATATGTGTGTGTATGTACATATAAATATATATATGTACATATAAATGTGCATTTTCTTGAAAAAAAATAGACTAAGACTAAACCGTGCCTAAGGACTAAAAAAAGATGTCGTCTGCAGTCGACAAGCAAAATCGTTCCCCTTGCTTTTCTTCCAAGAATAATCCCATCAACATCAGTGAGCATTTTTAAAACATCAACAATTAGCCTGCACTGAGTCTGCAGATAACTTTGTCTTATGATGTATTTCATTTGTCATCTTGTGTTCTATAGTCAAAAAACCATGTCCTTGTACATGTTAACGTGTACACACTGGATGCATCTGTCCACATTGCACGTATTCAGGGGGCAAAACACAATTTACTACAGTAGACTGATTCGCTTAATCTTTTTTTATCTCCATTTGCTTTTTTCTGACAGAAAACCAGATGTCGTCATTGACGAACATCTAAACAGTAATCCTTTCTTTGTTAAAGGTCAACTAAACCTTTTGAGGTTCTATTTTCCTCTGGAAGAGATATCATCTAACTTTGTAAAAGTGAAGAAAAAAATGAATTTCATGATATAGCGCAGGATTTATTGAGGAGTATTTCTTCGGATCACTTGTTGCACGACCGCGTTTTGAGAAGAATGGCACTATTACCGGTATGACGTCATAGTGTCATACTGGTAATAGGTTTATTGAACAAAATAATATTCCAGTGCTTGATATTTGGTTTCTCACTTATCACTAACCCAAGAGTAAACAGTATTCCAAACTTCACTAAAATAAAACCAAAATATACAGTATTTTCTCGCCGTATGACATCATTATGACATCACATACCGGTAGTACCAGGCTTTCTTCCAACGCGGTCGTTGTTCAACTAAGTTCAGCAAAAGGGCTGAAAACTCGATCTTTAACAGATCAGAAAAGCAGAACCGAGTAACCAATTTCAATTATTTCTTCGGTTTTGAATTGAACTTTTCGAATTCTAACGAAAAATAGAATAACCTCAAAAGGTTTAGTTGACCTTTAAAGTTAACGTTAAAACATACGAGTCTTTCGTATACACATCTTAAAAAAAGTGTTCATATAGCAGTGTCTGACTACGAGTAATCTCGTACATATTTTTTTTAACAGATTCCTCAAGTCTGTCGGGTACACAAACTAAATGGGGTACCCGTTTCCAAAGTAAGTCAACATGCAGACAAATACCTGGCAAACTCTACATTACATTAAACGTATATTTATTACATGTCCAATTTCCTTTTGTCTCGTTTCAGATTATTTATGTGCTCGTTATCATGTGTGTGTATGTACACTTATAATTTCTTCATGTTAAAGGTCAAAACAAATTTTCATGTGGCACAGGAGGCGAGCCATAAACACTTTATTTCAAATAACATTGTTAATTATCACATGATCGCAAGTGTCTGACGTTTAAGAAGTTCTCTATTCTTTGAGCATAACAGTGTTCTCGTCTTGACCTGTATACTTCAAGACCGTTCACAGTTGGTCTGACGTCTCGTAAACTGTTCATGAGGGCGTCGACAATCTTTGCCTCTGACACTTTTTGCCTCTGACACTTTTTCCAAAGCGCTGTCAAAGTACAACTACATTTTCTGGTCGTCTTCCATCATTAGACAATCGTGTTGTCTTTGAGACAAATGACTAATACGACAGCCTTCACAATTTTCCAACACCAAAGTAGAAATGACGATTGAAACTTTTTCGGCATGACATTTTAATAGTAGATCTTCAATCGACTTTTGACAGTTGTTGAGAATTTTTTCCTCATCTCCAATGTCAGTAGGTAAGATTTCGCTGGTCAGGATCGTGAAATAAAGTTTTTAGTCGTTCCATGACTTAATGTCTTTGATGCTATATAATTTACTTGGAACCTTTAAGAGAGCTGGCTTTCTATGTATGTTTTATAGTGCCATGATTTTTCTTGCTATTTTTGTTATTTTTTATTTACAGTTTCTTGGATTGAGCGGATGGTTGTCCAATACTGTCGAACGTAGTCCAGTCGTTCTGCTCGTAAAATTGATATTTGTTATGGTTGTGTTAATATTGGAATAATTGAGTGAGGGTATGCCTAAATATTCGACCAGTCGTTCGATTCGTCCAAGACTTCAATTGGTCCGGTCGTGATGAGTGGTTAAGTCTTAGTAATGATGTCTTGTGGTGTAGTGTGAGGGTATGCCTAGATATTCGTCCGGTCGTTCGATTCGTCCAATTGGTCTGGTCGTGACGAGTGGTGAAGTCTTGGTAATGATGTCTTGTGGTGTAGTGTGAAGGTATGCCAAAATATTCGTCTGGTCGTTCGACTTGTCCAATTGGTGCGGTCGTGACGATTCGTCCAAGACTTCAATTGGTCCGGTCGTGATGAGTGGTTAAGTCTTAGTAATGATGTCTTGTGGTGTAGTGTGAGGGTATGCCTAGATATTCGTCCGGTCGTTCGATTCGTCCAATTGGTCTGGTCGTGACGAGTGGTGAAGTCTTGGTAATGATGTCTTGTGGTGTAGTGTGAGGGTATGCCAAAATATTCGTCTGGTCGTTCGACTTGTCCAATTGGTGCAGTCGTGACGATTCGTCCAAGACTTCAATTGGTCCGGTCGTGATGAGTGGTTAAGTCTTAGTAATGTCTTGTGGTGTAGTGTGAGGGTATGCCTAGATATTCGTCTGGTCGTTCGATTCGTCCAATTGGTCTGGTCGTGACGAGTGGTGAAGTCTTGGTAATGATGTCTTGTGGTGTAGTGTGAGGGTATGCCAAAATATTCGTCTGGTCGTTCGACTTGTCCAATTGGTGCGGTCGTGACGAGCGGAACGAGTGGTGAAGTCTTAGTAATGATGTCTTGTGGTGTAGTGTGAGGGTATGCCTAGATATTCGTCCGGTCGTGACGAGTGGTGAAGTCTTAATAATAATCTTTAATTAACTACCCACACGGTGTTCAATAATCGTAAATACCAAATACGTTACCCCTTCCTTGTATGAATAGTTAACAATGCTCACGTTATGTTAATGACACACGCTAAACACATATTGAATTATCTAGGTACTTTGGCATATCGCAGATCGGAGGGGATGGAATCAGTAGCTACCCCGCAACCTTGTCCCCAGGGTATCTCGCCTCCAGGGGTGGACGAGGTTAGCTATCCTTCCGATAGGGCCGAGCCACGATGCTAATTCTACCGACAGGGCACACAACCCCCCAACCAACAGAACCTCCTCCATCCCGCGATCTGCAAAGTCACCCGTCTAAAACGGGGAAAGAAACAAAACTATGAAGAAGAAGTACATGTACTGATGTAGATTGGTACTTACCCAAGTTGAAGAGCTCACCGTACAATATGCCAAGCATCGACGGATGCAAATCTAGCTGACGCGAAGGAATCAAACTGCGATATTTGAAGAAGAAACAACGTAAAGGGGTGGGAGAGGGCAGGACGTAGCGAACGATCGGTGAGTAAGCCGAATGCCATTTGAGCCAGTGTTTATATACGGTAACGAAGGACCCGGAGTCCTGGGACCCACATGAGAGATACCGCTGACACTGTTAAACGTTAACTTCTTTTATTATGATATAATAAAATACATTTATCCATCCTAAGAATAAAAATACAATGGATTTACAAATCATTTGATAAAAAAATTATACAATTAACTATTTAAAATATTGTTAAATACTCTACGTTTAAAATATTCAGTTGGACAGCCAGGAGCCTGGCTGCTCTGGGAATAAATGAATTTGAATGTCTATTTGTTCCCGAGATTGATATAGGAAGAGGAGGAAGTGGGCTGGGCTTTGCTCTTAGATTATATTTATGAGTTGTTGGATTTGTCACAAAGATACGATTTGGGTGTTCATTATCATTTAGTATCCTTGTAGCTTCACGTTTGGTAGCATTCTCCCTCCTCTCCTTCAAAGTGGACAAAGTAGCTCTTGTGATCCCAATTATGTCCAGGCTTCTATCTTGCACGTGCTGTAAGTCTGCTGCCAGATATTTTAGTAGACCTCCCCATACTGGTGATGCATATTCAAGAAGCGGGCGAATTTTAGTACAATATACTTTTACACCAATCTCACTTGGTAGATTTGCCTTTCTACATTCACGCAGATAATATAATCTCTTGCTGGCTTTCTTGAAATTGACCAATTTTGTAAACCATCGAGTACTGTTTGCATATTTGATTTACAGCTCCTAGGGACACTTTCGAATACCGTACAATCGTCGTCATATTTGCACAAACTAATACGTTCCTGCATATTCTAGGGTATGGAATCTTCGAAATCATCAATAAATATATTAAACAGGAGAGGAGAGATGACAGATCCCTGTGGTACTCCAGCAGGGCAGGGCTTTATTGTTGACAGAGGACCGGGAAGCTTCGCTTGTTGTGTTCTATTGTGAAGAAAACTTTAATCCACTGCCACAAACTCTTGTTAATGTTCTTTTTCTTTAGCTTTGATAGAAGTATAGAATGATCGACTAAATCAAAAGCTTTACTGAAATCGATAAATAAGGCGTGGATATCTTTCTTCCCGTTCGGTCTAAAGTCTGTGTCATTAAACCAAGTTTGTGTGATGTTAATAAGAGCAGATACAGTCGATGTCCCTGTGAAAAAGCATGTTGATTTTTTCTAACTGTTAGATAATCTTTATTTAGAGATATCTGAACTTTTTCCAGTACTTTGCCAAGAACGGGCAACACCGAAATCTGTCTAAAGTCCGTCTTTATGTCTTCAGGTGGATGGACTTTAGGTATAGGACTAACAATGGCGTGTTTGTATAATATAGGATATTTCCCATCAACGATGCTTGTACAAATAATATCATGGGTAACAACCGATAGTTCCTCCGCGAAATTCTTCAGTATCCATGCTGAAATGTTGTCAGCTCCTGTTGCTTTTTGAGGATCAAGTTTTCTCAAGATCTTGCTAACTTGTCCTATGCTTGGAAGTCGAGGAGGATTATCTGGCAGGCCATCAGGTTCGACCAATGGAGCAGCAGGACTGCAATCTTTCCATGGTTCAATGAAGATGTTTTGAAGTTTTTCCACAATTAAACACATATCCTGAGGTGACGGAGTCGATAGGTTAGAGTTTATTGGACTTGCACCACATAGACTATAAACAGATTTAAACCACTTTGATGGATTATTGGTGCGTGTGCCATCCACTCTATTCTGATAGTATTTCAGTTTAGCCTTAGAGATTAATTTGGATGCCTTCTCACGCAGCTGTTGATATTTCACCATATTTCCTTTACTATAAGCCTGTTGTCTCTCCATGATGACACTTTTAATATAAGGGGATGACAACCATGGCTTATCGTTAGGGTGCATTCGTATTTTTTTCTCGGGCATAGTGTCATCCAAAATATTTACCATATATCGGGTAAATATATCAACCTTTTGATCTACATCCCGTGCATTTAACACTTCATCCCAGTTTTGTTCATTCATAGTTCTTACATTCCACAAAGTTGCTTTCAATTTCATCCGTACTTTTGGTTTCATTAATAAACATTGATGATCAGACTTCCCCAATGGTGGAAGATGTGATGGTGGAAGATGTGTTGCTGGATTATATAAACTTGCCATATTTGTGAGCATTTGATCGAGTACATTGTTACCACGCGTAGGCGCGTGGACCAGTTTTCGTAGATTAAACCTTCGGCATAAACTGCTTAGATCCAATTGATTGAAGTCTCCTGCCAACATAATACCCACTGATGGATTGTCAATAAGCACCGTATCTAAAGATTGAGTTAGATAGTTAGTCATATCTTTCCCCTCAGCAACCGTTTTTCCAGGGGGGTAATAAACACCAGCAGCAAACATACAACTGAATGGTCTAGGAAGTCTCTTGGGAAATAACTTAAGCCATAGTACTTCTCTTTCATCATCTTCCAAATTTTTTAGGTGCTTTGATTTCAGATCATTCCTAATATAAATTACCACTCCTCCACCTCGTCGGTTTCCTCAGTCTTTGCGATATACAATGTAATTCTCGCCCAACATAACAGCCGACGTCGGTACATCATTTGAGAGCCAGGATTCCATAACAATAGCAATTGATGTGCTATTTAAGGTAATAACACATTGAAGTTCATCAACCTTGTTCATTAGATGGCAAGCATTTGTTAAGAACAAGGAGGGTATCGTAGAGGTTTGTTCATTTCTTGTTATTGGTACTTTCACACAGTTGTCTGGTACATGAATTCTTCGATTTTTGTACTTTAGTCGTCTTTCAAAGCTGCTCTGTTGAGTAAGGTTGGTGTTATTGTTAGTACAAACTGACCTTGTCGCTTGACTATAATATGTGGTACTAATTTGAATATTTCGCTTCACTCCAGTGGATTTAGTCAACTCACAAAAACTACGATTTAGCCGATACCTTTAATCCGAGCAACTTTCGAAGCAGATTTTCCACCTCACTTGCCTCTTGACTTGCACAATATTCCTGCTGATTTAATAGCGTTCCATACCAGTGGAATTAGATGTTTTGCTGGTAATTGTCCTTCGGCTTGACGAGACATTTCGTGTCGGAATTGAACAGGAACTTTCCACCAACATCGAAGCGACAGGAGATAGTTTCTTGAATAACTGAACATAGTAAATAGAGCACCAGTCCTAAACAAACAGCTACTACAAATACGATAGAGAATCAACAACAATAAAGAGTAAGAGCTCTAAAACTAGGCAGCCGATCAGGCGCTCATTACCATAGAGAAGGAGCTTGTTCTGCTTCCATCCCCAAAGTATGACCAAAAAAAAAACGTCAAGATCTGGCCTAATTATTGACGGCTTTCCTTTAGATAAATCGTGGGATGAGAACCAACTTGACAAGCGGCCAGCTGGGGGGAGGAAACCCTTGGTCGTTGACGAACACGTTGTGGTGGCTTCTTACACGGCATTTTGGCTTACGTGGTTGGCAAGAGCACGGTATATACTTCATGGTAACACTAGACCGGGTTTCCATCTGTTTTTTATACCCCTAAGCATAACATCAAACCATAACCCTAATAATAACCGTAAAATATGGTGGGAGACTATGTATATTACCATGAAGTATATCCCCAGAGCACCATGAAATGAATGTTGAATATATTTCCGTTCAAAAGGACGACAACGTTGTCGAGTTTGTAACGTTTTCTGAAGGAGTAACAACGACGAGACAAAGCAGCTTGCGAGCAAAACCAAGACTTGACATGTAATATCCAGCTGTAATATCCAGCTTAGTGCTGTAATATCCAGCTTAGTTCTCACCAAGTGGGGTATTTTCAAACAATACTTTAGTGATCACACGAAGTTGGTAAATGCAGACCAGCAACACAAGTCCTTGAAAAGCTTTGTTCTAGTCACAGTGACGCAAGTAAGACTTTATGGTGTGTGTTCCCGAATTTCTTCCAAATCAAGACAATAAAAACATCTTCACAATAGGATGAGCCAACCGACCTTAGATGAACTTGTGCGATTAGTCAAAGTGTTCGAGAGTTTCCATTTAACAAGGCAGTTAGAATGTGGGCTAACAGAAAAAAATCGGAGATTAAAATTAGACTGAACGGCAATCTCCAGGGTAAGTGTAACTCAGGTGAATCTTCAATCAGATGGAGCTTTGATTGATTGATAGCTAGAAAATGAAAATGGTCTAGGATACTTAAGTTATAGTTGGCTTGGCACTGACAGTAGCTAGTGGATTTAAAGGAGTACTCCAGTCAAAATGCAAGTGGGGTTTATATGAAAGATATTACTGGCCTTAGACTAGTCCAGAAGTTTCTTTTGTTAATTCGACTTCGTTAAGGAAATATCGCTCCACAAAATCGGAGAATTTGGCGATTTGAACGCGGCCATGTTGTCATTTCAGAGTAGGCTCGGATAGTCAGCGGAATCTCGCATATGACGTCACTGCGTGATAAAGCAACAAGCGCCGCTGTTCTCAAAGTACTATCAACATGAGTGATGTCGGATGAGAGTTATTCTGAGGGAGATTTCAATATCGGAGTCCGAAGATGCCAGTCAGGATGATCAGGATGGTGAACCAAGTGTTCCTGCTCGACTGAACAACTTGGATTGGTAAGTTCGAGTCTTTTTGTTGTTAATTTATTGTGTGCTTATCTATCAAAATAACGAATTATCGGGTTTTCGATCGTTTGACGTCGCTCGGATGTTCACAACTTCACGTCATGAATTCAATGAATTTCAAGGACAAGTCGAAGAAACATCAGACAGACAAGCTGTTCTCTCATAATTTCAGGTGTATTTGTGAATACTTGGAGACGAGTAAACTAGTAAAGAATTAACTAAATAGTGTTTATCTAACCAGTCATGTCCATGTATCTTCAGTTTTATTTGCGAAATCTTCACAAATGTTTGTTAATTATAGCTTGTTTTGGTTGTTTGGAATTGGGGCTGTGCATTTCTTTTGTTGTGGCGGATTATATTCGATATCAATTTCCCTTCCTGAATATCCATAACATGAGTTAAGTTGGCAAATGTTTTAATGCCTTGATATATGCCACTAAACAGAACAGTAGCTGGAATTAACAAATTACCAGCAGCTACTCCATTTACTATATACAGGTTGTGTTGGCCATTTAAGGCTGGTAGTCTTCATTAACTAGAGTAAAAGTAACCGGATTCATATTGTTTTGCATCCTCATGGGAATACAAAACAATACGAATCCGATTACTTTTGCTCTAATGTAAACGCAGCTTAAAATGTTTTGTTTTTGCTGTTACTATACCTCCACATTGTTGACAGACTCTGAAAAGCTTTGCAAGTTGGCTTTCAAAAACAATAACCTTTTTTCTTCAGTTACAGTGACCTGGTTCTCTTCATTATCATTATCAGTATCATTGTTCTCACCACTACTGTATGGAGCAATAGCATGTGTTGGGATATCAAAATTAGCATCGGATTCATCTTCGCTGCTTTCATCGTCAACAACCAATACCTCAGATGTTTGGCCTGCTGTTTGCGATGGAATATGGCTGAACAATAAGTGTGATCTTCCAGAGCACTTTTTTTGTTGTTAGATCCTTTTTTGCTGATGGAGTGCTACACATGATTGCTTCCCTTATTCAAAGTAGTATTATCAGCCTGAGTTACCACTGATCTAAAGCATTTTTTGTTTGTTAAATGAGGTTGAATAGCAATCTCTTCACAGTTCATGAGAATTGGTATTGGTAAAACTGAGGTGCTTTCTTGAATTGTCATTTGTCATTTCACTTATGTCATTCTCAATAGCTAATGCCTCTTCTTCTGGCTTCTGTAAATCACAAGTTGCAACTTTTTACATGCAGTCATAATACAAATTAAATATTATATAGAGTTTCTACTTCTCACATTTTTGGTGTTGTGCTAATTTTGTTAATTTCTGTTTATATTTATTTACCTCACAAGCTTCAATTTGCCTTATGAAATAAAATATTTGTAACCTCAGAGAAACAATTAAATTTGCTGTTATTATTCTTGTATATATTTGAACTAATATAAAGAGCATGCCCAAAGGTATCACGAAAAGCCTCTCCATGGACAATTTGTAAGAGGCACTGAACAAATTAGAGATCAGAAATCGTGGGAATGGCTTAAGAGAGGGAAGTTGAAAAGAGAAAGTGAAGGATTTCTCATGGCTGCACAGGATCAGGCTCTGCGGACAAACAGTGTGAAGAAACGTATTGACAACCAAGACGTATCTCCAGCATGTAGAATGTGCGGAACGAGGGAGGAAACAGTAAGTCATATTTTGGCAGAGTGCACTGCGCTGGCACAGAAACAATATAAGTTATGGAGACATGATAGGGTGGCTCAGGTTATCCATTGGAGGTTAAGTGAGAAATATGGGCTTACAAGGACAGAGAAATGGTATGATCACAAGCCAGAACCAGTTTGTGACTCAGAAAAGTTCAAGCTGTTGTGGGATTTTAAGATCCAAACGGACCACCATATTGAACACAACAAACCCGATATTCTGTTACTAAACAAAGAAGAAAGATCTTGCTGGATTATCGATGTCGCCTGCCCCTTTGATACAAGAATTGTAAGCAAGGAGAGAGAGAAAGTGGAAAATTACCATGATTTGAAAATCGAAATCAAGCGAATTTGGAACTGTCGGTCGGTTAAAATCATACCGATAATTATAGGTGCATTAGGGACAATATCAAAGGGATTTGAAAAGTGGTTGAATCAACTGGAAATACCATATAGTGTGGAAATGCTGCAACGTGTTTGCTTGCTGGGTTTGGGAAAAATTCTAAGAAAAGTACTGGACACATAAGAACTGTGCCAGCCACAGGCTGTGGCCCGATGCCCTACAGAACTTCCAATAATGCTTAAACTTTCAATAATGCTTCAATCTGCCTTAATAATAATAATAATAATAATGCCTTCGACTGGATGCGCGTATTGCATTCTTCTTGGGGTTTTCAAAGGTAAATATTGTTGGCACTGGAGAAGGTTTCAAAGTTTTGGCTTTTTGCGGCCACATATTTCGCTAGTCTTCGAACATTTCGCAACCAAACGCTTTTGATCGGTCTGCGAGACAGCCTGTGTAACTAATACCCATCACTTTAGTCTTTCTCGAATTGTTCGAACACATTGGCACCATACAGTGCGGCATTTTATCAATATTTATCACGTCTAATTTGCATGCAAAGCGAATCAAAGAGAAGATAGCTTTTTTAATTTCGTTGGTTCTCGCAATGTCACGCAGTGACGTCATATTTGGGACTCCGCTGACAATCCGTGCCTGCTTGTAAACATGTAATGGCGGCCTTCAATTTCCAATTTTGAGCAGCGATATTTCCTTAACGAAGTCGAATTAACAAAAGAAACTTCGGGACTAGTTTAAGGCCAGTAATATCTTTCATATAAACCCCGCTTGCATTTTGACTGGAGTACTCCTTTAAATGTAGTTTTAGTTTACTCTAACTATTTACTAAGCCAGGTCCTGTAAATCCAATAGCTAGATTGATCATATCACTGATTGAAGAAACAGGCATGTGATGTGAATGATAATGATTTGATTGTGTTAACTAGCATTGGCTTGTATCCCCATGCCTTGAACCTTGATCAAAAATCGAATGTATGCATCAATACCTGCCCGAAACAATTTTTGAACGATTCGCAACAGTTCTTTGTTATGTCATTAAGTTAATATAGTGCATGCGAATAAACTTTAGAACTATACACAATTTGATATATGAAGCCCATACACGACAGGTATTCTTTATGGATCGCAACGATAGGTTCAACGAAGACCTTAGCCCTTTTTGAATTTTCGCATAGGGCTGTTATGCATGTCATTTTGGGGCTGTTGTGCATAAGCACTGTTAGATTGATTAATTTCTGTTGTTGAAACATGACATTCCAATATGTGCTCCAAAAAGACTTTGTTCCTTGGCCATTTATTGGCTGTATAATTGTAGAAACATTTGATGCTGTTCCAATAATATGAATTGTCAAATTAAGAGCATTTCAAACAGCCTGAATAATTATATTATTACTTATTAGCCCATAGATAATCCAGAGGCAGGGACTGGGAAGCTATTGTTTTCGGATGTTTCATCTGTGATATGGCTGGCATTATTCGCTGGCTCATGGGTGCTGATAATACTCGTAGAAAATGGCGGATGCGAAAGCGAACAAACTGGGATGCTATACTGGAAATCGAATATACTTGCTCAAATAAAATGATGAAATGATAAAATAATATTGAATGTCAGAAGTCTTTTTATGTTTTCTCTGTTTTTTGATTTTTGATTTCGGATAACAGATCTTGCAACCGTACCTGAACTAATGGACGTATGTTCCTCATTACGTAGAAAGCAAGGTAGACATTTCGGTTAAAAATTTAAATTTTGGTACAATTCTCGTAAATCATAGTTAAATGTTATTCCTAACAATTTATTAGACTCTATAATATGTTTTGACAAGAGTAGTTTACATTTAATACAGCAGTACCTATAAATGCCTATAAACTTTGTATAAAGATGTTGATTAGCATGCCCACATCATTTGCTTAATAAATTGAATTCAACCACAAGACATAGTTTATGTTAAATTCTTGTTCTGAGTATGGATATTTAGGAAATATCTGGAGAATATGATTTCGACCCTTTAACAGGATCAAACAGTCACAACATGTTGAAAGTGTGCTACAAAAGCGAAATATATTTTTCAAATGTTTATCCCGATCCTTGATAAGCTTTGGAAGCAGCAACAGCAGGTGATTTAAGGGTATCACCTGCCAGTCAACATGAGAAAATGTGGCAAGCATTTCATATGCTTTGCTCAAATTCAGAGTTTGTCTCAGAATTTGAGATTTACTTATCCTGCATTAGTTCACCTAGTACAGGCTTTGTTCAGTCTGAGCCGGAAATGGTCTGAAAATTATTCAGCTGAAAAACAAGGCTGATGTGAGCTCTGTCAAAGACAGTCTTAAGGAGACACCAATGACCATTGTAGAAGAGAATATTTTAAGATATGCTGCCGGCTTTGTACCATTCTCCTTAATGAAACCGTGTATAAAGCGTCAAGAAAATAACAATGAATATGTACAAAAAAAAACGCCTGGGTGCTCTTGAAGTGCAGAATGAAAACGAACAAACAGAATCATTTCTTGAATATACAAAATGCTGGATAAAAAATAAAACAGAGGTGGTCTCTTTAACTGCAGTGACGATGTGGCTACTTGTTTTTCAGGGCAGTGGAACGCCACTGTAGAAAATACTTCAACAAAAACTTATTTGTAAATAAAGAGTCATCTGACATCAGACTGCCAGTGTGAGATGCAGTATTTACTGATGTTGCTCTGAAACATTGGACAAATGCAACCAACTATAGCCAACTATAGAGGTATTTCCCTGTTGGATCAGCTGTCCAAATTGTTGGAAAGGGGTGTTTTTGGTGAAACATTAGCTTTATTTCGCACAATCTCACTAATTGGCAACACAGCTTTTTCGCTGGACGTTCTAGTGTTATGCAACTTACTAAGTTGTTCACTCACTCGCTCAAGCATTGGATAACAAATAACAAGATAACTGACCAAGATAAACTCCAGGAAGATCTTAATGCTCTGTACCATTCGTCTATCACTTGGGGAATGGAGTTTAATGTCGATAAGTGTAAGGTGCTGAGAGTACTCGTACAATTTATGATCGTCAGTACTATTTGGGTTCTAAACAGCTGTCTGTTCAGAGTGAGAAAGATCTTGGAGTGTGGCTTACTACCACTCTCAACTGGAACACCCATACTGATCATGTAGTTGCTAAGGCCCAAAGGATGCTTGGTCTATTGTATCGGACCTCAAGAGACATTGATGATCACACCGTAAAGTGTTTACTCTATTCCACGTGGGTGAGGTCAACACTTGAATATGCTGGTTCATTATGGTCTCCATACAAGAAACGTAATATGAACAAAATTGAGCAGGTGCAGCGCAGCGCCTCTCGGTTTATTTTAGGTCATGAAGTAGATTACAAGACCAGGCTTGAACAACTTCAGCTTCTTCCTCTGTACATGCGTAGGGAAATAACAGATCTTGTCTTCCTTTTTAAAATGATTAATGGCTTAGTAGACATGCCATGTGGTTTCATTTTTTTGGAGAAGTACGGGTCGTTGTCTACTTAATATTGATGACTTGACTCTTGTAGTACCTTATGCCCGTACAGATGTCTTTAAGTGTTCTTATTTCGTTTGTGTCACTAGGCTCTGGAACTCTCTCCCATACTCTATACGTGCCATTCTTTTTTTAAGAGGCTACTTTCTCAGCATTATTTCAAACTTTTTCCTGTTGCTTTTAATCCATAGTTTTTCTGTTTCGTATAATTTCGTTGTCTTATTCTTTGATTTCATATTAATGTTATATGTTATTTGTAAAGGGTGACCAATCCTGAGGGAATCTTGAATTCTGTTTTTGGTTAACCCTAATACATTCAATTTTTAGTTGTAATACTTTGTAATTGATATGTAATAAATAAATAAAGATTCTATATAAAACCTGTACTTAAACATTATAGATAAGGGTTATTTTTAAATATAATATTCAGATTCTAGATTGTTATTTTTAAATATAATATTCAGATTCTAGATTGTTATTTACAGTCATTATCATAATTGTCGTTTCCGGCGAAATATTGTTTTAACATCGTCAATTAATTTAAATAACAATGCTAGTGACAAAGCGATAGAACTATGCCATTTATAGGAACTAGTTTATCCAGTTTCAATCGTATTTGGCTGTGGATTTTATGATGCTCTATATTCTTCAAATCCTTCTTGATTTGGGTGTTGTGTCTCTGCTTGCAGAGTCTGTTGTTCAGTCAAACCATGATCTACCCTGTTGAATATGGATGCAGGATGCATATTCTTCAACAGAAATCCCAAACTTTACCAGGTCATCGGACATCCGCGAGCTGAACTTGCGATATACCAATTTTATGGTAACGAAAGGACCGGTATGTCTCAAGATGGCTTCCTGAATCTTATCTGGCTCAACATTGGGTCTAGCTTTGACCTCTCCAAGTGCAGTACACTATATAAAGAACAGAAAAAGGACCAAATTATGACTAAGTTATTACTCCTGTTACATGGCAGTATTAATTTGGCAATATAGCAAAAGAAAGTTATTGCATTTACAACGATTTCAATCCAACAACTTAAAAAATAATTCAATCCAGAAACATGCACCCCATCATAGTCGAGTCAATCTTTGATTTCTGAATATACTTTAGCCATGCACAGCTGTCAATTAAATAGTATATACAGGTATATATGCTTTATATTCGCTAACATTTTTTGATTAAAAATAAAATATGTTCAGAAAAATGGTAGTAAATTTGTTAATGTACTTTATTCATGTCATCTGATACTAAATCAATATTTAAAAAGTATTACCTGTCTTAGAATCACTCTCTGTTGTTGAAAATATATGCCCAGGGCAATCGCTGCAGTCATGGTTCAGACAGATATCTTTCTTGGAATATCCTCTGCTCCTTGGTTGAGGCTTGATCCGAACGTGAATGACTGCTGCCAGCCAGATGAAATTCTTGTCATCTTTAGCATTACCACTGGCACTGCAAGTTTATTGTTGTGATGTGTTTTCATGACTTGTGTGTTTAACATAGATATGTCAAGAGCTTCTTTTTGGCAGTATTTTATTTTATCTGCAGTATTGTTTGGCATAGATTCTTTCCTACAATTTATCAAATGAAACGAGGCAACTGTTTTTCAGCATTTTACTGCACTCTATTATGTCGTTAATGGCCAGATGGGTCGTCGATGGCAGACATATCAGAAACCTATCAAGCAGTCTGTTGCTATCAGTCACCAAATCTTGGCATTATTGAATGTAAAAAAGCCTATGGTTGAGTGAAGCAAGACAAGGCCATGGCTTCTGATGAAACTCTAATTATTTTGTTTGTGTTGCCTTTCGTCTCATACCAATGCGAGCCATCGTAACGTTGGAGCGCTCTTCATTTATTTTCTGGCAATATGTTCAAAGATTTAACTGAAAACACACCTTTTTATTTCACGCCCTAGCTCTACTCAGATTTAAACAGATATGACTAATAACTGGGCATGGAATGACTGTGCAAACATATTTTCATTTCCCGATTTTTGGTCAGTTTGACTGCTATTGATTAACTTACCATATTTTTGTACGATTGCTCGCTTTTCATCATGTTTAAGGCAATTTCCATGTTTCAACACATCATTTTTATATCCATAATTTCTGTATGTGTCAAAAGCCAAGGCATTCCACCTTCTTGGGTCGAATACATGAAAAGCGCTATTAAAGCATTTTCAGATCAAGATCAGTATAGCCCAGCCACTGTCTATACTTCTTTGCTTATTCTATGGAATCCACTAATCAAATTCAATGCGTTTTTGCACAACTTTTGTGTGGAACTTGATTGATCAACACCAGGTGACATAATGTTATCCCACAACGATTTTACAGTTAGTGAGTTTAGTGTCGATATACATATGCTATCAATTGGAATATTTCGCAGTGTTAATTCACTCTCACTTACATGTTTTCGAAAAGAAATTTCGGCATCTTCTGGAATGCTTACCAAGTCGTCACAAGGAGTAACAAGACCACCTCTTGTGCAAGTGGATATAAAACTGGTGCTTCGGTCTTCATGTTTAACAATAACTCTTGAAGTTCCTAGTTACATTTACCAGTAACCATCTTTCTACTTGTCTGGTAACGTTTTGCAACAACATATTCTGCAACGTAAGAAAGCAGTCCACGTTCAGCCGGGGCAAGTTCTGGCTTGGATGTTGATTCGTGTGTGGTCTGCACAAGGGTTTGACGACTAACGTTGTAAAAGCCAACTAAATTATCTGGTATTTGGATCATCACTGAATTTGAAATTCTGTAGTCTTGACAATATAATAATTCACACGAGCACGGAATTAAACCATAAAAAGACTGGAGCAGTTTGTCCTGGTTCTTCTTGCGACTGAATGTATTGTATAATAGCAGTAAAGCCTTGAACAAATTCTCGCTAGAAGAAACATTGGCGTTGGTCTCAGATCCATACAAATCTTCCTCAATACGTTTTGTCTTATTGATTCCACAATCAAAGCCACGGTGTCTTCACAAAGAGCAGACTCAACGGCGACAGATTCTGACGCTTCGGATTGATAAGAATTTGTGTGCCTTGTTAAGCTACGCTTCGATTTGCAAACTTTGTTGCATTTAGCACAAGGGAACGACTTCTTACCTTCGATTTCGATTAGAGCATCAACGAATTCAGTATCCACTTCGTCAGTTTCTGTCTCAGTTATGGCAACAGAAATGTTGAAGTTATACAAATCACAGGCGTCTGCCACGTTGTCGCCTTCTTCGAGAGATGTTTCAATAACACGTTTGTTCTCACGTTCTTGTTCTTCCACATTGCAATCTACATCCATATCAGCCTCCATGATGATTTTATTTGCCAACCTGGCCCTCACAGACCTCACTCAATAAACATTTCGCTATGAAATTACTATTAACCATGTTAGGTAACAGTATCTGTTTACAAGGCCATGGCCTGTACTCATCCAACATAATTTGCCACTCTCTTTGAAGTTCGTTGGCTAGCCTAACCAGTCTCCCTTCCATTAACCGTGATTTAAATAACAATGTTAGTAATGAAGCGATACAGAACATAAAATGGCTCTTACTTCGTGTACCGAACACAGAAATTTACATGGGTAAAATGTTAGTTAGCACTGTAAAGAACTGCCTCGTTCTTTAAAAAAATCCCGTTTATTTTATCTAGGATAGGTTTAATTCATGAATTGGACAATTCTAGGACAAAAATAAACGGGTTTTTTTTATTTAAATAAAACCCTCCTAAATCACCCTCCCTAATCCTTAAATCTTTTAGCCACGGTATTGATAGGAGGCTTGGTTTCTTTCCTTTTCTTCTGCACGGCGTTCTTTGCTTTTCGTATCCTCTTCTGAATCAGAAGCAAGGTCATCGGATTCGTACTCCTGAACGACTTGCCAGCCGTCTGCTTGATAAGCTGTTGTCCCTCCGTGATGAGTTTATGGTGCGGCCTATGTGGTAGTCTATCTGAGCGAGTATGTTGCCCAAGTTGGCATTCAACTCGAACTGCTTTTGGTTGCCTTTAAACTGTAGCTCACTTGCGTCCTTAAGCGTTTTAGATTTATCGAGCAATTGCTTGTCTTTGGCTTCCAACTGCGAAGTGAGATAGCCTTTGAACAAGAAAATACTTGTTCAACGAGTTGGGTGTCCACGCTTTCTTGACGTGGTCCTGGAATTATTTCGGACTCGGATTGATCCCGAGTAGAATCTTGCTCATCGTGATTTTCTGTCATTTTGAGATGTCAACTGAGCTCTTAACACAGTAAATGGATTTCATGAGTGAGACAGAGGCTAGATCGATATCTGTATAAATAGATATGTTGACCAATCATGGTGTCATAGTGCTATTAGCATATATTTGGATACACTGGAATTTAATCGTATTCCAATGGAAAGTACATTTACTGTAGCCTCGCCATTTTTAAATTTTGGTCATGACACCCTCCACTGTTCTGTACCATCAGGTCTGTGCTTGATCTCTCTGTCTAAGTTGTTATTGAAGTGAAGAATGGCTAAAATATGTCTGAAAAGAAAAAAATAATGTCTAGAGAATGTCATAATTCAAGTTTTAACTACAGTTGACTCTCTTGTACGCAGACACCCTCGGGAATCTGAAAAAGTGTCCGCTTACAGGAATAGTTCTCGTAAATTGACACTTGTCGAATATATGAGTTTTGTCCACCTACAGGAGCTACTGGTGACTTTCAATTGTACTCACACAAAATGAAACTTAGAATGTCTTAAAACGATTGCTTGTTCTATTTAGTTACTCAAGGCTTAAATAGTTGAAAACGATTTAATCTAAAAAACAGAACTAAACGTCTTTACAATAAAGTACAGCACACCAATGTCGATTGATATCAATTAATGTATACAATTAAGTCATACATGTACATTACATGAAATATTTATGAATGGACGACTGCTTCATTGACTTCAGGTACATGTCCAACAAGATGTCATTGGCATGTGCAATGGCTTGAGACAGTTTCTCGTTTCCGTGCCAGTCTGAGAAATCTGTCAACTTCATAACAAGTTGCATGGCACCTTGCACACAATTAACTTCTGGAACTCATGCCAGCGGCTGGTCAAACCCCTCTATTGTCTCTTCATCGTTCATCTCATTGTCTTCTTCTGATGCTTCAATGATTTCACTCCGCATGTTTTCTCTCCAGTTAGGAAATGTTGTATCAACTCTGCAACGTCGTCATCGAAGGCTGCGATGTATAAATTTGGGGAGATCCTCGATAAAAGTTCCTCAATTTCGAGTAATACTTCACCAGCGAAAGGATCGTCATCCATTTCCGTCCATTTCCGTGCTCATTTCTTCGTCTGCAGTCATGCCAATGTGCTTAAAGCAGTTAGTGATCACTTCTGTGGGAACTTCATCCCTTCACCATCCACCTTACAGCCATCATCCTTTATTGCCATCTATTTGACCTGCAACGTACTGCAGTAGTTTCGGCCTGTAGTAAACCTTCCACGTTTTTATAATTCCTGCATCAAGAGGCTGTGTTCGAGAAGTGGTGTTCTTTGGCAGGAACTCGATATTGATGTTAGAGAATTAGCTTTTCAGGGAGGATGTGTGGGAAGGAGCGTTGTCCAGAAAGAGCAGTATGTGTCGATGTTGCCGATTCATGTTGCTATTAAGCTTGGAAATGATGTTTACCATTATTTCCGACATCATTCATGTATTTTCGTTACTGAAATATTGGGCTCCGCACGGACGTGAAATTTCAGGTAATCCAGCAATGCAACGCAGCTTCTTGCTTTTGCCGATTAAGAAATAAGATGGCGCTTTCTTTTTCACCGGCGACATTCACAAAGAATGCAACAGTGATTCGTTGCTTTGCATTCTTTCCACCATGGCACCGTTTTCTGCAAGAGACTTACTGGGCAAAGTTTTCCAAAATGTTCCATCCTCGCCAGTGATGTTCAATTTTCCAATGTTGTGTCGCCGTTTCCACTTTGAAAACCAGCCTTCGGAACCTGTGAAGGAGGTGTCTCCAAGTTGATCTACGATTAAGCGCACATCTTTGAATAGTGGCTCATGGCTTCTTTCTTCGAAATAATCGTAGCTATTTACGATTTACCGAATCTCTGTGCCAGCTGACATTTGAAGTGGTCAAAATGCCCTGAGCGCATTTTGCAATGAATAATGTCTGAACACCCTCCGTAATGCTCATAAGGGTTTTAGTAATTGGATTATTTTTCCGGGATGTCCGCTTACGAGAGTGTAAAAACAAAAGAAAAATCCAAATTATCATCATCAAAAGTGTCCGCATCCGCTTATGGGAGTGTCCGGTTATGGGAACGTACAAATACAGAGTTTTACTGGGAGTTCAAATGGGGTTTTGGAAAGGTGTCTATATCTGGAGCTGTCCGCTTACGAGAGTGTCTGCACAGAGAGAGTCAACTGTATTATATATATTTTTTATTTAGTATATTGCAATATCTTGTCTTCAAGACTAACTAAAAGAAAGCCTGTTCCAATGTCCTCTTTAAATATTTCAATTTGCTGTGTTTGTGAAAAGGAGTCATCAGGTGCTCACACATGTTCTTGTCTGGAAAATGTTCATGTCATCTGCGGAAAAATTAATGGATAGGGATATCAGATGACCCAAAACCAGCTGAGCCAGCTACTGAGGAACTTGATACTGCTGATGTAATCAGTAAGAAATTGAGCCAGGATGCAGTTACACATAACTGCTGTAACACATAACTGCTGTACCTGCGAGCATGATATAAGTGTATTGAATTCAAAAATGGTTGAAATGATGAAAACAATGAAAGAGCTTAAAATCAAAGCATCCAGCCCTGATCTACCTAAACCTGTTTATCTTCAACACGATGATTACAACACAATTCCAGCAATTAAATTTTATGCTGGAAATCATGGGCAAAATAGTTCTTCCATCTTGAGATGTGAAACATTCTTCCAAGTACTTTCAAGTAGATTATAAACGCTGAGGCAGATCCACAAAAAACAGCACTCAGAGGAACAGAAACATATTCAGGGTCATTGTCATCAGTACTATTATCTGCAGAGAAGAATGAGAGTATAATAAATGGAGGCAATAATTACTGGTATGGCATCAAGAATACAGTGAAACAGCATATATCTTGTAATGGACAATATTCCTAACTTCACTGAGGCACTTCACAGTATGCAGGTAACAGAAAACCCGATACAGATAAAATTGTCTGTGATAAAGTCCAAATCGGCAGCTCAGCAATTTGAACACCAAATCACAGGAAGTGATCATGGCCACAGTAGAAACCATTTCAATGAAATTGTTTCTGCAATAAATGTTTGGTTTGACCAACAAACAGCCAGTCAAATTATCAAGCCCTTGCCTTCAACTGGTTTCCAACCTCATTCATATGTCTGCTGTGATAAAAGGACACCTCATCGAATCTCCAACCATGCCATTATGATTTGCCCAATTGTTAGTGGAACAAGTGTTGCAATTCCTGTGAATTCACCAGAAGTATATCCAGCAGATTCCTTAAGCACAGATGGGGGTTGTGTTAACCAACTGGCAAAACAAGTCATCAAGACCATACAGGAAGCATATGGTGATTCTGAAAGCTTAAATCTAAAAGCAATGTGGCAAGGTATCTCTGTTCTGATGGGCAATATCAAGCAGATAGGTTTAGAAACACTATTCGATAAGAGCTTGGTATCCCTATTGATCCTGAGTTTTCAGTTGTTGTTTGGGACCAATCCGATTGGATAAATCTTGCTATACTCGATATTAGAGATGGAAAGATTGGTTTATCATCTAACCACCTGATGGAAAAATGATGAGTAGCGTTATAGCATTTGCACAGTCCGATAGGTTCAAGCTAAAGATGACAAGAGGCAATTGTGCCACAAGATTTTGGTCAACGCAGTACATCGAATTCAAGACCATCATCGAACATCACCAGCCTACACAGTTGCTTTCAGAAGTTATGGCTATAACGAAGTAAAGGAATACGAAATTCTTGGCACTGACTTTGTGGTGGACCTATGCTGCATGTGCAATACCATGAAAGCTGTTATTAAACTGGTAGTGCCTATCCTAAAGAAGCAAAGCACATTGGTGAAATAATGAATGGAAGTTTCAAAGGCCATCGGTTGGTCCCTGGGAGGAAGCTAATTTGACAAGATGTTAGCCACTATTACTGGGAAGCAAGGGACACTGGTGACTGTCAAAGAGACTTTGAAATATTTGTCAAAGAGACAGTACAGTCTTTGAGTGAAAGATATGACAACTGTATGCCAGTCATGTGTGAAAATCTGAAGTGTTTTGCTTTGGAGTCTATTGTCACTTTCCTTTACAGGGAAAGGCAGCTCAATACATGGCGCTTTCAAAGCAAGTAAATCCATTCCAACCCACCAATTGGAAGCAAGGAACACCTTGAAAACATGGAGAAGATGGCTAGTGATGTAAAGGATTGTTTGTCGGAAGCTCGTTTTGCTGGTAGATTCCTTGAGTGTTTCAGAGGAATTAACATAAATGGCATATTTGATAACGAAGATAGACTAAAAGAATTTTTAAAACTATCAGAAGAAAGAAAGGAGTAATGTCAGTGGACGTATGCACCAAGGAGTGGATGCAACCCCTATTTTCAGGTGTCCAGCACGATATTGCAAGGGAAACATGGCGGGGTCATAAGTTGTATAAAAAATCTGTTGCAGAATTGCAACAACAATGTAAAACCTGTGGTGTTTCATCCTTAGGACAAAAGCACGAACTTGTGGAAAGATTGGCATTAGGGAGTGGTGAAGCAGAAGCAAGCAGATTCCAGCCTTTATACAATGGAGTATTATCTTCAATTCCGAACTCACTCTCCGAACTTAAAAATTCTCAATCTCATCACTTAAACACATTTTGAAGTCGCACGCACTTCTCTTGACCAAAGATGAGTTCTGCACGTTTGGCATCTTTACCAACAAGAAAAATACATAGAACGATGCAAACAGCCAAGAAAATAATATATTTGCAGATTAAAGAAACATTCTTGGAATGCGATGATACAAGGAGAATTCGCACAAACAAAACACACTTGGTTGAAAAATCCCAATCCCTATAAATATCAAGAGTCCCATATACCTGCATAATTTGTTCAACCCTCTAAAGGATTATGTCAACCGTCATACCTTTCAAGCTAATAATTGTGAATCTTGCAATGAAGAGGAAACGTCACATGCAAGGGTGAGGGAGATTGATGATGAGTATCATCGCTATTTTGAGGTTGTTACCCAGGTGAAAGTTCGCTGGTCAAAAGAGGATATTGGCAACACAGGTTGGAGGGGTGGATGGTATAACGTGGAGGTTCAGTCGAGTGACATGTCGGATGAAATCACCCTAATCTATTTGTTGTCCGATTCCGTTTATAAAGTCGAAGTTACTCCAATGTTGGCTCAAGGGAAAATAAAAATAGCTTGATCTAAATCATAATCATTATGGAACAAGTTGGCATACTACATGAACTTTTAACCACCATAGTGGTTATAACCACCATAGTGGATATAATCATAATCGGTTCTATGAGGGTATAAATAGGGATCCTAACTTTACAACGATCACCCCTGATGAAGACACTAGATTGGAGTGTTGAAACGTTGGGTCATGGACAGTAACTTTTAAAGTTTACGTTCAAAAAACATTTTAAAGCCAGAGTAGCATCAAACTATGTATGATTTATCACCTGGTTGTGTTAACTTTAGACCTTATCTAAACAAGTCATTTGAAACTGTTCTTCTGGAGGTTTTTTTGCCCATTTTGAAGATCAATTTATTGTGGCAAAGTACTAAAAGTATTTGTTTCAAATATTGGATGCATACATGTAAATATATTCCTAGTTCTTACTGTAACCCTATCATGCATTAAAAATTGCGGAACTTCTTCCTGCCAAACACGCATCATTCAGTGTTTTTTTTCATTAAATGATTTACAATGTATAAATAACTCAATTCGAGGTTATTACCTCATCAAGCTACTCGTGAAGTTATTGTCAATACCTTGATTCTACCTCTGTTCGAATATGGAGATCTTGTCTGTGGGGATAAGGCAAATGACACTTTGACACACTGTAAATACTGCACAATAAAGCTGTTAAAGAGATCCTAAACATGCAGAAAGATGATTCAAGTAAAATGGCTCTACAGTTATTGGGGTTTTCCCCTGTTGGTTCCTGGCATTATTTATTGCATTTTTGCCAACTTGATATAAATAAAAAACAAACAAACTGGAAACCATTAAACCTTCGACGGCAACTCCGTCGATGCCAATTTCTATATAAATCAATAGAGAACAACTTGATTGATTTCATGTGTGGCGGGCAGGTCCATTTATACAACACAATTAAGAAACTACGACTGCCGCCACATGTAAACAACGTTCGGTTTTAATACATAAAAGAATAATACAAAATAAACAATAAACTTGATAACTTCGGCAATGGCACTAGCTTTCCTCTTCGAGTTCAAGTTCACAACTGATTGACAGGTATCGAATTATAAACGTATCCGCGTTACGCTATAACGTCATAAACATAATTGTTAACAAAACATGAACCTCTTCGTTACACCAGTAACCACAAACACTCACTGGGGCCAACTAAGAACAAATTATAATTTTATTAAAGACTGAAATATCTTACCTACAGTAAATCTATAACTAAAGCAAATCTATAACTAAAGCGAACACAATTTAACTAGAAATACGAATACGCAATAATCCCCTCGCTCGCCTTTTCTAACACTTCTCCCACCCCACCCCACCCCTAGACATTCTTTTCCCATCCATGGTCCCCAGTGCCCAAGATCGCGTATTTGTATTTGTGGTCTCTGTCGATAAGATTTTGGAGGTTATCTCGGCCAATATATATTTACTCGATTTCAATTCTGAAAACAGAATTGGAATTCGCGAGTCCAAATACATAACGCACGTGCCCATAATATTACGCAAACGTATATAACCTTCGTAAAAACCCATTTATGTATAGTTCGTCAGATCACCACTCGCCAATGGCCTCCTTCGCCCAAAATCCAAATATTGTCCAAATCAAACGGTTCACCCAAAACGACTTTTTACTTCCTTATAAGGAGTTGGTGCTACCATGCTCCGCTCATATATATATATATATATATATATATATATATATATATATATGTGTATGTGTGTGTGTCTGTGTGTGTGTGTGTGTCTGTGTGTGTCTGTGTGTGTGTGTATATATATATACCGTAGGCCAACCAAGCGATATTAAAGCGTATGCAGTGACACAATATAGACCGGAGCTATAATGTGTAGCTGGATTCTGAATAAAATGACGTAAATTTATCTTTTATACACATCGTAGGTGGAGAGGCTTCGCAGATGAAGGTGGCTACGTTCAATGCTAGACCAGAATGGAATTGGGCGCATAACGCAGAAATCTATCAATCACTTTCTAAAAGCGAGAAGGAGCTTTGTAAACGGTAAGAAGACAGCAAATAAAGTATATGTAGTGTTGTGTCAAGATGTGTCTTAAAGCCTGGTCATACGTGGGTGAGATTGATAAAAAGATTAAAAAAAATTTCATATTATCGACAAGTGACAGTAATAGCAGTGACTCGACTGTCAGTAAATTTTAAAATTCGAGTCTAGACCCTGAGGCTGTGCTTCGCGCGATTATTAAACTCATGCAACTCTCGTGGTCGTTTGACCGAGCAATGAGAGTTCAGGAAAAACTCTTGCCTGCTAACTCTTATTGACTCTCGCTCTCGTTTGATCAAGACTCAATACTTAATTTTAGAATATATACCAACTCGTGCACGGATGGAAAAAAATGCATCAGATACAAACGCAGTAATTTATCGCCAGTGTTCTACTATTTTACAACTGACAGAAACTGATTCATATTACAATTACGATTCAAACAGACTGAAACAGATATTTGCTAGTAAACCACTTACTTCTATATAATAAATTAGAAATACGAATCCGCAATGACCCCTCGCTCGCCTCTGAATACATAACATACGTGTTTACTATATTACATGAACGTGCATACTCTTCGTAAAAAACGGTTTATGTACTTAGATCAAGCACGATTCGTCGTATATTATTTTGAACGTTATCTCGATCAATATTTCTGAAAACAGATTTGGAATTAGCGAGTCTAAATACATAACATACGTTCTATAATACTATGCGAATATATATATATATATATATATACATATACATATACACACACACACACAGGTTCGGTATCCGTCTCATTCGAGCACTCTGATTGGCTACTGGCTAGCGATCGTCCACCGCTGCGGATTTAAAAACAAAAACGTTTTTTTAGTATTTCGCATACTCGTCGCTTTTTACTACCTTTTGAGACAATATAGACTAGCGGTAAAAACAAAATAAGATGAATAGTGACAAAGCGATGACAGTGAAAGCGAATTTTATTATCCCGAAGTTGAACATTTTATAAACGAGAAACAAAACGTCCAGAGAAGTGGCAACAATGTACAAGACAACTTGGACAAAATTCAAAATTTCATTGAAGAATAGCCTGAAAATACAAGTCAAGGAGACTTGCTACAGTATAAACGAACAGAAAAATTATGGCTCGGTTCAGAAGCATAACTTTCCAAAGAGCTTGAATAAAGGATTTAGCTTGTACGGTTCATGAAAAGTTCGGCGAACCTGCAACTGGGCCTGCAACTGAAGTAAATGTCCTCATGTATCAGTTTTTCACAACCATAACAAATAAATATGGCAGTATTTTATAGGTCAGTTAACTGGGTAAAAAATCTGAAAAGCCTGATGCTTACAAAACAGCTTCAGTTGTTCACAGCGTATTTTACTATCCATGGTGTTCTATAAAGATTTCAAACGTCATGTGTCGCTCAACGTCAAAAATTACAAGCAAACGATATCGCAACAACGTGGCTAAATCTACAGTACCCACCAGTAAATACAACCATGACAGCAACAGGCTTGTTTACTGGAGCAAAAATTGGCAAGTTTGATCCTGCTTTTGTATGGTCAATGATGAATATTAGTCCAGGCCGATTTCCGTTGCTCAAAAAGTTTATCTTTGTCAGTTGAAATGATTTTGTCCTTTGTCAGGTACGCAGTCTTTCCAAATATGGGCAGCGGAAGTGACGGATAGCGTTCTAGCTTCCTGTTTGTTTTTACACGGCGATTATTTAGAACAAAAAAATTAATATGTTATTTAGCATTTTGGTCAGTCCGTATAGAAAAATATTTGCTCTTTGCGGCCTCTGGCCATTTTTGAGACCTCGGGCAAATATTTTTCTATACGGACCTCCTAGCCGGTAAATAACATATACGTCATTTTCATGAATTTTATTACTTCATTTTTTATTTCATCTTTCATATTAAGATACTGTCAAAAATCTTTATCTAACAGTTTAAATTAAAACTAAAACGAACCAGTAGAATTATTTATTAGAAGAATTATTGGTGGGACCATGGATAGTAAATAGTCTTTTACTATCCATGGTGGGACCAAGGTCGCACTAGTCGTACCAGTTCCGCCGGTGAGAAATGGATCCACCGGTACGTGAGATTATCATCCTCGCGGATTACAGTTAAACTCAGATTATCTGAAAGTATTTCTGTGTTTTCTGCAGATTTGATATGGTAGAGATCGTCGGGAAGTGCAGAAGGAAAGTACCAGTCATCTTGACGCCAGACGTTAAGAAATCCATTTCCCTATTGAATGAGACGCGGAAGAAAGGGAAGGTGGCACAAGGCAACCCATACGTTTTTGCGGTGAATAATGGATCCTCCACAAATTCTTTACGTGGAAACCAAGTACTCAGTAAAATATGTAGAATGGCAGAGATAAAGAGACCGGAACTCATCACATCCACCAAGCTGCGAAAATATGTCGCAACAGTGTCGCAGCTGGTGGATATGAACCAGACAGAGCTGAGTTGGTTAGCTAAACATCTGGGCCATAACCTGGATGTCCATAAGGATTTATATCGACTGCAAGAGCATACGCTCGAGATTGCTGTGGTCGGTAATCTCCTTATGGCTATCGACAATGGCGAGGCTAATAAATTTGCGGGAAAATCATTACGTGAAATTTCCCAAAACGGTAAGATTTTTGTGTATTGTATAGTGATGTATATTGTATAGTGATGTATATAGCTCAAAAACTAGAAATCCATTTGTACAATATGCTACAACTTCTTGGTTTATAAGAGGTCGTTTACAAGTCTTTAGTCTACAGTTTGTATGCTGCATTCTACGAGGCCCATTGGTTCCTGGGCATGAGAATAAGTATATATATAGCAGGTGCATAGGAAACACGGGGGCAACAGTAATTGGCGTAAGCTGTAGTGAGCCAGACTTATATTTTATATTATTTATTTATATTTTATATTATTTATCAATGGCGAATCGAAAATTCAAAACATTACACACCTTCAAATTTTCCCAAATCTCTCTGTTAAGTATTTCAAAATGTGTCTATTAGATTTCGGAGCTTGCAAATACACAACACAGTGTACAATTATTTAAATTACATTAAAATTTATAGCGAGTCAAGTCAAAAATGAACTGAAGGTAATGGCTATTCGTACGGTAGCCGTACGACGCTATAGTCTCTTAGAATTCAACGAAATCCTAAACCTAATCCTAACCAAATTGCTAACCCTAACCAAAAAAAACTATGCAGAAAAGGCAAATTAATTGCTCAACACAGACCGGTGAGAAAATCACAATGTACATCATTATAATAGTCCTTTTACCTTTTACTTGTGTCTGTCTTTGATTATTACGTATAAAACTTGATTTACGAACTTGACATCTTCCGACGACGATATATTGCATTTTCACTGCCTTTTCACAATCTTTTTGAACACAAATCTTCATTAATTCAATGCAGATATTTACCATATCTAGTCACCAGGGTCAAATTTTCCGATGGCACGCATGAGGACGGTTGATGCATATATATAAATATACCTATAAACCCGATGCGAAATCAGGAACACTTGGATCTCGCGTGATAAGGGACTAAACGCCGGTCGATATTAGCACCCTCGCCCTCAGGCCTTCGGCCTTCGGCCGGCGCTTCGCGCCGGGCGAGGGGATAATACATAAAAAGTAACTTAACCATTTCTGATTTAGTATTGGGTATGCATGGTTTGTTTGTGTGAAGCCTGTTTTTCTGTAACTAGGGAAAAATAGACATATTTCCATTGCCAATTCCAAAGCATCAAATAGCATACCTAAAATACTGTATCAAGGTTACTATGTTACAGGAAATACTAGAAGTAATAAGACTATAGATATCCCATTGTAGATATTGAGCCGTCACAATAAACAACGTTGTTTAGCCCTGATAATTACATGTTGTTGCAGGATTGTTCATCAACAACCCTGTAAAAGCGTGTGAATTTTTCACGTTTGTACCTCAACAGACAAGTGGCAGACAAGTGGTGTATAATCAGACGACTTACAGTCATGCACTGCTTTTTATTCCACCTTATAATATAGCGTCAAATGCCGAAATAAGCAAGCGATTCGACCGAGTGTATTTCCATCTCATCGAAAGGTATCGCATTAAAACACTTAGCTTCATTACACCAGTTGTGTCAATATAGTCACTATAATTGTATTTTCTCGATCTTTTCCACAAAAGATATAGGAATGACTGAGTCAGCCTTGTGTTGTTCAGTTGGTTCCCAAGTGAACTTCGAAGACAACGTCGTGGATCGGGAGTTTGCTACACCAAGACTTCCTTCTAATAAAGGTTATTATTTGCAAATATAGTTACGAAGCGTCATTAGTAGGTACTAATTTGTATTTTCATATACTTTCTGATTCTTTTCACGACTATATAGAAACAGGAACAATGACTGATCCTGCTAAAGAATGCGTTAGTGTCATCATTGGCACTCTTTTTGCTAGTTAGATAAGCGAGTTTCAGTTCTTAAAGCCTGGTTCACACAAGGCTTAAATGTTGTTTTGGCATTCGTCTGGAAGATGAGGAGTATGCCTCTTACACAGCTGGTAAAAATACTAAGATACCGCCGGTTCAAGAATATGCTGGTGGAGCATCTTAACGGAAAGCAAGACCCACCGAGATGCCGTTCAATATGAAGCCCCTGAAAGAGCGAGAAACTATGGTGCAAGCAATTATTAAAGTTGGCCTACATCAACGCGTACAGAGATCATGACAACCACGATGTGAACGAATACAAACTTGCTGGTAAATATTTTGTATTTGATCGCCTTGAAGTCATTGATCTTTTGTGGCCTTTAGTTCTTGTGATGCTTCGTGGTCAGATGTTGTCATGTCTTGGATGGAAGATTGCTGCTTGGATCCCTCAAGTTAAAGATCAAATGAATTTGTTTGCTGCCCAAGTTACAAACGAGAAGCTTCTGCAGACATTTCTAGACGCAAGTACAAGAGCACCGACTTGGTGGAAGGGTGGTTGGTAACAAGTGAAGAGCAGGGCAGACGAATAGAATGGAAGATGAGAGAACTGAAAGATTGTCGACAGGATCTCAAGAAACTGGCAACAGAAATGGTCACTGCACTTACAGAAAGAAGTGAAGCTGCAATACCCGAGCTTCTCTGCACCTTGCAGAAGTGCCTCGATTTTGGCGTCTTGTTCTCCACACTTTGTGGTAAATGGACGTCAGATGGAGCACTTCCCGCGAAAAAGTCTTTGTTGATGCGCGTTGGCCAAGTCGAGTTTGTACGATGCATTTCATCTGTTTCCAAGCTTCCTCGTGTCGCCGAAATGGTTGAGAAAGAGAATCTAGAGCTTGACGAGTCTTCTGACGTCATCTTTTGGAAAGTGAAGGCATTCCTGATCGAAGTTATTAGGAAGAGTTTTTCTCCAAATGTTAAAAAAAACGTGCGGAGAGAAACTGGTGTCAGTCCCTATCCTGAGAGGTGAAGTCATCACCAAGTTCAAAGTCGAGGAGGGATTTGATCTTCTTGACAAATTTCGGGTGACTTTTATCCAATGCTTCGTCGTCCGTTTACGTGTTACAGGAAAAGAAAGTGATCCAGATGTTGTACACGAACCCCACCTTCTACAAAGCAGTTGGTAGAGAATTTTGCATTATTTATGACATAGCTGGGACGAAAGCAATTGCTGAATCCTTCTATTGAGTGATGGAGGAAGGATGGAGGACAGAGTCAAGAGGTATTGACAATGCGTACAAAGTTGGATTGGTGCTTTCCTCCAGTCATTGAATGTGAGAAAGCCCTGTCAGGAATGGCTAAGGTCTACATTGAAGGAGATAAGTCTTTAGGACTCAAAAGGTACTTTGTTCCTATCTACAGGGAGAAATCAATTGTGATCGAAAGACTGATGAAAAACTACAGCAGGATAATTCCCTTATAATTTTGACACTGCCCATATTGACTTGTAAATATCTACGTCCTGATTTTTTACGTTGTGAATCGGGAGTTTGCTACACCTCTCTGCAAATGCAAAAGCAGCAGATACTCCAAGACTTCCTCCTCATAAAGGTTATTATTTACAAATATAGTTGCGAAGCATATTAGTAGGTACTAATTTGTATTTTCATATACTTTGTCCTTTTAACGACTATATAGAAACAGAAACAGTGACTGATCCTGCTAAAGAATGCATTAGTATCATCATTGGCACTGAGGTCGATTTTGTCAGTCAGTCAGATCAGTGAGTTGCAGTTCTTAAAGCCTGGTTCACATGTGTGAACCAGGCTTAAATGTTAAGCATGTTCAAAACTGATACGCAGTTTTGGAACACTAAATTTTTAATACGAAACGGTAGTAGTAATACTAAATCGTATTTTCATATTCTTAATGTTGCTTTTCACGACTAGACACAGGCACAAGAACTGAACCAGCTACATAAGTCGTTTGTGTCAACATTGGCACTCAGGCGGATTTTGGCTGGCAGATCAGTGAGTTGCAGTACTTAAATACTAAGTGTTTGTATAGACTTAATTTATTCATGAATGGCAGCTGCTGATTGTTTTATATGCATATTTACAAATTAAAGGAAACCGACATTTTCCCCAAAACAGTATTAACATATATATATATATATATATATATATATATATAGATACACTACCATATTAACCATACATTCATACGCTATGATAAATTCATAATCTGTCTGTTATATTCAATGGTATTATAAATTCGGTCCTGTCATTCACAGTGGAAACAAGACCTGCACAACACCCTTGCATGCCAACAACAACCCAAAGGAGCAAACTTCTAGTCATTCTCCTACAGCACCAATTGATAAAGAAAGATGCCAATATGCACACCACCGGTGTTTGGGTTAGTTGTGAAGCATGCAAACAATGGTTTCACTGCCGCTGTCTTTCAATTGCTGTAAATACAGCCAAAAATGAACAATTCAAATTTGTATGCACACAAACTAGTTTGGGTTCCTGTGGTTGTAAAATTGAATATTGCTATTTAATGCCTTAAATCACTCAGAATGTCGTCTTTATGTGGTAAGTAACAATTTCAGTCTTATATATATCATTTCCATTGGTAAATGCCTTTACCAGTTGAGCAAATAAGCTATTTTTCGACATTTCTCTAAAATGCTATTACCCGGTCCTACTCTTCCATTTGCTATTTCGAAGATGGCGGCGTCCAGGCACATCAACAGAAGCTGTAAGTATTCATCCTTAAATATTCAATTGTATTAAGAATTTTTATAGTTTTATGTACATAAAGCTAATTTTTATAGTTTAGGATAACTTTTAGGTGCCTTTACTATTTGTTTTGCCGTTTTTGAGCCAAAAATACTGATGTGACTTTAACGATTGTTCAAAATTTCAGAAATAATGGCATTATCGTGGAGTCGATGTATCTTCTCATAATAAAGAGAACTGTATATTGTGTGGCGATGGTGGCCAACTTCATAAAGTCACTACTTTCGCCACTGATGAGAAACTCCGCCACATGATAACAGAACTTCAGGACACCATGCTCTTACCTAAAATTTCTGGGGTTTACCTTGTGGCAGTTGAAGCGAAATATCATTTCAAATGCATGACAGATCTGCGAAAGAGCTACAGAGGTAACATATCGAGAAAACGACAAGAATCCTATGAAAAAGAAGATGAGAAAATAAAGGAGTCCCGTGCCTTTATTGAGTTGATTGAATATATTGAGAAGTCTGTTGACAGTGACAAATTGGTCTTTCTGCTTTCTGAGTTGTATTCACTATATGTAAGTCGACTTGAAACCTTAGGCGTTCACAAACAAGTAAATAAAACTAGACTTAAAATCTTTTATTTATTGGAAAACTTCCCAGAAGCTCAAGAGCAAATTGATGGGGAAAATGTTGTCCTAATATTCAAGAAAGCGATTCAGGACATGCTCAAAGAAGCAGTTCAGCAGCAAAGAGACTTCTCAGATAATGTTATGATTTTATCTAAGGCTTCAGCAATTGTATGCAAAGACATGTTTGGCCATAAAGGCTTCACGTTTTCTGGAAGTTTTGCGGGAGACTGACAAGAAAGGTCCGTCTCTGCTGGTCTGAAATCATTGGTATCAATGATATTAAATGGGGTGAATATTCAGAACACTGAGGCACAAGAATCCCAACCATGTTTAACAGTGTGCCAAACCATTCTTTTCAATGCCAAGGAACGCACAATGGCTAAGTCGAAAACCGGTCAGACACAGCATACCAAACCACGCGAACCAACGCAACGACGAGGAGTAAGACACTCATAACCAAGCTGTATCAGATGGGAATTTAGGTATCTTACCAAAGGATCATGGAGTTTGAGGACGTGCTTGCTACTTCAATTAGTGAGCGCTTTGAAATGGACGGTTGTGTGGCACTTGCTTGTTTGAGAAGGAGAGTTTTTACTTCTCGGAGCTCTTGTTAACTTGGCTCGACGACAGCAACCTCGTCGTTCCATGGCACTGGCATTAGCGTGTTTCAGTTACCAACAAAGAATAATCCTGACAAGGAAAGGCCCCCAGTAACTTTACCTCTACAGGGAACAGGGCATTCTCTCCCAGAAGATTATGCTACTGTTCACCCTGTGGAGTTAAACACTAATAAGGCAGCTGTCCCAGTCATGGGCGTACGAGACGGGAGGCTGGGGGGGGGGGGCTGCAGCTCCCCCAGTTGTCCGAAGAATTAGCTATTCGGGCAAAAATGGTCTTGTTATTCGGGCAAAAAGGTCCTGTATTAAATTATTCTAATATTTGAATGCAACTTAATGACATTATAACGGATTGTCATTGAGGGAAATCTGGGATTTCATTGTCGTTCATTTAGCAATGGTTAAATTAAAAGTGGCATATAGCCAGGCCTTGGTTCTGGCGTTGTCTAAACGTAATCTTGTACATTTGGTTTTGTGGCTAATTGCATTTCCTTCCTTCTCTTCTGCCGTTGTGCAACGCATTCTCTATGCATTTCAGGAAAGATATCCACGCGGTCTAAATTTGGAAAATCTGTGTTACTTTAACGGTAATTAAATACTTCGAATCCCGCACACTGTTGCTGCTGCAAAAACGAGAAAAGTGCCCTCAAATTGCAGGAAATACACTTTCAGGGAATCAAAAATTCAAACATTTTCTCAGGGGAGCATCCCCCGGACCCCCTAAAGTACATGTTTCCAATGCATGTTCATATACATTCATGAAAAACGTGCATGTGTAATAATCCTTAGGCTAAACTATGGCAATTTGTGTTCTTCAGTAATATTGACGTCATCATTTATTCGGGCAAGTTATGCTCAGCCCTCTCTACAAAATTTTGCCCGTACGCCTATGGTCCCAGCACGGGCTTTAGGACAGGCTCGATGCGAGTATTAAAAAGTTGTTTCAACATGCGATTGTTAACATAATCCATTTATTTGTCGCACCTTAATGTTCAATAAACTTGCTTAACTATAATACAAGAGTTCAGAGTACGATACCTTGAAATCCTCCACAATTTGACTTGCAAATCTTCGTGTAAAGTATTTGAGTTTGAACCGCCATGTTTACTTGACCCAATCCTTCCAACTGCCGCGCGGCTTAATATTATGACGTAACACGCCCTGGATAATCCTAAAATTAGGAGGGTAGGATCTCTTGGATTTTTCATCGTCAAGAGCGAGATGAAATGACACTACCATATATGGTACAAACGTGTCCCCAACTTCCATATATGGAAACTACCTGTCCCCGAGCCCAGTCGCAGACGTTCTAACTCTCGAGTGAATTTGGCGGGTTAATTTGAAACTGTAAACAGCAGCTGTACAGTGGAAAACGCTTTCAAGATCTGATGGATGGTGTCAATAGTGGACTTAATACTGAAATATATATTAATAAGGAAAATTTAAGTGTGTAAGTTAAAATGAATTTTAAAAAGACTGTCAATAGTATTTTCCAAAGATGGTACAACAATCTAATGTATGGCACATGAATAAAGTTGCTGTCTATCGAATATAATTTGTTTCATTGTTCTTTTACTTATTTGTAGTGATGCTGATATAACTCGCAAATGCATTAACTTCAACAACAACAGTGATGGCTTATCGCTAAATACTGCGTATGCTGTCTACGTACGAACATGCGGCATATACAAACGAACACCATTGTCAAACATTCTTTTTGCGAGACTTCTGCATGATCTGTTTCCTTGCATTCAAAGCAAAAACCCTGAAACAATTCGAAAAAGCGTACGAAAATATAGATTCCAGGCTTCGGACGAGCAAATTTTTAAAATTCTGACGTCAGAAGGTTCATCTCACTCTTGACGATTTAAACAGATCACATGGTATGTAATCGAGATAGCTGATTGGTTTATGTCGGTACCACGCCCACTTTGATCCTACCCTCCTAATTTTAGGATCATTCAGAGCGTGTTACGTCATTAAATGTTCGAAGGAGTGGGTCTAGTTAAGCCGCGCGGCAGTTGGAAGGATTGGGTCAAGTAAACATGGCGGTTCAAACTCAAATACTTTACACGAAGATTTGCAAGTCAAATTGTGGAGGATTTCAAGGTATCGTACTCTAAACTCTTGTATTATAGTTAAGCAAGTTTATTGAACATTAAGGCGCGACAAATAAATGGATTATGTTAACAATCGCATGTTGAAACAACTTTTTAATACTCGCATCGAGCCTGTCCTAAAGCCTGTGGTCCCAGTGTGTGAGATGAAGGAAGCAATGAGTTGTATGGCTGAAGAGAAACAAAATGAAGAACGGTGGGTGGAGCATTCGCTTGGAAAATTAGACAATCTGTTACTTTTGGTGATGCGGTGACATGGGCAGGATATCACGCTTCAAACCAGGCGGAAGAGGACCCACCTGCTTTGAATGCACTGCTTCCCCTGTTCTATGAAAAGGTGGCAACCCCAGCGGTGGTCAAGCATGGTGTGGATGTCTTAAGGCAGGCTATATATAACCTTTCTCAACCCGGATCATGTTCCTATCGTCGCTGTTGACCAGCCTCTCTTTGCTTTAGCGAAGATCATTCAGCGGCAGTGGCCAGCCTCACATGGAGAGCAAGCATATGTTGTCATGCTAGGTGTCCTGCACATCAAAATGGCACTATAGAGTGTGCTTGGCGATTTGCTAGATGGATCTAGCTGTACTGTCGCCTTGAGTGAAGCTGGCACACCAGCTCGTCTGGTGTGGCAGATTCATTCTTGAAGGCGAAGCATCTAACAAGAACTAGGTATGTTGAAGTGGTAATAAATAAGGTAACTGTGCATACCGGTACAACCTTCGGGGTGACCATAACACTGATTATGGTATAGCGTTTACAAACAAGTCGGTATAGTTGCAGTAGGTCGCGATTTAGTTTTTCTGAGTGCGTTATTTGAGGTGGAATCTGCTATCTCTACCGGAGAACATTAATCTTGAAAAACTCTTTGACCGACACAATGACATCCAGGGGGAATGAAGTGAGTCTATAATTAGGGTGTTGCACAGAAGAACCCCATTGTTCTAGTAAGTAATGACAGTTATTTGAGGAAAGTAATATGATTAATTTTCAGGCATGCTCATCAAGTCACTGCTCTGGCTCTTCACAAACTAAAGAGAGGTATTTTCCCAGTGTGCATGAGACATCAATATCTATATGGGAAGAAGAGAAGAAGCCCAACATTTCTATTCTGGGATTTAATCATACAGTACGAGACACCGGTATGGGATTCAATCATACAGTATGCCGAAGCCCTAGAAGAGTTGATACCTTTATTCTTTGCACTCGACCACGTCAACTACGCTCGATGGACTTCTACCCATATTCGGGACATGAAATCTCTACCAGACAACATCACAAAGGAGTTTCAGAATGAAGACTGGCTATTGTCTAAAACAGGCATTAAGTTTTCTGCCATCCCCTTTGATGAGGCGAGAAAAAAGACGAGGCTGTGCAAGGATTGAAAGTTAATGATGTTTTAGTCAACGATGGAAAATAACTCATTTCTTTATGGAAAGATCACTATGTTTAATTGTTATATAGTTAGTGGCAAAGTTCAATTTTTCTGTTTTCCGATTGGACAAATGCGTATCACGTGCCGGTCCGCAAAACGTCGTGTTTACTGCATTGCCCTGGCAACGAGGCAACCGGTCCATAACAGAACATTTATTGACCGGTCCACAATAGAATGGGTGCAGTGCGCATGCGCGTCAACCGTGAAGTTCCAAAGTTCGTTTTATAGTTTTGCTGTTTTGAAATTTTAAAAAATGTCTGCTCGGTTCGCTAGTCGTTCCAAGCAGGATATTGCTCGGCTGTTGCAAGATAAAGATAGTAAATCAACAAAAACAAGTACAAAGTTGGCAATTGACTTACTAAAACAGTTTTGTGCGGCGAAAGGACTTGCTTTCGAAGAACAATGCCTTGAAAAGTCCAAGTTAGGTGATCTTCTAAAGTCATTTTATGCAAACGTTCGAAAGAAAGACGGATCTTTTTACAGCAAAAACAGTCTGACCAGTCTTCGCTATGGCCTTGCAAGATATTTTTTATCTTGCCTGTGATACGTGATACATATTGTGAGAGTTTCGGGACACAAATCCGAAGCGAGCATCAGGTCATACTCTCGACGCCTGTCCGAAGAAAAGCAACGAGACATATCAAATTCTTTGAGCCATTATTGTGGTTTTCCGTCTCACGCTATGAGTAATATTCGTTCGGTGCAAGATCCCGAGAGTGAACCCGCAGCCAAAGTCCCTCGATTAGTTACCGAGAGTTCTTCGTCATCCATTGAAATCTCTTCGCAACAATACCGGTCAGCACTTGATACAGTTTTACACTTCCCGCCGTTGCCGTGTTCGTCTCTTCCCGGTTCACCTGTTCTGAACAGCTACTCGCAGAAAACACTACGAATAACGAGACTGCTTCATTCCAGCATGGAGCATTTAAGAACTAATGTCACTATAAATTTTAACTATAAGTAACTTGCGTTGCACTAAATTATTTAATTATTTACTGTAAATGACAGTGTTCTAGTGTATGTTATCACTTTTGAGTTCAGAATGTTGTAACAAATATTTAACTGTTGTGTTGTCTTTTTTTATTAAACATTTAAGGGGTTCCATTTATCTAGTTTTGGTTTCAAAGTTCACTCCAATAACCGGTGAATTATTCATACTTTGACACTAATATACTTTCGCCTCGGGCAACAACGGCGGTCTCGGGTCCACAAAACACACTGTTTCCCTCGGTCTCAGTAAATAAGCGATAATTATATACGCCCACATTGGATGTGAACTATGATGAAACGTTTAGAAAGTTTGTTGAAGCGAAGATGGTAAAATATGAAGCTGAAAGTCTGAATATGAGAAATGATCCAGTAGATATTGCCTTTACACGGAAACTGAGGTTTTAAACATATGGGCAGAATTATCAAATGACAAAGCCCCTGGACGCTGCAGATCATTACGGCTCCGGTTAATTTACCGATGCACAAGGCGAGCCTTATGTTGAAGACGTACAGTTTGGTATTGCTAATGTTCAATTTCTCAAATATTTTTATGTCGAGAAAGACTGGGAATACTTTAAGTTGTTAGGATCTTTCTACGATTTAATGTCGCTCAACAACCTATTATTACTGAAGATCGACGAACATGGCACGATAATGGAAGACGCAGCTCATAAGCTCTTTACCTACAGAGTGGCTGATGTTATTGTCAAATGGTATGCTACAACCAACAGATTGAAGTTATTGGGGGCTGCACGTAACTACAGTACTGCTCAGAAATAACCGAACACTGCGTTCGCGTTCGGAACTCGTTCCAATTGTGGCTTTGGTTGAAAAGTTCGTCGGAAATTTTGATTTCGCTTCGTTAATCTCCGTCTTTAGCCGATTGTCAAAACTAAAATCGTTGTTGGAGTGCGGTATATAGTTTATTAAACGAGATTAAGATTAAAGGAGAAAGCACACTAAATTGCTGCCCTTTGAAAGTGTGATTCTCCCCAAGTTTATAATGAAGGCTTTTATTTCAACGTTATTAAAAATCATATCGTTAAACGGGAGAGTAAATAAAGAGTATCGCGGAAAGTCTTCGCTGTTGTCACGTTCAATCGCGGACGATTGATGTATGAATATTTGCAATGAAAGTGCTACGTCCTAAGTTTATCTATAAATATATTTATACTAGTCTAGAAAAATACTGAAATAACTGTATGTCGTTTATATATGATTTGGTCGCTCACTTATTGCTTTGATCCTCGCTGCCTCAAGTTAGCTTCCGCTTCGCTTCGCATCATGGCATGTCGTGAAGCCATGTGTTCCGTTAAGAATATATATCAGACGTCAAAACAACAACAGTTACAAATTAAATTCTGTGGTGTCTTGGGTTTGCTTGAAGAACGAAGATCTCTTGAGTATCGGGACACTCTTAATCGAAGAATGAAGCCGCTCGAAGTTCGATGAATTCGGCGAGCAAAGATGAATTTCGAGGCGCGTTTTGTCAAAATTACATGGTAAGAAAGCTTATTCAGTTCGCCGTTAAGCTGTTACTTCATGTACCGGACACAGAAATTTAGCACTGTGTAGAACTGCCTCGTTCTTTAAAAAATCTCGTTTATTTTTGTCCTGGCATTGTCCAATTCATGAATTAAACCTATCTCAGATAAAATAAACGGGATTTTTTAAAGAGGAGGCAGTTCTATACAGTGCTAATTAACATTTTACTCATGCAAATTTCTGTGTCCGGGACACAAAGTAAGAGCTGCCGTTTATATCCAGTTTCTTACATATATTTTAACAGTCGTAGAGTTAGCGCAGGTTTTCTTTCGTTAAAATGATCCCAGTGAGACAGGCCGAAGTGGAGTATATTTCAAAGAGATTTGATTAATTCAAATATGTGGTGTCTTGGATTTGCTTAGAACGAAGATCTCTTTAGTATCGGGACACAAAGCCAATCGGCGCTCGAAGTTCGACGAGCAAAGATAATTTCGAGATGCAATTTCAAATTACATGGTAAGAAAGTCTATTCGGTTCGCCATTTATATCCAGTTTCTTACATATATTTTAAAAGTCGTAAAGTTTGCGCAGTCTTCTATCGTTTAAATGATCCCAGTGTGTTGAGAGTCTATTTCAAAGAGATTCGATTAACGATTAACGTTCGGAAAATAGCGAAGATCGCCGAACTGGGGCCGATTTGGTCACGATATTTGAACCTTATACGTTCCGTTTTCCTTTGGAACGCGTTCGGAACGCGTTTCGAACGTGTTTTTCGTTAGGTTAATTCTGAGCAGTACTCAAGGGCGCAACGAGGGGGGGTCGGGGGGGGGGGCGACCGACCCCCCTTTTGGAGGCACGAGGGGAAATTTTGGAGGTCAAAAGTTACTTTTACAGCACTATTTTGATTTTTTTTAACTTGAATTATATAAAGCTCCAAATTTATAAAATTTGCAAAAGGGTTTGTCACGATCTTGTTACGTTGTTCACGATCTTGTTTCAATTTCATGCATATGTTCCTCCGCCGATGTGGCCGAGGGCTCGGGACTGACAAATTTCCGTGCGCGACCGGAAGGCTCTGGGACCCCCCTTTCAAAAATCCTGGTTGCGCGCTTGGCAGTACTGTATATCAAGAAGGAATTTATCACTCTGCTTGGCATAGTGAACGAATGCGGTGACCTGACCATCGAAGATTTCTGTCAAACCACTTCTATGATTACATAAAGCCAATCTTGTTCCGGTGCCACTCAAAACCTTTCGGATGTGCAAAAGTGATATATGTAGCCAAAAGTCAGGAGGCAGTCGTAAACAACAATTTCTGATACAATTACTGTATTAGAGTAATTTTGAGGAGTTAAATGTGAAGGTAAATATGTTAATTGATTCACTTATTTTTAAGAGCTGTAGATTACGAGGATAAAGAATCAATTATTTTAGGAGATGTGAACTGTGATTTTGCATCAGACACCATGGACACCATTTTGACTTACTTTTTATATAATACATATAAATTTTCTCAAATGATAACCGAATGCACTAAAGTAACAACAGACCTACTTTCGAACCAACTACAAAATATTGCATCTGGTGTTAAGTGATCATTATCTGATTTATCATATAAGGAAATTAACTTCTTTTAAGAGTGAGCGTAGATATATTGAGTCTCGTAATATGAAGTATTGTGATGCAATGATCCTGATGAAATGTTATACATATAGGAAAAATTGTTTCTAGAAGTATTAGATGTCCATGCACCCCTGAGGAAGACAAGAGTAAATAATAAACCTACACCATGGCTAACATCAACACTTAAGAAACAAATGTATTGTAGAGATTATTTAAAGAAGCAGCCTGTAAAAACTCTAATAATATTTGGAATGACTACCGGAAAGCTCGAAATGATGTCAATTCGAATATTTAAAAGGCGAAAAGAGAATGTGCCTTATCAAGTTGAAAAAATGACATCCAGCAGTCTTGGAAGGTAATAAATTTAGTTTTGGGTCGAAAAGCTAAATAACTGTTATTACAGAACTAAAGATAGGTGATAATGTACGAACATTTTGCTACAATAGGCTCGAAAATTGCTGAAGGTTTTCAAGATACATATAATTCCTGAATCTTTTCTGAACACAACTAAAACTACTTCTGAATTTGTTTTTCAAAACATATGGTCATTTGCTGCTAAAGTATTAGTAACCAATTTATGCTCTTCAAAAGCAACTGGCATTGATAAAATCCCGGCTAGAGTTTTGAAGGATGCTATGGCGGTATTAAGCGATTTACTTTGTAAAATTTTTAACAATTCTCTCCATTTGGGCATATTTCCGAATCGTTTGAAAAAAGCAAGTTTCTCCAATTTACAAGGATAGTAGGAGTGATACAAATAATTATAGACCTATCTCTATCATATCCATTTCGGCTAAATTGTTTGAGAAATTGGTTTTTAATCAACTTTACCAATACCTTAAGGTAGCAAGATCCCTCTGAATACATTTTTAATATTATTTAAATAAATTTTACAGGGGGTGTAAGCTCACCTCAACCGACTGACGCACTAGCTTGTACCGATTACATCCTATCAATCGAAGCTTGTCAAAACAGTGGCAGATCCAGGGTTGTTCGGAAGAGGGGGGGCGCACATGAAGAATCAGCATGTTGTGGTGTATCTTCGCGGATTGGCCGCCCAGGAGAATTTTTAATTTTGCACTTTAATTTTGCATTTAGGGCACCACGCCATTGCTAAAAATGCACGATTACAAAGGGGCATCAAGATTATGAAACACTTTAATATAAACTCAGAAGTAGTACAGAACTAACATACACTTTAGCCTTTAGGCATCTGGAAACGTCCATCGTTTTATCTTGGAACCCATGTAAAATATCTATGAGTGAAACTGGCTTTTGCAATGAAAATTGGATAAGCTACCAAAACAAATCGGTCATATATAATAATATTGCGTTTATCACTCCAACGTCTTCGCCTTGACATTGTAAAAAACAGAAAACACTTGTTTGCGGAATTTTAAAGGGGGGCGCGCGCCGCGTGCGTGTATCCGCCATTGCAAAATATAACAATTAACCCTTACAACCATTTGATAGAACATATGACAAATAATATTTCCACACAAAAAGTTTGCATAAATTATGCTAATTAGCTGACCAAATGGCCGCCGATTGGTCAAAATCGGGATATACTTCAAACAAGATTTCTCAGGCAGTTTTAGAGATAAGGTCCTGAAAGTTTCTCAGTTTAAGCTTATATATGTGGTGCATTTTCAATATAAACTTTCAGCTATTTTCTGACATGCTTTTTCCTTTTTTTTTAAATTTCCACCACCTAAATTATATTAATTATGTCAGATAATTCAACAAGTATGATTGAAAATTCCTACCACAATTCCCTAGATATTCCTGTTAGGAGGCTGTGGTGAAAATTTTATTGAAATATATGGGAAAATGAGGGAGAAATAGTGTTTGGAAAATGGCAAATTTGTTGAAAAATGCATTCTGGTAAATAGCTGAAAACAATAGGCAAAAGTTTGACATTTTTAGTCAGTGATGTATGATTCAAACTCACCAACATCATCCTAGCAACGCTAGTGAGCACCACTCTCATACACATTCCCCTCCTTTTGTTCATTTTGATCGTGGAAGCCCTTTTTCACTGCCAGCAGATGCTTCTGATTAAAAATGTATTCAGAGGGATCTTGCTACCTTAATGTCAATAATATCTTGACAAAGTATCAGTCTGGATTTAGGTCTAAGCACGCTACTCTGTCCGCCTTATTGTTTGCTACTGAACAATGGGCTAGGAATATTGACAACAACGAATTGAATGGAATTATCTTCCTTGTTTTAAGTAAGGCATTTGACTGTGTTAATCGTGAAATTCTAATGATGAAATTAAATTCATATCGAATTAAAGAGAACTACCTTAAATGGCTTACATCTTATCTTTCAAATAGAGTGCAGTGTTAACAATATTTTATCAAATGATATATTGATCTCTTCTGGTGTTCATCAGGGGTCCAATTGGGGCCTCTTCGCTTTTTGATATACGTAAATGATTTCTCAAATTGATTAACTCCTGGTATGTATGCTGACGACACCCAGGTAACAGCAAATGCAGTTTTATAAATTTAAAAAAGTCTGAATGACGACTTGATAAACGTAAGCCTATGGCTGAACGCAAATAAGCTATCTGCAAATGCAACTAAAACTGAATTTATGATAATAGCCTCGAACTATAGATTAAATCAACTTTTGTGTGAGCCTGTTACAGTTAGTTGGCAAAATTATTAAATCGACATTGCGATTGCGATTCCTTACGATTTAATGGCAACCAGGCTTTACAAAAAGCTCATATACACTTGTTAACATTTTTAAAATTTATTTTGCTTGACACTGCCAAACAATTGTTTAAAAGCACCGAAGAGTTGTAACTTAACTGAAGATCATCTATTTTTTCAACATCCTTTTTTGAACTGAACTATAGTAAATAGCGTTTATTTTGCTATCGAGGTTAGCTCAATAGCAAAATAAACGTTTGAAGATTTTCGTCACAGTTTTCGGTTCATGAGATGCATAATGATGGAAGTCATTTGCTATTTTTATCATTCACCAGCAAAATCATGCAGGGAGTGTTATACAGTGCGAAGTGATTAAAAATTAAATGAGGCGAGAAGCCGTTGTTTTTGTCCGCCCATGACAGCCAAAGACAATAGCTTTGGGGAAAAATCAATGACAAAATGAAGTGTAAATATCTAATTTTTGTCTGCTCATGATGGACAAAAATGACAACCTCACACATGCGATTAGATAAAAGAAAACCATTCGTTAAGCTGTCTGTGGGGATGAATGGTTCCAATTTAAAAAATGAGAAATGAAACTGGGCAACAAGTTTAATCTTTATATTTCATATAGTAATGGTAGTTGTTCAGATAAAGATGTTCTTCAAACTATTGTCTGAAGTAAACTAACACTGTAGCTCTTAATGGTGGCCTCAGGGTATAATAACTTTGTTTACTTTCCATTCTCAACAGCAGACACAACGTTTAGTACTTATTCTCTTCTAATGAATGTCGTGTGACCACAAATATTGAGTTATTTAAATATAGCGTCTGCATGGTCATGTATATAAGCATGTCAAGCTTGGTTTTTATTTGGTGTTTCGTTATTATTCTTTTTGAATTTTGGTGGCTTTTATAAAAGCCGTTTTAGTTTTACAGGGAACAGGTTGACCATTTACTTCATATTCCCAATAACGATGTGTTAATTAAGTCTCTTGTGCGGTTGACTGGCTGACGTTTCATATAAATATCCCGAATTTAAAACATAGTCCTAACCCTACACCTAATACTAACCCTAACTCTTATGATAATGCTTTAATTTCGAATTTTACTACCCATAGTCTATAGTGACGTCATTTCGGGATTTATATGAAACTTCATGCGGTTGACTTCACTTGCTCTTCCTGAATAGAGTTGCAACAGTCACTGAACGTTTCATATTGGTTATAAAGCGATTTGTGTTCCTGTGTTGTTAATGGGATATATGTTGTCTACGTTAGTGGTCCGAAAGTCTTGATACAGCAACATTGAAATATCGACAACCAAGAACAAGACAAGGTCTTCTAATACGCTGATCTCCTGAAGATTTCTGGCGGATATTTCGTTCCTTGGTGTTTGCTATTGGGAACCTATTGAGCTGGTCCATTGTAATTCCAGTATGCACTCAAGTGTTGATCCAGTCGCTCAAATAATATTCCACTCTGAGTGCACCCACTCACTAGACAAACTCCACTAGACATCATTGCGGCACAGGCTAGCCCTGGGTACGAGATTTTTACACATTAGCAAAATGAGAAAGCTACGAATGATGAGTCATCGATCCAAAATACAATGCATTAGCGACTGCATGTCAGCTTAATATAAAAATTGAATAAGGTCAAAATTTAATAGTCTTTGGAATCGGTAACAAAAAAATATTCACGCGCTATTAAAAAATACATACGATTTTTATTCCCAAGTTGTTAAGGAATGCAAACGAACGAGTGAATAATAAAAATCGTATAAACGAACCAATCATGAAGTAATTTGTTTATTTTATAAGTATATTTATTTTGAAAGGACAGATATAACAAACTCGCTCAAGTAAACATTGAGTTCCACTGGCGAAATATCCTCAATTTTTCTTAAGTTATTCCTTAAAGACAAAAATGATTGAAGAAGTGCAACGTCCTCTTGTAGTTTCGTTCTCCTGACCTTCGATGAATTCCTGTACAGAGCTGGGTATCTCTGCAAACCATAAAGCTATTTTCCAACTGAGTAATTAGCCATGCGCAATTAGCCATGCGTATAATAAAAGCGAAGGCCGAGCAGAACAGAATTTGGTTGGCTGTAGAAACATTTGATTTTTGTGTTAGATTCGCCATAATCATTGCCTTGCAGTATGGCTTGATTTGGCACAGGTCACACAATGAACGCTGACTGTAAAAATCTCATCTTGCAGAAACTTAAGATATAAATTGATAAGATTAGGGGAACCTTGCTTGTTGAGGAAGCTATATAATTTTAATGGGACCGTGTTGGTAGAGGTAAACTAACTTGGGAACTTTTAGAGCACCTTATTTCAGGTCTGTACTCGACAGAGACATGAGGCTAACCAACTACAATCATTGTTATTCTACCAGAATATATCAGCGAAAATTCCCTGCGTGCTTTAGTTCAGAGCTATAGATAAGAATATAGTGAAACAGACATTGTACGTTGACAATAAATTATTTGGTTCATTACATAATGAAGTTATCTGTAATATTTTGACATCACGACAGTCTGGAGAAATATTACAACTTGACTATATTTTGCTAAACCTTGTTTAATAATCCTGATCTGGCCCAAATATCGCACTTAGCCACCTGATCAAAACATGTATCAACTCCTAATTAATTTTGCCAATTTTACATGTTTAACTAAAACTTTGTCTCATACTTCTGTCTTATTTTGTTCTTTTTTAGTTCATTTTTTTAGGTTATTTTTATTGATTATATATCTGTATGTATATATATATATATATATATTTTTTAAGTCAACTCTATAAATACGTATAGTTAATGCCTAACTGCATTCTGTGTTTCGTTTGTATTCTTTTTAATTTTTGTGGCTTTTAAAAAAGCCATTGTAAGGATTTACGATATTAACAATCCCAGAACTTGGAAATCAGTTTGCATAAAGTGCAAATACACATGTCTCTTAAATGAGGCACCACATTGCTGTTTTTAAGTTGTTTTATCTTTATTTTATTTTTACGTCTTTGTAACTTTGTTAACCTAACTATCTTTTAACTTGAAATATGTTATATATATTGATTTATTTACTTCGGGGACATAGTAATTGGATTAACCAGCTGTAATATATCATATATAAGTTTTATTCTCTACCTGAGGGCACAGTTATTGGGGTTTTCCTGTTGTGCCTTTCCCTTTATCCTTTTCTGGTTAATAAAGTGATTTAAAGATTAAATTAAACTGCCCTGGTAATGCATGCTAGTGTCCATATTCCCAATAATAACATGAACCCGGCAAGGTGTGGAAGAAGTCTGGTAATGTAGATGTGCTTGTTTCATTCTTCTGAACAGGATTACTGCCGTCACTTGAATATTCGAGTGAGATGTAATAAAAATCTTAAGAAGAAAGTTAATTCGCCTCTTTCTGAAGAAGAAGTGAAACTCTTGGTTAGCAGAAGGTGGCCTCTTGCACCATAAGATTACGCCAAATTGTTTTTGCCAGAACTGTTCAGAACTTAAAATGTTTTAAGTCTCTGAATACCACAGCATAATTGATATAAACTATTTGGAGGGTAGAACTGTCCAGGTTCTTCCTTTTTCCGAATCTCAACGACCAATTTCGGCAACCAGTAATCAAGTTCGTCATTACTATTCGTCAAAATGTCCGGATTTACAGTCTTTTCTCGACTGCCACAAGCTGATGTTCTATTGTTTCGCTCAACCGCCCAGTCTTGCCAAACTCGTAGTGCCCATGCAGTGCTCAGTTTTTGTGTTATTTGGTATACGACCATCTTTTCTCTCGTTCAGCTCTTCGTCTGTAACAAGAGAAATATTTCTTTTCCTCACAGGCGTAGGACGTTCAAATAACGTTTCTTCGATTTCAATTACGGGTAGATTTTCTTCAGCCTGCTCCACATCTCCAGTTTTCTCGCTGGTAATTATTTCTAGTGGCAAAAGATCACTAAAAATATCTAAATCAGTCTGCAAACTTTCTTTAAGGAATACGCTTTGAGTTAAACCACTCAAGTCCTCCGCGTCGCTGCAGGCCATTTCTTTGTGTATTCGCTTTGGAGAAGACCACTAAATTCATATTGGATAAGACACCAACGCAAATATACATGCGAAAGCAAATTTTTTCAAAACTTACACAAAGACACAAAGCCACCGAGAGCTCATTTGTTTGGTCATGCATGTCACATTCTATGTATAAAAACAATTTTCTGTTGTAAATTATAGCAGTCATTAGGTAACTATATTTTATTTGCTTCACTGGACTCATCAATTGCCAAATCAATTGCAGCATAAACACAATGGGCACAATTAAAATAAACACAATTAAAATAAACACAATTAAAATTAATGAGATAATATACTGGTAGCCAGCCAGCCAGTGAAGCCAAAATAAAACTCGAGTTATATGGTCAATATACATTACATATTAATCGAGCTGCAGCGTTCTGTACGCGTTGCAACTTAGCTATTTGTGTCTGTGGTAAACCGTAGAGTGACTATTACAATAGTCAATACGATTCGTTACGAATGCATTGAGCAAGCGTTCTGCAGAGTCAGTGGACAAATACTTCCTAATACGACGAATATTGTGTAGATGAAAAAGGAGGCGCTGCACATCTTTTATTGATGTGTCTAACATACTTAACGAAGAATCAAACCAATAACCCAAATTCCTAACTTCTGATACAGTCTATGTTACAATTCCCAACAGAAAGATTATCAATGCTAATTTTAGACAACTGTTGCTTAGTTCCCAAAATAATAAATTCAGTCTTATCATCGTTTAACATGAGCTGGTCAGATAACATCCAACGACGAATGTCAATGATGCAGTTCTGCATTGCAATGATTGTGTCTGTTTGATCAGCATGTGAATCAGGTTTGAAAGAAGTGTACAACTGTGTGTCGTCAGCATAACAATGAACATCAGGAAGGTGCATGTGAGTAATGTTGAATAACTTGGAAGCATAGACAACAAACAGGAGAGGGCCAAGACAACGCCATACTGAAACTATCCGACACAGTGCCACAATGGAGATGCACTGCTTCCTGTTCTTCAAAAAGGATGCGAACCAGGCCAAAGCCTTACCCATGATGCCAAACCTGGTGGTCAGGCCTCAAGAAGGATGGTGTGATCCACTATATCAAAAGCGGCACTTAGATTTAACAGCACCAATAGTGTAACATGACCTTTGTCCATATTCATTAGGATGTCATTTTTTATTTCAGCAAAGGAGTTTCTGTAGAGCAGGGTAAAGCCCATTCAAAGAAATGTGAGAGTGAAACTGATCCACAGTATCTCTCTCAGTAAGCTTGGAGACAAAACAAGATTGCTCACGGGATTACAGTTAAATAGTAGGAGAAGGCCACACTTTTTAGCAAGGGGATCACCAATGCCTCTTTCCATTCATATGGAAAGAATCCATTCATATGGAAAGAATGCCTCCTCAAAGGAGAGGTTGACATTCTGCAACCAGCGGAGTTGGTATAGGGTCGAGAGCAAAGGTCGTCTTGGCTGACTTCAGTATGAGTGTCTCGAGATCCTCAGAAGTCACCGGTTTGAATTCACGAAGAAATTATTCCACATGACGGGCAAAGCGAGCCCTCCTGCCATTTGGCGGCGTTACAGTGCTAGTACTTAGCTACTGTAGCTCAAGGCCGGATTTTGGTGTAAATGCTTGGGGAGGTGGAAAACATTTTAGCCTTTTTAGGGGAGGTGCAGACTGCTGTGCAGAGCAGCAGCGAATGAGCGATCTAGGCCCTCACCTTCGGACCTTCCTTGGACTGGGAGGGACGTACAAGTCCTCCCCCCTCTGAAGTCTGAAAATGTGACTGCATGTGAGACTGCGAGTAATGATTAATGTAAATAAATTATGCAAATCATTAGAATTTAGAAACTTCACAGTTTGCAATGAAAAGTAAAAAAATGCTAATTCAGATATACTGCATTATATAACTTTATTTTTTACTTTACTAGCATTGTAACAACAAGTTAGTAATAAATAATAATGTGTACTTTACTGTACTAGACCTTATTCAACTTATTAGTTAACATATTAAAAATAAAATAACAATCAATAGCGTGAACTGCAGATAGTTATAGTGAGTTATACAGACTACAGAATGCCAATAGCTCAATGTCATCAAGCCATTTAGTGATTTAGTCAGTAGTCACAATGTCTTATACAGCGAGTGATATTGATAAGTGTCTTTTTAAGTGATAACATCGTAACACAATAAATGCTTCTTTAGATCTTTTCCAATTCTCATACTCTGAGCCTTCTATTGGACATTGTTGCCCACTTTGAAATTAGTTTGTTAATGTCCAAATTGATTGCTAGATCTCTGTTCAACGAAATGCACAAAAGATCCCCAAGCCTTTCAGGAGTAAGACTTGACCTTAGTTTCGTACAGACTCTGTTCATGCCTGAAAATGCTCTCTCCACTGTTGCCGTCGAAGTTGATAGAGTGTTTTTGATAGTAAAAAGTTTTGAAAGGTTTTCAGCACGTGCGGGATTGATTGGCAAACCAAGCTCAAAGTCTGTCCGAGCTCTTCTTATCTCAACTTTTAGCATAGTTTGGTTAATACTGAGGCAAGATTTAAACTGGTCTAAAATGAATTTCAGTTTTTCAAAACTTAAGTAGTGTTCTGAACCAGCATTAAGTCCATCTATTGCATTCATTAGCTCTACGTTCTTTGCATCGAATCGAACTTTAAACTCCTCTGACAGCTTGTCTTTCATGTACTTGTTAAGGGACTTGACAGTTTTGACAATTGCTGATGAATCAGGTTCTGTATTCACAGTTGAACGAGTAAAATGTATGTTACTATCCAAATCAAGAGGAATGCCAAGTTCTTCAGCACATTCTCTAGAACTTTGCAGTATTTCATCATCTGTAATATTGGCAACCAGAAGAGAAGTTCTTTTAAGTTCATGTTGGATGTCAAGCCAATTAATGTTTACTTTCTGTAATTCCATACTGAGGTAGTAAATCTCAGCCAAATAAACTTTGAGCGTAACAAGAGAAACAATTGTCTTCCCACAACTGAGTTTGTGACAGAATCCACCTTGCTTGTTCGACATGCTTGGCATCGTGGTTTTCTGGTTGATGGACCACTCGTATTAGTGTGGCCAAAATACACTTTAATTTCTCCACAGCAAAATCCACAGCCTCAAACTTACATCCCCACCTTATGTCTATTTGTTTACATAAGTGTTTTACTTGGTTATTTTCGTAAAGATTTCTGTACAGCTCTTCATAAACCACTCTTACTTTTGGTAGGCTTAGAAAACTGCTTAGTGAATTTAGCATAGATATCACATCAGTGGCCAAGATGGACTTCTTTAACAAGTCATTCACCACCAAGTTGAGACGGTGTGCTGAGCAATGAACATATATAAGCCATTCAAAGTACCTGGATCTTAGAAGCTCAGCAACACCTGCAATCTCACCTGACATTACGCTTGCTCCATCAGCTCCTAGACTAAAACGGCACCATCAGAGTGTTGCTGAACTTCATCAACAATCCTTTTAGTGACACTCGTAATACTTTCTGCATCAAACTTATCTAGGACTTCGAGGTTGAGAAACCTTTCAACAACTTTTCCACTATAATATCTTACCGCAAATGCTAGCTCTTCTCTTTTAGCTTTATCTTTTGACTCATCTATCAATGCAGAATACATTCCACTTTTAGCTATTTGGGTGTAGATGACATCTCGAATAGAATTTGCAATAATGGTTATAAATCCATTATATGAGGTTTTACTAGTATAGTCTATGGATCTATTTTTAGTTATCTGTTTGTGCAAATTCTTGAAAGTAGGATTTGTATCAAGTTGTAGTTTGATGAAACTCATCCACTTTCCTTGATGAAAAGAATCTTCTGTCTCATCACCACCTCGTGCAGCAACTTCATTTGTAGCAAACCACAGGACATACTTAAATAAAATCTGAAGATATTCCCGATTTTCAGTCGCTACTTTTTCATTGTTAGGACAGATTTTCTCAAGAATGCTCTTCTCTTTTCCTTTTTGTATTTGTTCCCATTTTTTTCCATGCTTTGTAATTAGAAATATGGGTATCACTAGCATCATGCTGAAGCAAGTCTTTGTTCTTTGTCATTGCATTTGGCCAGTTTCGGAACCCGGTTTTGGTAAAGGCATTGTGAATGCATGCTTGTCCTGAAGCAGCAAACATTCTACATGCAAAGCAAAATGCTGCATCCTTTTTTACATCATATTCTAGCCAATCAAATTTGCTGTACCATCCAACGTTGAATGCTTTTGATTTCCTTGAGTTGGGGTTTACATCTTTGTTCACAGGAAATTTTAGAAGTCTAGGTTGGGATGGCTTCTTTCCTGCAATAGTCAAGGATTAAAATATTATAAGTTTATAATTGAATGAAAAAATATTAATGAAAATTTGGACTTCTAAGGATGTAAACAATTATAAAATATAAAGCATTTGAGTAATTGAGAATGAGATCCATTCCATTAATCCATTAGACCATTCACCATTAGTCCATTACTCCATAATATTATTTGGATATTTAATACTTATCTACATGAGTGATCACTGATGAGTTAAATTTGCAAATATCCATACATTTAAAAGTTAAATCATAATTTTGAAAGTACTGTCCATTAAGATTAAAAAAAAAAAGAAGTTAATCACTAACTTAAGTAACTTTGTGAATTGTGACTAATTGTGACTTGCTTTTCCAACTACTGTACTGGAAAACTATCAACAGTTTTAATTTTGACCTCCAAATCTGGAATATCATCTGGAAATAACTGGAATGTCATCAATAGGTTGCCCTGGAGGTCAGGTTCCAGAACATCAACCTTACCAGGTTTCAGGATATTTGGTTCTTGACTGTGAAGCTCCAGGATATCGGGTCCTAGCCCTAGGATAACAGGTTCTTGAATAACGGGTTCTTGGATACTTGGCTCTTGGATACTTGGCTCTTGACTGTCACTGTCAGTGTTTAGGAGATTGGGTCCTAGGATATCAGATTCTTGGATACTTGACTCTTGACTGTCAGTGTCACTGTTTAAGAAATCGGGTTCTTGGATACTTGGCTGTTCACTGTCACTGTTTAGGAAATCGGCCCCTAGGAAATCGGGTTCTTGGATACTTGGCTGTTCACTGTCACTGTTTAGGAAATCGGCCCCTAGGAAATTGGGTTCTTGGATACTTGGTTGTTGACTGTGAAGCTCGTGGGCATCAGCCTGAACATATCAACATATTTTTTAAACTGGTATTAAATAAATAAAGTATAGAGGGTCCTGAAGGGGTAAAATGGGAGCTGGGATTTGCCTATTTTTGAGGCAGGGAAATGGGATTTGATGAACTGGGATTTACAGAGAAAAGAACAATAGAAAATGGGAATGGGATTGAAATTTGAGAAAATTAGACTGGGATTATGGAATTTTCACTGAATTTCAACTGGGATTTGGTCAAAAATTGGGCTGGGAAATGGGATTGAGACTTCCCCCCTTCAGGACCCTTAGTATAGTTTTACTGTATTTTTTGCAGTTTGTTGGTAATTATCAAGTAATAAAATAAAGTATCCAATATGCATTCCGTTTAAATATATATATATTCACTCCACATTATTACATTAATAATCAGAAATAAGATGGTCAACGACTATAAAACTTGAAACGTTTCTATGCAATTTTAAGACTCAAATTAGCCTATAAAGCTTAGCAGTCCAAAACAACAAGTCAAAATACATAAAAACTATTATTTTAGTTTTGATAGTTTGAAAGCAAATATTAGAAATATATTATATCTTTCAGCATAAAAAAAGTCGAATTGCATTTTAATATGACTGTATTTAGTTTATAGTACTGACTATATACTGACATCTTTAAAAACCACAACAACATTTTTACAAGTTTGCTTAAATTGTGCAATAATTGCCGTCTGAGTATATTCCTTAAACAAATTATTATAGCACATACCGTTCGATCGTCACTTCGATTTTTCTTCTGTGTGAAAAACGGGAAGAAATTTTGAACACTGCTTTGCCTTTTCATGATTACAATTTACAAATAGAAGGGCGCAACGACGTGAAACCATGTGCGACGATGTATAAATTGATCCCTGGTTGGCTGTCAGTTATACACGCGCCTGTAGTAGTAATGTCCGCTTTTTACCACGCATCTACTTCATGTTGTTAATACTATAGTAAATTTAGCTATTTAAGTACCGTTAAATATAATATAAATTTATAAATTGAATTTGATCGAATTTTCTAATATTTGATTTAAATGAATTACATTTTCACTTAATTTGATCCATCATTTGACTTCTCACAATGGGAGATTCATAAATTTTCAGGGGAGGTGCGCACCTCCCCACGCCTCCCCCCAAAATCCGGCTATGTGCCCCCTGCAGCCTGTTTTGGGGAATTTGAATAAATAATGCCACAACGAAGTTAATGAACCATACTGATCATTTTAATATTCAGATTTTGTTTATTTCAGCCAGCCTTAGCAGTATTTGACATCAACCATGCTATAACGACACACTGGAAAATTGTGACATTGCGTTGGGATATGAATAATTGCACAAGGACATGGTTGATTGCATTTGTGTAAAAGTCTACAGCCTACAATTTGAATATAATAAAGAAAAATATACAGTAACTGAACTTGCTATACTACCGTGGTATTTCTGTATTAGTGCTGGAGGACCTCCATACCTTAACATGTCCCATCACAACAATAGCTTAAATATCTATGGGCCGGCATTGCATGTGCAGTTCTATTCCAAGGACAAACGTTTTTACACAGAAACACCATGTGTAGGTCTATGAACCTGTACAATGCATGTTTACAATTACACTACTCAAATGTACACGTTCACATACATTTATACGTGCATTACAGTAAATTGTATCACCACATAAACAATCAGGATGATCAAGGTGCATTTCACCTGCTTGTTGGCTGAGCTAACACATCCATGCACATGGCCAGAAATTATGGACATTGAGCCTGCGCTATTTGTGTAGCAGCATTACGCTTAAAACCTCATTTAACCCTCCGCATCCCCGACTAGGATCATGCGTTTAATTTATTCATCTCAAATGTCACGCATCTTCTCAAAGACTCAAATCTGACTTCGAAGCGTGCTCGTCTAATAATAATAATAATAAATAATAATTACAGTTCTTGGCATTGCCACGCATTTTGCAAAGCCTCAATGCGTTTACAAGATAAAGTTACAATGAGTTAAAAAGTTAAAATATACAACAATCTAAAAAATTATTCCATAGTACATAAGCTAAAAAGATGAGTTTTTAAACGTGATTTAAATATAGTAACTGACTCTGAAGTTCTAATGTTGGTAGGAAGAGCGTTCCAGAGTCTGGGAGCAGCTATTGAAAATGCGCGGTCCCCATAAGTTACAGAAGTAGACTTGGGGACTATAAGAAGTCCCTTAGAACTGGAGCGCAAATTACGAGCTGGAGTATAACCAGTAACAAGACTTTCTAAATACAATGGTGCGAGAGCATTAACTATCTTATAAGTAAATAACAAGAGTTTAAAGGAGATGCGTTCCCTTATCGGTAGCCAATGTAAAGAATGCAATATTGGTGTTATGTGTTCTGTACGTTTGACTCGAGTGACTAGCCTGGCTGCAGAGTTTTGAACACGTTGGATCTTGGATATTTCTTTGGAAGGAAGCCCATATAACAGTGAGTTACAGTAGTCTAATTTAGACGTAATGAAGGCGTGCACCAAACGTTCTGTGTCGGATCTACTCAGGTACTTTCTGATTCTACCAATAGATCTGAGAGAGTATTGCGCTGAACGACAAATTTTATTGACATGAGCAGACATTGACATATGACGATCAAAAATTACACCAAGATTACGGACATCCGTGGTAGTTTCTACGGAGTAGTTGCCAATTGTGATATCATAAATAGGTTCTAGATGGGAGAACCGCGAAAGAAAGTGGACAATTTCTGTCTTTTTCTGATTACAGGCTAGCTTATTTCTGAGAAAAAAACAAATGGACATCCTCGACGCAGCGATTTACTCTTTCCAATGTCGCCTGTCTGCAAGAAGGATTCATAGTTATATATAATTGAGAATCGTCTGCATACAGCATACATTCAAATCCGTGTGAGTGAATTATATCTTGTAAAGGAGCAAAATACAAAACAAACAATATCGGACCAAGAACCGAGCCTTGAGGAACGCCAGACGTAAGAGGTTGGGGATCTGACTCTACATTTCCTATGACAACTTTCTGTGTGCGACCATGAAGGTATGACTTGAACCAGTGAGAAACTGTTCCAGAGAAACCAAACTGAGTGATTAGTCTGTTGATCAAAATGTCATGGTCAATGGTATCAAATGCAGCCGATAAATCGAGGAGGACTAAAATGACTTCTTCCTTACTATCAATGGCACGAAGGATATCGTTATGTACACGTAAAAGTGCAGTTTCTGTGCTATGATGTTCTCTATAGGCTGATTGTAAACTAGGATAGAGACTATTATTAACGAGGTAGTTGTGAGACTGACGGGCGACTATCCGTTCCAGAACTTTGGATAGAAAGGCAAGGTTTGTAATTGGTCGGAAATTACTGAATTCATCAGAATCTAGTGACATGTTTTTGATAGAAGGTAGAACGCGACCTTTCTTGAGAACAGTAGGAAAGACTCCAGAACTTAATGATGAATTTATAATTGCAGTAATTATAGGTAATACTGTGTCAATGCATGATTTCAAAATCTTAGTTGGTACCGGATCCAATGGACAGGACTTAGATGGTGAGTCCATAATAACCCTGCGTATAGTTTCCATGGGAACCTCGTCAAATTCTGCGAATGTACTGCAGCAGGAGTAGTTGGTATTACTAGACATTTCCGTTTCAGATAACAGAGACAACTTTTGGCGAAGTTTTTCAATTTTATCCAAAAAATAAAAACTAAACCTCTCTGCAAGCTCCTCGGGAGAGTCATGGCATGGGAGAGGACGTATAGGTTTTATCTTGAACATGCCATCAATCAGACGGAAGAGGTTTTTCTGATTCAGATTCTCAATCTTGCTCTTGTAATATTGAACCTTGGCATTTTCTAGTAGTTTGGTATAGACATGACATTGTTGCCGGTAGATTTCTTTGTGTACTACAAGACATGAAGCTCGAAAAGCTCGCTCACAATGACGCCTTTCACGCTTGGCAGCGCGCAGTTCTTCATTGTACCAGGGTGCGTGTGGACGTAGCGTGATAAAACGTGAGATCTCTGGCACGTGTTTATCTAATGTATCTTGTAGTACAGAATTGTATGAATTTACAAGCGTTTCGGCATCTGAGGGGAAGTCACCACATAATAGTTGCGAGTTGGTCAGATCTAACGTAAAACTATCCATATCCATGTCCCGTAGACAGCGATGTTGGAAGTGGGATTTTGAAGATTTCGGTCTTGCAAAGGCAACTGAGCATACCACAGCATTGTGATCCGATGGTAAGTCAGATACAATGGAAAAACCAGATAACATTTGATTTTCCTCTCGATCGATGATTAGATCCAGGATATGGCCGCTACGATGAGTGGGATGTAACACATGTTGTTTAAGGCCAGCAGACTCCAATATATCCTTAAACGACGCCGCACAATGGTCAGTGGTAGAGTCCATATGAAAGTTAAAGTCACCGGCTAACATAAGATAGCCTGATGTCACAGTGACTATTTCAAGAAGTGACGAGAAGTCTCTGAAAAACATAGCTGGTGTTGCCTTGTTTCTTTTCGATGGCGGAGGTCTATAAATCGTCACTAGCCTAATATATGAACTACCATGGCTAATGCCAAGGTCCATATACTCCATGGATGAAAAATTGGAGCGCTCATTCTCTTCAACCACGAAACCTTTACGCAGGAAAATTCCTATCCCACCCCCTGTTCTGTTTATACGAGGGACATGGTAGAACTTAAAGTCTTTCAGTGTATTTAAGATCTCAGCAACAGTATTATTGTCGTGATAATCTCCTGAAAGCCAAGACTCTGTGATGGCAAGGATATCCAGATGTTTCGTGATAATAAAATCGCAGATCGAGGCAGATTTTTTATTCAGAGAATGCGCGTTCCACGTAGCAAACTTAATGCTTGTCCATAGCTTGCAATTATCTATTTTGATGTTGATTAGGTTTGATAGGTTAGCCCCTTGGGACGGCTGATTCAATTTCGGTCTTCGTATAAATGTAACTCGTTTAGAAATCTGTCTCTCTCTTCTAAGCCGCACCAGTTTTCCACTACGAACACCACGAGTGCGAAAAAGTCCTTGTTGTTTAAGATTTGTTATCACTAGATAAGGCAAGTGAACGGTGCCATATTTCCTGAGCGAAACCAATTCTGTTTTGGAATAATTATACTTATGGTAATTACCAGTAATGGCAGCTAAATGTGTAGGTTTGTGTTGATTTCCAATGTTCTCTGCTACCCTCGATCCAGATTGAAAGCCAGGCCCTGGGTTGGAAGAAATATCAACACATATTGTCAGGTCAACTTGAAATGGCTTTGATGGGAGAACCAAACATGTCACTCCGTGTTTTGTAGACTTGACAACGGCGAGCGAAATCCTGAATTGAGATTCGAGTTCGCTTCGATTAATCTTGACTCGCTGAATTAAGACAGGCTCAAAACAACCAAAATATTGCCCATCCTTATGCAATCTATGTGTTTCCATGAAGATAACGTTCTTGGACATTAAAAGAGGACGGAACTCCAGGTAAAATCGCGATCGAATTGTAGAAAATATTAAAATACTTAGGAGCACAGAATATAAACCGGCGGCCATCATGGCGCTCAATGTCATCATTCAAGATCTAATGCGTTAGCTAAGTAATCACGCGTGTGTTATACCTTGTCATCCCAAAGACACCGATAGCATTGGAAGGCTACGTTTTCATTAAGTATTCTTATCCAAACCATAGTAAACTTTGAACAATGCTGCGGGTTATATCAGCGAAGGAAAGCCGTGTGTTTGAAGGTAAAGTAAGATACTGTAACTATTGAACTTATGTAAGGTTTTAGGTAAGTGGAATGGAACTTCTTAAAATTCTAAATAACTTAAGTTTCCTGATCATTCTCTCTACATGAACTCTTGCTTTGGCAATCCTATGTGTTAAAGTTGAAGCATGGGCAGAAACATTTCTTTCTCATAATCGGGGAGTTAATAGCTGGACATTATGGACAGCCAGTAAATCTTGTATGTTGAAACCTTTATCTGCCATAACAACATCACCATCCTGAAGTAGATTTAAGAATCCACTTTTCCTGATAATGGCTTTGTCACTGAGCATCTTTGAAATGAAATTAAAATGGGAGATAGGAAAACCAATAGCTTAAAGGTGTTTGCTGACTTGTACTGGCTATGTGTTTGTCCTTGACTTGATCGTCGTGATGGATTCAGTGCAATCTATTATTTCTCTCAGGTTGGAAAACGTCTGAAAAACTTCTGGTTGTTTTAAGCCTCCATGTCTGAGAGTGTTGCAAATGAAAGAAGAAATTTAAGCTCTTAATTGGAAAGAAACAACACCCAGCTTGTGAATATTCGGCTACATGATGAAGCAGAAATACCAAAAGTATCTCCAAGCATAACCAGTGTAGGATTTCGCTTATATATAAATAGGGTCATCAGAAGTTGCTCTTTAATTGTTAACTGTTGCCTTTCCTCTTTTTGCTACAGGAGATTAAATACATTGTCATTGTTAATTATTATAACTTATAAACTAAAATATAAAATTATCGTTTACTCTTATAATTGTAAAGGAAATTATCCATCACTAAAAAATACCTCACCTACTGTATTGTCTTATTACCTCACCTAATTATTGTTTTAGTTGTATTACTTCTTTTCCATAACTTAATTTTTTTGCTTTCTTTTACATGGCTGTAAATCAACTCATTAGACTTTTGGTTAGCCCTTAGAGAAATAACAAAGAAATAGAAAAATAAATTAAAGAAATAATATGCATACATACATGTATATATTAAAAGGTCAAACGCAAATGATCAGCTTAATTTTAATCTTTATATTGATATAGAGTTGCAAATGGTGTTTCTTGGATCGTTCAACAGAGCCATCGACAAATGTCTCCGTATTTGCTTATTGTCCTCTAGAACATTTTCCGGGTAAGGAGAAATGTCCAAAAGTTCGATGTTAGTCTATCAAAATTAAAGCAAATTTAATCTCAGTGACATGACATGGTATTACGTGAGACGATTTTGTTGGTGTTGTATTTTGCAAAAGACAAGTCGGGTGGAAATAAAGTTACCTGTGCGTAGACATTTTTGGTTTCGGCAACAGGTGAATTCGGAGGTGAAATAGATGGTTGATCAGTTTCCAAGTTCTCTGTATTGGTAGTCCCTCACACGAGCCACTCTCATTTACAGCCTGTGAGTTGGATCTTTAATAGGGATTTGATTTTTGCTTTTCATAATCACATCTCTGGTTATCTTTATTGCCCAGCCAGCATGGTCCCTTATGGATTGCAGAAAATGCACTTCCACACCATTCATTTTTAGGTGCATGGGTTTCTTCTATTTTACTATCGTTTCTATCGATACCGGTATGATATCCCGACCGAAAACGCTGTAAAAACAGTTGCAGGATTGTTTAACAGTTGCAGAACAGTTACAGTGAAAGGTCATTTGCCATTGTCTGGGCAGAAAATCAGGTTATCCCATCAATTTTGTAAATCGATATATTGCAGGTCATTAGATCTTTCACTAGCAAATATCTTCGAGTTTTGACTCCCAGAAAACAAAGTAACAAACTCGAACCAAGTTTAAGACATCATATATACTCATGGTAACGACTCTTACATTGACAGAAAAGAACAGACAGTAGATGTGTCAACAGAAGTTGTAAAGCTCAGAAGAAACATATTCACTATCCATATCGTCTTGCAAACTCAAGTTAGAGACCTCATCTGAATAAAATTTACTCACCATTTTTGTTTTTCCGATATCTGTTTTTAAAGTGGTTTTCACCCATGCTTTTATAACCCCAAAAATAACTTGTACAGATTGCATGATATTTATAAACAAACGTTTAATAACTTACAATAGCTTACCCATGACAACACATGCGCACTGCGTGCGACATTTTAGGCTTTGTGCAAGTGCTGGTTATTTCTAAAATTCCTACAGACTATTTGACAGTATTTGTCTAATTTCCTTTGTTTGCATTTTTAGCATCACAATATGTGATTATATCTTGTACACAAGTCGCCAACAAGATGTAGTGGAACACAGAACAGTATTCCCTGAAGAGATTTTGGAGATACCGGCAAATCTTAACTGGATATTTTCTCTAAAAGGGTGGAAATACTATCGCCAAGTTCTGGAAAGAATAGTTGCTTTGTCTTTGTGTTTAACTGTTGCAGACACAGCAGAAACGAGTGAGTCAACTATTGCAAAAATAATAATTCAAGTGAAGAAAATGTTGTAATTGATTTTCTAAAAGAAGTATCAAGGTGTTTACATGGTTGTTACGAGAATGTTCAACACAAAATATGCTAAAAAAGGATAAGGCGTGAAAGAAACTTTGTGTGCCTGCCCAATAATTTGGGCATCTCCTTCGTGTACCGGACACACAATCGACACAGACTATGTCATAGACACATGCATCAAGGTTATTTTCTCAAGATTCAGAAGCTTTACAATAACAAAAATGCTACCCATAACCCAAATATAAACTAGTCCTAACCTTGAAATAAAGGAATACTAACCCTACTTTTAAACTAAATATTTCAATGATGTAATATTCTGTGTCCGGTACACGAAGTAAGAGCCATAATTTGTCATTAAAGTAAAAGTGGTCTAGTCTTATTGGTTCATGTATTATGCAAAACATATCATGCTAAATTATATTCTCAGCACTTTGAGCTGCTTAGTCGTATACAAGTCAAAGGATTTGAGTGAAGCCAAACCAAGCAGATTGGTTACTTGACAACACACCTACATATAGTTACAGTTCAACATATTGAAGTTCAGGCCATTTTAAGCATGTAAGAGATACTTTTAAAAAAGGAGCTGAAACTTGCAGAATTCAAGTGTTGAAAACAGATAGTACATCTGTTAAATGGGAAAACAGTATCGAATGGATTTGATGAAGCGTTTAGAACAAGATATTTTGGTGCAACCTGGTAAATTTTTGTTCATTCCCATTGCAGAAACTATTGAATTTCTTGTTTACTTACATACAGCAGTTGAAAATATTGTAAAAGTTCAACTTTTGAAGGACAAAGTGACAAAGCCATTGTAAAATGTTCCTTGGAAATCTTAAGCCAAAATGTTGAATTATGTGAACTGTGGTACAAGTTTTTGGTGAGGGTAATGGTGAATTACTTGAGGCAGGTCCTGTATTGTGAAGTCAAAACAACAGATCATTAGAGAGCAATTACAATTAAAAGCACATAAACAAAGCTCATCACTCAGGGAATCATTGAGAAAAGTTCCTAAGTTCCTTTTCAATATCTCATTTATTTTGTTAATTTTACCAACCATGTCTCATATACATACGCTCTGTTTAATTTTGTCACCACAACCAATCATTTTATTATCTCTAAAAAACATGAACAGGTGAAAGTAATACTTAACAGTATACTTGTGATCACTGATTATGTATGATATAAAAATTACCCAAATGCAAAATGTAGTTGCAATGTAAATACAAAAAAGGGTTTCATTATAGTCCTATGGTCAATAACTGTTATAGTGCAATTCCTACACCCCTAAATTGATAGTAACCATAATAGAGCCAGTGTGTTTTGTTTTTTATTAGCTTAAAGAGGATGCCTAATAAAGATGTTTGATGGTCAACAATACTTCAACAATGCACAAGTTGTTAGTTTACAGTGTAAATTATGTAATCGGAAATGCTTGCTTGAAGGCTTTCCAAAGTCGACTTGAATTCCCTTTACTATTGTCTATCTACTTAGTGAAATAGACAGATTTGGCATTAAGAATTCCATGACTCACTGCATTTCTTAGTTTTCTATACATCTCCCAGTGATACCCAGAATTTGCCGATCTAGCTTTCTTATGATAATCGCGGTCATTCATCAACTTAGCTATTCTATTGTTCATCCAGGGAGTCGAGGAGCCACATGTGCATAGCTTCTTGATAGTCGCATGAGCGTCAGAAACACATTATACAGTTCATACCAAGTCTTCAGAGAGTCCTCAATACAATCACAATTGAAGGCTAGATGCCAGCCAAGGTACGGGACGCAGGTCCTCAACAAATGATACCTTGTTGTAAGACTTAAAAGATCAGTACTCTATTATCTTAGGTAAGTTCTTTGTGACACCAGACTTGTAAACAGTATACACAAGGGAATGATCACTAATCCCGAGATGAACAACATCTGTTTCCACAGGGCTATTCCATTTAATATCCACACCCCCTATCGAGGATACATTGTTTTAACATAATGACCCCTGAGGAATTCCAGGTCAATGTTTCTGCCTAAGTTTTTCTGCTTTAAGTTCGGCGAGTGAGTTCGGAATTGAAGATAATACTCCATTGCATAAAGGCTGGAATCTGCTTGGTTCTGCTTCACCGCTCCCTAATGCCAATCTTTCCACAAGTTAATGCTTTTGTCCTAAGGATGAAACACCACAGGTTTTACATTGTTGTTTCAATTCTGCAACAGATTTTTTATACAACTTATGACCCCGCCATGTTTCCCTTGCAATATCGTGCTGGAAATCTTTCTGTTCTTTATCACGTTTCAGTTGAAAATATTTCTCCACATCCTCTACAGGAATCCAAGTGAGAGTTGCTATGCCAGTCAGTACGTTGTCTGGTGGCATATTGTCTTTGATAAAGAAAGTGTCTAAAATTTGCGATGGTAGGAATAATGCTGGTGTTTCAACTGCCATCTCACTGAATAGAAGATACGTCTTCTCAGCTGAAAGGTAACGGAGTTCTCCATTTGTTTCAAGCCATGCTACGTAATCTGGAATGGGCTGAAGCTCAAAATTATTGTGGCTCTCATTGCCATAAAGCGTTGTGGAGTACTTATCCTTGCATTCCGAGCATCTATCTTCGTTCTTCTGCATTATCAATTCATAGTCAGTGAAATAGCTACCTTCAAAATGTTCTGGTACATCCCAGATCTCTATCAAAGCCTGAAAATAGGGGTTGCATCCACTCCTTGGTGCGTACGTCCACTGACATTCCTCCTTTCTTTCTTCTGATAGTTTTAAAAATTATTTTAGTCTATCTTCGTCATCAAATATGTCATTTCTGTTAATTCCTCTGAAACACTAAGGAATCTACCAGCAAAACGAGCTTCCGACAAACAATCCTTTACATCACTAGCCATCTTCTCCATATTTTCAAGGTGTTCCTTGCTTCCAATTGGTGGGTTGGAATGGATTTGCTTGCTATTGAAAGCGCCATGTCTTGACAAAGCAGTGTTTTCAGCTGCATGAACTCTTTCCACAAAATTCCTTTTGCTGTGGTATTCGGCAAACAATCGCTGTCTTATTTTTTGCAATCCCAACAGACGCAATATCCTCGCCAAGCACATCTGAGTCAATGGACTGTCTGGGTCTTCACCATGGCCATTATCAACCATGAATGTTAGTAATGATTTTAGTTTACCTGGTGTCAGGTTCCTAAAAATCCTGTCTAAAGAAGGTCTTGTTATTAGGTAGAGCATTTCATTCATTGCACAAAATGTTGTTTCATGTTCAGTGAAAGCAATGTTGATGAGGAGTACCGCGCATCCTGTTCTAGTAACTTTGACTGTTTTTTTGGGTTTTAATATCTGAGCTCTGGGAATTAGGCCAATTAAAAAAAAAATTCTGTTTTTCATCGCCGCCCACCCCTGGGAAATTGGCCGCCCGGAAATTAATTATTTTTAATATTAAATCGGTAATTGGTCGGAAGACATCGGAAACCGAACATTGGCGGCCGTGTTTTGTAAATAGGCATGATTTAGCCAACAATGCCCTTCGTTACTCATGTTTTTTCGCAACGTCGTGCCAGCAGAGTACCGATCTATCAATATAAAAGAGCTTTGATAGATTGCTGTGACTATTTCGTGCACAAAGGGACCACAAACGAAGTGTATGAATTTCATACTATGAAATGGAAAACAGCCTTTAACGCGCTTTTTTTAATAAAAGCGAAATAGGCTACTTACGCTATTAATAAAAAAATAAAAAACAAAATAAAAAACCGCCCACCCGCCCCACTTTTTTCAAAAAAAATGATGAAAAACAGAAATATTTTTTTAATTGGCCTTAGTGGAGGAGTCGAGAAATAAATGCGTCATCCGTTTGTCCGGCTCTAATCAAAAGTGTGGTGTTCATAGATTATGGGTTTCCAACTTTTACCAGGATTCTGCACAGGTTGAATATCTCTGCAAATTATGGATTTAGCATCGAGATTCTTATTTACGTCCTCCAGATCTCGAATATTCTCTTCAATGCTTCCAATGCTTCTTGTTTCTTTCGGGACTGATACCATTGCTTGGACATACATTTAAAAGGAACATTGGCGTGGTTGACTTTCTCATCGCTGCGAACCTCTTCTTGAAACAACTCGTTGACCTTGACCGGCAATGTAAAAATCTTGGCATGCTCTTGGTACGCTTCTGCTTGTTTATGAGTCAATGGTGTTTGATTTTTAAACAATTTTTTTGACAGCTTCCGGAAAGGCAACTTTTGCTTTGTTATTTGCAAGCCATACCACATCGCCGACAGTCTTGGAAAAGGTAATCTGGATTCTTCACATTTTCCCACAGTTCTCGACGCTCTCAGATTTTTCTTTTCATTTAGTGGAAAGGCGTGAACCTGCAAATTAAACAAAATCGTACGGTGTAGTGCAGATTATTATTATTATAAGCCAAACCCAATGGTTTGATGGGATATGCATATATTGTATATAACAAAATTCCATAAGCATTCAAGGGTCTGAATATAGATAAATGTCAGCAAAAAAACATGGAGCAAGGAGTGTGCCATTTTCACAATATTATGCCTTTTATATAGTCATGCAAACATTTTATCACTCTGTTACACTACAAAAGCTGAATGTAACATATATAGGCGATAGATTTGATCTTTCGAAGTGACGATTTTTACACCTCCGCCAAGGTATCTCAGGGCTAGGGTGTCTCTCGATGTGTTTAACAAACTAATTGATTAAGTTTTTATTTATGCATGGACGACTTGTAACGAAATATTGTTGTTTCGGTAACATGTTGCATTAAAAATCATTCCGTGCCATATCACCTGAAGACCTTCTTTTCTTTTCTTTTTATTTTACAAGCTTTGCCAAAAAGGTGGCAGGGATGTCCCACAGAGTTTGTTGCTCCATTACGGGGTCCCTATGATATAAAACAAGACACCTGCTAGGTGTTAACTTGGGCTACCTATTGGGGAGCAGGTGCCGGCAGTGTGTGATACAGAATCGAAAATGAAAAAAATATGGCACCAGACACAGTTCTAAAATGCGGTGCCTTATTACAATTTTAGAGAAGAGGGGGCTTATTACTATTTTAGAGAGGAAGGGGGACTTAATAAATTTTGTCACTCTAAAAGGGGGGCTTTATTAGAGAGATTACAATAAGGGACTAGAAAGTCATGCGGGGTAAAAATATGACTAAAAATATATTTAAATAGAACTATCGACTGGGCCATATAGTTGGATTGTTTTTCATAATTAATGAACAATCACACAGGAACAAGAACTGAACGAAGTCTAAGTAATAACAGTACATATGTTAAATTGTGCAAATAGTTCGATTGTTTTTCGCAAAGGACAATCATGCAGGAACAAGAACTGAAAGAAGTCTAAGTAATAACAGTACATATGTTAAATTGTGCATTTAGTTCGATTGTTTTTCGCAAAGGACAATCACACAGGAACAAGAACTGAACGAAGTCTAAGTAATAACAGTACATATGTTAAATTGTGCATATAGTTCGATTGTTTTTCGCAAAGGACAATCGTGCAGGAACAAGAACTCAACTTATAATAGTACATATTGTAGTACATATTGTATTAATGTTTGTACTCTCATTCAAGTTTTGCAACAGACACAGCGTTGTGTTTTGCATTGTACACAATGGATGCCTTGACAGTTAATATATGATGTAGTATATGATATAGTACATATGATGGTAGTGTTATGAGTGTTTGATTATTTTGGTTTTGCACAGGACCTGGGTTTAATTCAATATCACCCGACATTAAAAGCTTTTTGTCAGAAACACAAAATTGCTCATATTTGGCAAAATTATAATTGACAGTGATACATAGATTGTTTATAACGTAGGGCAAGGAATGTTCTGCTGTGTCAATATTATTCTGAATTTTAACAAAATTAGTGACAGGAGTAAATGTTAAAAAATCTGTTTGGTAATTCGTAGCTAATTTGTTTGAAATAGATGACATAGGAGTAGACCTTCTAAAAACATGCTTAATAGTTTGTCGATTTTTCAACCTTTTTTGCATGGTAGACTTATGCTTTCTTATAAAATAATTTCCTTGGTCATTCAGTCGCCTTTTTCCTTCATGACTAAATGCATACATCAAACGATGGATATGAGAAGATCTGGGTACATGCTTTTTAATGTGCTTTCGAACCATCTTACGTATTTTTCTGCTTTTTGTCAAAAGACGAGAGAGATTTAGCATAACGAGATCTTCTTTCGTTTGTCGTATGAAGAGTCTTGGATTTATTAACATCAACAATAACTTGTACTGCTAATCCAGAACATTTTGGAGTCTCATTTACAGGTAAAATATCAAGTGAAACAGGGTTATACGATGGCAACATGTTTCCTGATTTATTGGGCAAAATATGTGAATGTACTGCAACTGCATAGTCATATATAAAATACATATTCGATAGATATGAAACAATAAATTGTTGAATAGCATCGACTTTATTTTCTATGTCATCGCAATAAACAATACAGGCAATAAATGTTATCAAAAATATTACAGTTACCTTTATAATATATCGAGTCTGTTCGGCCAATATAACATCAAATTTTACTTCATCAATGTTATTCGTTCTTCGATTTACATCATTTGAGCAACATTTTTCAGCACAATTCAACAACACATTTAAAGATAAGTTTGATCGATTCAATAAAACATGTGAACATAGATTTGATCGAGTACACATCAGCGTACGGTTATCGAGATCGCGGAACAACCTGTTTCGAAATCGCTCATCTTTTGCTTTTAGTGTAGGTCTACCGCGATCGGTGTCTGCGATTGTAAGTAGTATGAGCGTGTTTATGAATAAGATACTTGCCAGCCACATTCCTTATCAATCTTTAATATCACAAACTTGCCACTAAGAGTCTTTAAAATTGATCAATGGCGACCAAAGAAGCATGTTATATTATATATATGAAAACACGCGTTTATGGTCAGCGCTAATTTTTGAAATTTAGACGCATTCTGTTGACCGGAAAAATAAAGAATCGCGACCCAGATTAAGACTTGGGCTTACTAGCCCAAGTAATTAAATCAAACAGATAACATGGTTAACTTCTAAACTAAGACATAAACTACGAACAGCACCTTTTAACAAGCAAACTAGATAGGGGATGACATGAGTGACATTTTACACAAACTGTTTTAAACGTTTGCGGAATTTCTACATCGTATACGTGTTCGGTTGCATGTTGATAGTACTTAAACAATTCAGATTTGAATTGGCCTATAGAGAGATTAGGATATCGTAAATATGATGGCAATGAATTGAAAATTCTTGGTGCCCTACAATAGAAGCTGTTCTGGAAAGTTAGAGTGTTTACTTTAGGAATATTTAAATTAATTGTATTTGTTTTATCTCTTCGCCTGGTTACACGACTGGAAGACTTGATGGAGATGTAAGGATAATTTGAAGCAAATATTGACTTGAAAACGTATACCAAGTCCAGGTACTCATGCCAGTACGATAGGGGTAACAGTTCTGTTTTCAGAAGTCTACACTTATAGTTAATGTCAGATCTAAATGGTAATGACAGAATAAACTTAGTAGCATGGCGTTGGACTCTTTCGACATTGAGAATTAGTGACAGTTTGCAGAGACCAAACTTGTGAACAGTATGCAAAGTGACTTCTTACTAAAACTGTGTATAATGCAGTATGAACACGCTGGTCGTGGATATCAAGGGGGGATCTTCTTATAAAACCCATCATTTTGTTAGCTTTAGCTACTACTCCCGATACAGGTGAGTTCCACTTAAGGTCAGGAGTGATCAGAACTCCAAGATCTTTCTGAACATTCTTGGTGTTAATTGTGGTGTCTGTCAGATGATAGCATTTCTGTATGGGTTTGGTGTTCCTTGTCAATCTAAGTAGACCGCATTTGGACTGGTTTAAATCCATTTGCCATTCTTCACACCACCGGCATATTTCATCAAGGTCGTGCTGGAGGCATTCCCCCGTCCTTGTGTCTTTAATCGCACGATAACATTTGGTGTCGTCGGCAAACAAAGCAACAGATGATGTGTTGGTCACCTCGGGGAAGATCGTTCCCATATATGAGGAATAGTAAAGGACAAAAAGTGGTTGTGATGTTTGGTCAAGGACGGTGACCCTCTGGTAGCGATCCAATAGATAGTTCTTCAACCACTCTAATAAATTACCTTAGATGCCCAAATTGCGTAGCTTTTTAAGTAATAGTTGGTGGTCTACCCTGTCGAAGGCTTTGGCAAAATCTAGGTAAATAGCATCAGTTTGTACTCTCTTATCTTGCGACTCTCCAATTTCATGTAAGACTCGCAGGAGCTGGGACGTAGTGGACTTTCCCTTTAGAAATCCAAACTGAAGTTCATGGAGATGCGAAGATACGTGTTTAATTATTCTGTTGTAAACGCAACGTTCAAGAACCTTCGATACAAGTGACAATAATGAAATAGGCCTGTAGTTAGACACTTCTTTTACAGACCCGCCCTTTGGAATTGGTATGGTATTCGAAATTTTCCATGCGGATGGTATTTTTCCCAGACTCAGACATTTGTTGTACAGATCACACAGGGATGAACATATGTAAGGTGCACAGTTCTTTAGTAATTTGGCAGGGATTTTGTCTGGACCCGTTGCTTTATTAACGTCCAATGAAAGCCCATTGCTGTTGGTAATACGCTTGAAACATCAGTGACACATTCAGGGAATAAGGTCTAGAATGTTGTTTAATCTCGTTGGAAGCATATTAATTTGTTCTAGAAAATAGTCGGAAATGAGTTCACGGAATTTTGTAGAATCAGCAGAGATAGTACTAGTACTGGGAATGAGATTTGAGTTCCAGGTTAGATGGGGAAAGTTGAAGTCTCCAGTGATTAGGATTTTCTCGTAGTTATCAGCGAGAACAAATCAAGCCATTCAGTGAGATCACAGTTCGGTGGCCGATAGCAAACAGAGACAAGACACTTCTTTGAATTTTTACTAACAAGTTCAATCGCGATAATTTCCAAGCGATCAGACCATTTCCCAGGGGCTGAGGTAATTCTATTATATTCAAATCCCTTGCGCAATGCCAACAATACACCACCTCCACGCTTGTCAGACGGACGGTCTTTCCTAATAATGTCATATCCAGTGGGGAGTATTTCATTATCAGAAACACTGTCGTTGAGCCACGTTTCAGTAATTGCCACAAAGTCAAGGTTTTCTGCGTAAACTAAGTCTTGAAAAGATTTTAAGGTGCTTGTTCGCGTACCATCGGGAAGTTTGTTAAAACTCTGCAAGCTTTGAGCATTGAATGATAAACAACGCTGTGTTTTCTTAATGATTTCTTCTTGAGATGCCATGGTGAAAGGACCAGGGTTACTGTGAACATCTCCAGACAATCTGATAAGTAGCAGTGCGCATGATGCGTGTACAAGAAACCGGGCGCTGTTAATCAGCAGAAGGCCATTCGTTAATGGATGTTTTTTGACGTTTGGTAAACGTGTGGCATATGAATGTAGTTTCACGGTTGCAGCCTCTCTATATACATGAAAAAAGGAGCAGTTCGACACGAGAGGCAAGGTTGTACAAAAATTTATTGTTGCTAAATCGCCAAGTATGAGATAAAGGTAAAGAATCAAACAAACACCACGACAAGTTAAAAGGCCATGACCCACTGCCATCTTGTCGAGATTTAATCCTTAAATATCGTTAAATTGTACATTTGGAAGACAGAGAAAAAAGGCAATCCGGATGTTTTGAAATTATGGTGATTAGGTGTCGTAATAACTAGGGGAAAAACCCCGGACTTGTAAAAATTCGGGATTTCAAATATTAGCCAAACCAAACGACCAAATGGGAAGAAAGTTGATCAAGAAGTAGATAAAAGTCAAACAATGGAGAGGGAAACAGTATAAAGCGTTCGTATAAATCAACCATACGAAGGATAAGCAGATAAATGATGATCACCAGACGGAAATTGGATATTCGAATAAACAGACGTGATAGTCCAGACAAAATTGAATGATTAAAAAAATTCAGAATCTTTATGATTACGACCAACCAAACTGATACAACCAGATGGAATAAATCTTTGTGATGAAGATGGAATCAGTAAATAAGCGATGAAACCAAAATCCACGGAAAAAATTCAAATTAAACTGTTGCTAGGAAACGTCAAGCGAGACAAAACTATACCAACGGTCAAATGGGAAACGTTGAATAATTCAAAATTCACTGAATAATATGTAACAATACTTGTACAACTGAAAAGGTTTACCAAAAACTAGCGGATAGAAAAATTTCAGCTCATCAACTGCTCAGGAAACTGAAAAACTATTGATACACAATATCATCAACTGTAGCGGAACTTGGTAGGCCAGACGGTCAAAAGAATAATCCAAGTAAAAAAACATGGAAATGGTAAATTACTTCAAAAATTAGTTCAAGGTTATCACCACGTTCTTAGTGATAAAATAAACCAAACAATTTATAAGGATATCCACTGGAATAACCAAATAAGCTTTAATAAGTATGGAGTCAGGTGGTCGCCACCTCGTCAGTGCCGAACTTGAGCTGGTACATGTTTTAAAGATACTGTTTAAAAGCTGGTAATACAAATGTCATGTTTAATACACATCATAAAAAATTAATAGCTAGTAACCCAAACCAAAATCTATTTATGTATACCAATGTATTTATTGATGAATCATAACTACATTCTCCATTTAAAGATGAAATAGTAAATATATAATAGACAACTGATAGGCCAGTTCACACACTCCAATTTGTTTGATCAGATTATTCTCCTGATGCATATGATCTACCAACAAGAATAACTGACTAACTTTTGTATGTTCATATACAAAGTAAATCAGATACATCAGGAGAATTAAACTTGACTAATTGGACCATGTGAACAGGCCTTTCAATATAGGCACTTACATATATTTAATTAATTTACATTAAAATAAATAAACTGAAATTCTTAATGTTTTTAAAAATATCACATATTGACATTATTGTTACTTGAGGCTTTCCCAATAAATTTACAACAAAATATACAAAAATGACGACTAAAATCAAAATAAAGAACTATCTTTTTTAATTGTAACAATGTCAAGCAAACACACAGGTATTTAAGAAAAAGGCTTTATTGACATACATGACATTCAGTTTTTACAGTTGATTCCATATTACCTTACTTACAGTAAGCATATTGTTAAGTTAATCAAGAACATGTAAATAAACTATTTATTCAGAAACTAGCAATGATAGCCAATTAAATAAATTATAAACTCTACATCAAAGCACAACATATTGTATCAAGAAAGTAAATAGAAGTAATTTCTGTGAAGTTGATCGTCCAGGTTGTTGTAAGACTATTGTTTACAACAGTAATAGTATACTTTTAGAACTGACAATCAACTTTGTTAGTTCCTAAGCTTCGAACAATGGATTACGAAACGACCTGTCAAAACCATGTCATCTTTTGTTATAAGCATGAGAACTGAGAACACTGATTGGTCAGTTTTAATTAAAAAAATATATAGACTTTTGTTATCATGCCCTCAGTTAGTCAATTTGTGCAGTGACTATACTGTAAATAATAATGTTAAACCTATTTTCTCAACAAATTAAATTTAAACACTACATGCACAGTTTGTTATTTAGAGTACATCTTACTGCTATGTTTTGCCATAAATGTTATTATTTCTGGATCATCCATTCATCTTGTAGACAGCTTTTGATTACTATTTGAAGAATGGTTACAACAATGTTTGCCATCTGTTCAATATTGGATCTATCTTAAAAAAATTGAAATTCAAAAATTATTCTCCAGCAATATAGTTAATACCACACTTTTTTCAAGTCACTGACAGATATTTAAGATTAATTTTAGATCAATGTTATTAATATCCAGTATTATAACAACTAAAATATTATATTACAGAACATGCATATAAATTCTGAAATATTTATATAATACATGCAACTACCTCTATACACAGCATTACATTCTCCCAATTTATATATTTAATACGACTGCACTTTTTTTCACATAAAACATTTATATGTACAGAATATAAATTCTGAATCACGGATAGTGATCAAACATGTATAATATACAATTGGTAATATTTGGCATTTCACTCGATCAAACTACATGTTGAAAGGATTTATGGTGAAGGAAAATTTCGAGTGTTGGAATACATACATTTTAAGATCAAACCGGGACCAGTTGCGAAAAATGCAACTTCAAGGCCTTCCGGCTGGAATTGAACCCGCGATGCTAGTGCAGTGCTCTGACCACTGAGCTACGGAAGCCGTTGCCGAGAGCCTAGTATATTGGATTATGCATAATAACAAGAATTATCCAGACCTCTTTCCGCCTTCAACTTTGGCAGATAACATTGACCTTGGTCTGGTGAATTCTTGATATCAAGGCAGGCGCGACATCATTTCCATAGAATACTGTGAATTATTGGATGAGGGTGTACAAAATTAAAATTATTGGACGCATTTGACATCACTAGGAATAGCACGCGAAAATTACAATATAAAAAATGGCTTGTAGTAGATTACTACCAGACTGTCACTTTGTATATTTTTAGTAAGACTATTTTGAACAATTATTGGATTCGGCTTATGTATGACATCAAGAATTACCCAGACCTTGGTCAATGTTATCTGCCTCAGCCTTCGGCAGATGACACTGACCTCAGTCTGGACTCCGGATAATTATTTATCATGCTCAGCTTCATCCAATAATTGTATAGTATTCCACGGACATTGAGAATTCACTGGACAAGGTAATGAGCATGATATCAAGAATTCACCAGACCAAGGTCAATGTTATCTGCCAAAGCCGAAGGCTGAGTGAGGCAAATAACTTTGAAAGAGGTCTGGATAATTCTTGTTATCATGTATAAACCAAATCCAATAATTGTTTTATTATACAATAATAAATGTAAATCATTTAGAAAGTTTGGAAGCCATGCAAAGACATTTATATCAGGCAAGACATCAAGCATTGTCTGTTGGTTTTTCAGCCAATCACAATCGAGATTGTATGAATATTGTATAATAATTCTGATTGTTAGTGAGATGCTCTAACCATGCATTGAGCTACTGAGACTAGGATGGAGAGGGTTTCATCATTGATTTTGGACTGCCACTTCAAAAACAGCTTTTGGGTGGATGTTTATCATGTGGATGGCTTTTAGACAGCTCGTTAATTTTAGGACAGCTAAAGCGTACCTTTCATATTCTAATATTTATGGTAGTTGGTCATGGCATCAATTCAGTAAATTGGTGAAACAACATGAATACTAGTAGTATTATAAATACTTGATCAATAATGCTTGTGAGTGTACACACTTTGACAAACTTAAACATTAACAGGAACCGGGTGTACCATGTAGGAGAAAAAATTTTTAAATTATTTAAAAATCAATATCATACAGATTATTGACGGTATGCATATGCTCTTTAACAAGCATAATAAAAAATATTAGTAGATAAGATAAACTTAAACTTTGAGTCAAACTTACCAAAATCTCTTGCAACTTCATCTATAATATTTTGAAAAGCAAGAAACAACCTAATTAAAATACAGATAACAGTTAATAATAAATTAAAGACTATAACAACATTTCTAAACCAGGCCTTAAATTTCGGGCTGCGAGCAGGCTAGTAATTTATTAAACCATCTTGTTATTGAAAATATATACCGTATAGTGATTATTATTACAATATATGATGATCGTCAAGCTCAAATCCTCAGAAAATGAATCCCACACAGTTTCCTAAGCAGTACTGGTATATGTTGAATGTTGATGATACAGTGAATATAGTAATCAAACCAGTACATCATTGTGACCTTCACCCTTCATAAGAGTCTTGATATTAGAGCATGTCACAGGCAATCATCAGGTTACAGGTTTGAGCCCTGTGAGGATTTGAGCTTGACAATGTCTTGTCAATGTATTGTCTGAGCTCATTCACTTGGCACTTATGATAACAACACTTCTAAAACGAAACCAATATCACATATGCCATTACTCCAAGGATTTAAATCCTTAGAAGTTCCCTTTTGTTGATTGTTAATATTCATACTTAATCAAATGAAAGGTTATGTAAACGGGGCTATTCCTGATGAATGTTTCTATAACACACCACTTTGTTTCCTGAGATCAAACACTAGCAAAGGATGGGCTTTCTCCATCACTCAAATTATTTTGATTAGACACATGATATTATATCCGCATTTCAATTGAAAAATAACTACAATGAAATGGAATCCTCTAATACAAAGTTTTTGATAGAGAAGCGAAGATCAGGCAACCATTTGATTTGCTTCAAACTTTCAGATGCGTTTAGGATCAGGATTAATATATTAGTAGATCAGAGTCGGACTTACCTTCGTTCTTCGAACTTATGCGATTTCAGCAAATTGCTGAAATCGCATCACTGCCGTATTTACTCCGGCAGCGAGTATTTTATAAGACCAACGAATAACTGATGATCAGCCAGTTCTTTAGAATTGGTAACACAAACTCACAAAGCAATTTACCAAACAAAGAATCCAAGACACAAAGCAGCATGCCATAAATGTTTCAACTTTCAGCGACAACAAGAGAATTCAAATATGGCGCAGCATTAACGTTAACTCGCTAGGACCTCTGGGAATGCCTATATACGGAATAATTTTCCTTTTACGGATCACGGATATGATTTTGCAACCTCGTAGGAGAAGAGCCTGGGTACGAGATTGATGATTTTGCAGGCCTCTGCCTGATAATTCCTAAGCCTGTTACTGTTAATAATAGCCTGAGGCGAGTTAGTGTATCTTGCTGGTTTATAAAGCTGCCGTACCGCGCTTGATCCCGCAACGTTTTATTCAATAATTCCATGAAGTTATGCATGCAGAAAGCTACTATTCACTCAAAACGTTATAGCAATTAGTAAGACTTTGTTAACTCTACAGCAAATAAATCCTCGTTCGGTTATAACCTACCTATAGCATATTCTATTGGCTGTTGCAATAAAAACCTAAATATGACAAATGCTAAACTTGGAAAATCATTTGAAGCCCAATGGTATAACATACAGATGAATAAAAACTCGAACAGAATATTCTATAGAATATTTAGAATATTCTATTGGCACCCATAAGTGTTGTATAGAAAATCTAAGATAATACTCTGTTGGAAGAAAAAACAATATGCTATAGAAAATTCAATAGAATATTCTATTGACACTTTAGTGTCATACTACAGAATATTCCAACAGAATATTCCATGGGATTTAGATTTCCAACAGAATATTCTATAGAACATTTTCGTAAGGATGGAACCTGAAAAATGTACCATTATTTAAGAACTTTAATTTCAAATTGACCAGGTGTCTTATTCAGAAGGTGACCTTTGTGTTTGTGATAATTGTTTTGTATTGCAATTGACAACAAATCCATAACAACTATTTGTAATCTAAAATTATATGAAGAAAAAATAGTCTGGGCTCTAACATATCTGCCAAGTAACTGTAAACAATATACAGACAGGGTACAGATATGTTGACAGACAATCCACGTATCTGTAAAATGTCTGCATATTTCCTACAGATATTTTGCAGATATACCAAAACACCAGACAGATATCATGCAGTACTGTGACAGATATGTGACAGATACTTACAGATATTTTACATATATGTTAGTTTGGTGCGTTTGAGTTAGATTAATTTGCTTTAACAGTAGAATATTGTATCCGAAATGTCGTAAATGACGTCACAGTATTACCATTTCTGACAAACAAATCTTTATAGCACATCAACGCAAAGCTCAAATCATAAAATATTTTGGCATTCAACTTTTCACTTCATGTAGCATCTATATCACTAATATCGTATTTGGGGTCATGGGCACTTTAACGCATGACCGTAAGTGCTTAACGTCAGCTTAGGACTTGGAATAGTATTATGCCAAGCTCAAACACTAAACACCGACCATCTACTGCAATGTGCTCTTTTCCTCCTCCTGAAAAAAGGAATTTTACCAATGTTGACGACTTCCGATCTGGTCACCATTTGAAGAGTTAAACCATCCTTTGTGAGCAGAACACAGTGATTCGATCAAAAATTTTGTATGGTGTTGTCATTGAGGTCGTTGATGGTTAGCGAGCGCTTTTCTAAGTGTCTATGTGTGTAACTGCATTCTTGTGTAGAATATTCTTTTTTTACCCTTCCCTGCCAAATTTCTTGGATAATTTTCCCCAATAAACACGACGAAGCCTTCTGTTTTTCTCTTAAAGCTGCTGATAGAACTGATTGTGTAGATACAACAGCATCTTCATGAAGCAGCTTAAAGATATTATACAATTATCAAGTTGTCATTGCCATTAATAATTATCTTATTTTTAGTGCAAAGTTTTTTAAACTTTGCAGTATTGTGATGAGTGGCGAAAATTCACACGATATATATATCAAGTCAGTCAGTGACCGATTTGTTAACATCGGCTGGGGGGGCGACATTATTATTTCGTAGTATTTTGGTACTTCAATTTACTATTGTCAACAGAAAAATGAAGAATGAGGGCAGACCGTTAAGTGAGTTATTGATGGGTTTTCTTCATGTCAAATTGTAATGCAGTTTGATTTCGATATCTTGAATATTTCATAATATGGCTCGAATATAAGATGTGTCCCCCAGGTTTTATGTTAACATGCTACTGCGCATGTGCGCACTGATCAAATATGGAGTAGCCAAGGAGTGAGTAGCGATATACCTTCTCGAAATAGGGATTTGGTGGAGTTGCAGTATCAAATGTGGTATAGGAGAAGGAGCGAGCGATAATACAACTTTCGAAACAGGGATTTTGTGGACTTACAGTGTTAAATATGGTGTAGGAAAAAGGATTTATTGTCTGTGGGGAAGTCTGACATATTTCAGGATATTTCTGCCACGCTCTCGAGTCAACCTGTCAGGTAAGGGCAGCGTATTTGTCTTTGTTTAAATACACTGTAATGATACTCCGAGTCTCTGTTTTACTGCTCTGCAGTTTCTCGTTTCAAGTTAATCATTCCATTCATAAACTACCGAAAAAGACCAAGGAATTCAACATCGAATCATCACTCAAAATGGCTAGATCAGCAAACTTAATAACATTCTGCAAGTCCTAACGGCTACAAATGACTAAAACTACAGCTGTGCTAGTTGGTGCTACTGTGCTGGATGAACTGTTAAACAAGTCAATAAATGCTAATGAGGACTTGACTAAAAGTTAATTGAACATGAAATTACCAGAAATGTGTTATATCCATATGAGGAGTTCCTATTATTTTGTACAACGTATTACATGCATGTATATCGCCCAATTAAAAAGCTAAATAAATAATTTGAAATATAACAAGTTCACGTGTCGGTTACCTAACTACATGTACATGTTCATCCCTTGCCATGTTCCTTGTTTATAAGGAAGTAACATAATATGTTACCAACAGCTTTTCAATAAGCCGCTGTATTGCAGAATATACACAATATACACCTGTCAATAAATAGTGTATATTATGTATACATATACTTAACTGTAGAAACTCACTCACTATATACACTATATACATGCATATATCTCTACTCATACTGTATATCACAATACATGGGAATATACACAATATATCCAATCTATCAATACTGTATATTTATACACAATTTACCTACTAATCTGTATACATATACACTATATACACAATATGTATAAACTGTATATTCTGCAATATTGCACCTTACTCCAGCTTTTGAAGCTTAAAACCTGTTGATTTTGAACCCCCAATTTTTTAGCTATTTATTAATGAAGCACTGTTGATCAGCACTGCAACATACATACTCTACTGTACATTACAACTGAACATAGTTATATGATATGAAACTTTGCACTATCCTTGGGATCTAGTTTATATTACACCCTAAAAAGAGAGTATATTATATATTTTTGTTAAATTAATTAGTTAATATTTAATTAATTAAATTCATAATTTTATTGCAGGCTATTAAATGTTAGTATAGACCTCTTTCATAATGGCGCCCAAATTAAATATTATTTTATATTCATTTAAATTAGCCTTTCTGACCTCGTTCGTGTGTCTGTAATTCCAAAGAATCGTCGCTTTGTAAGAGGCCAGAAAGGCTAATTTGCATGCATATAAAAGAATATTTAAACTGGCCGCCATTATGAAAGAGGTGTATAGAGTATTACTTTTTTTACACTTTTTTTTATGTAAAAAAAAGTATGCTGCCAGAAGTAGTGGTTAATGATCATGTGCATAACTCATATTTGTTTTCATGAAACATCTCAGTTGAAAACGACAGTTCCAAAAACATTTCTTTGTTTGCTATTACCGTTTGATTGACAGTTTATCTAATTTCAATATGATTTATTTAATAGTTGTGGTCTAACTTCTGTTTATTAGTTCTGTACATGTTCTGCCTAATGTGGTTTTCATTTCTTGGGACTTCAGGAAAACTTTGTCAGTATGTGGAATATAAACTTGATCTCTTTTGAAGTTCATTTTTTACCCGATTGACTTGTTTAAATATTCTTCTGAACTGGAGACGAAGTGTTTTGGTCTGAAAATTTTCTGGTTTCTGCTTTTTGTCACCTTGTTCCTGCTGCCCATAAAGTTATATTTTATCGTCAATGATGTTGATCGTCTAACTGGTAAATTTATTTGTAATGGAATATTGTATTAAAGTCGATGTGTAGAGCACAATTTCGTCACTGAAGAGAAGTACAAAACGTTCTCTGGTCGAAAATACATTAATTAAAAGCCTGACAGACAGACAGACAAAAATATCAGGGTAGAAACCTGTCCGTTTTTTCTTTCTTTTGTTTGTGATTAGTTTTGATTTAGGATCAGAGAAACAATAACTTTGACTGTGTTCACGAGAAATATTTAAGCTAACTGATAGGGACAAAAACCTTCTTGTTTTTCTGCTTCGGTCTCCAAAGTATTTGTTAGATTCCTCTATAGTTTGTGTTGCTATAGCAACGCTCGGTGACATCTTTAAGCTTGTTGTTGTACATATTTTGCACTAATTGAAAAGTTTTATGGCAAAATTATGACAAGTTGTCAGATAAATCACTGTCTATTGTCTTTTTGTTTATAAGTATTCCTTTTGATGGCACTTATACAAATTAAGTTGCTGCATTGGTATTTTAAAACAATCTGAATATACGAAAACATTGTCTTCATGAAACAAAAACTTAGCTTAACTATTAGTTTATGTATATTATAAAGTTGCGAAAAAATATGAACTTACCAAACAAAAAGCTTGCTTGTACTACAAAAACCACCAAGTTTCTGGTTGCCCATAACTGCAACTTGCTCTTTTTCTTATAAAGTAATTAATAAGAAATTTAAATTATTATTTTCGGCAACATTTAACTTTCGCCATGAAAGGGAAAACAATTTAATATAACTTGACTTGCTTATTATTTAAAAACTCTCGCTTGTTTTGCACAAAAAAAAACCAAATATATTTACTTACCGAACCAAATTCTCTCTTCTGTTTTGCTTTCTTCACATGTTTTTATCTGCCTCCGGAACGTCTTAAATCCTGTTTTTTTTATCGTAAATCATAAAATAAATCATAAAAGTATTTGGGCTGCCTATGCACTGACATATGCATACACTATAGACCGGCTAGAACTTGTAAATCAATGAACGATAAATTTGTGTGGAGGCAAAGCAATATAAAACAAGATATCGGATTTATTTGGTGAAGGACAAACCTACTTACAAATTACCTGATAAAAGTAGGTACCTGCTTTCCTGGTTAGTCTTTAGGAAGCTGGAAACAATTTTTAGAGTATTTGTGCTGTTGAAAAAATTATCCATCATGGGAATGATGGGCAATAGGTTTGTACTTCACATAGATACCAAACACAAATTTGTCATATAATTAATTGATTTACATGGTAAGATTGGGTAAGTTCTAGCTGGTCTTCTGTATCCGCCAAAACGTTTCTGTAATTGACAGCCAAACAATCGTTATTATTGAAATTGAGAACAGCTTACAAAAGTGGGAAGATGTTTCGATTTTGACTGTATATAAATGAACCTAATTGCAAGAGCCTCCTTGAAACGAATATTGTTTGCAATTACAACACAGAAACTTTGGGAATAAGGAAAAATATTTCATATATAAGCGGCAGCAATTCAGTGAGTGTTGCTGGCTGCATTTCATGGTGGTTGCAATTCTGTAAAGACTGGTGCTTGAAGTTGATACTGTGGCTGCAACTCGGTAAGTACCGGCATTTAAAATGGTGGGGAAGACTCTCCTTCAAACTGGCAAAGCAAAGGGACATTGTCAAGCAGGCTGCTGTTAAGCATTCCATTTTCTTCATCTAAAAGTTTCGCTAAATTCCCCACGTTTATTTGTTTGAAAACTACTCATGCATACAAATTAGGGAAAATTTCTAATTTTTCGTCATTCCTATGATATGCATGAGGGAAATTTAGTAGAACACAAACGATTTCTTTGTCTTCTAATTTTCCCTCATTCAAATGCACGGGAAATTTAGTAGACAAAAACTCTGTCTCCAACCACGGGCTGTATAAGGTTCTCAAAGTTATCCTCGGCGATCATAATATTACAAACTAATACCATGACTTGTCGGGAAATTAGCGATTAAATTGCCCTTCGCCTCGGAAAGATTTGTAAAAGTCCTCGGCTTCGCCCTCGGACTTTCACAAATCTTCCCTCGGCGGCGGGCAATTTAATCGCTAATTTTCCTCAAGTCATGGTATATTACTTATAATTATTTTGACAGTTTTTGAAAAATTTTCCAGTTTTCAACAGTACTAGTTATTGAAATAATTCAAGAAAAAAGCTGGTTATTCTCTCTATGAATGTTAAAGTTTTATTTCGTTTGTTTTGTTTTGTTAATAAAGTTTCTACTTTAGCATTCATTTTTCCGATCTCAAACTTGGCTCGCCAGTCAGGTAAACAAGTCGCTTGCCGAAAAATTATATATTCATTGCTGCAGTGAACGTTTTATCCGTACAAAATGTAAGTATTACAATTCTTTGCAATAATACTAACAAGATTTACTGAGAAAAGAAGATGATAAAGAGTGAAGACTTACCTTCTCCAAAACATACGCCATCTTTGTTCTCGAGTTACGCAAGTTACAACCTTTACAGCTTAAAAAATTTACGCAACTGTGATGTCCGACATACGCCGTTTTGCATGACATTTTTGCCATGATAGACTTACGCCATTTTCATTGAACCTTTTATTAGCTTAGTTAGACAGCTGACAGAAAAAAAAATCCAAAATCGCCAAAATTCGACTTATTTTTCCATGTCAGCGACCATATATTAAATATAAGTCCATTGTTTTATAATATTTTAGCTGATTTTTTTTTTCATCAAGAACTGCTAGAACATCGTACAGTAATGCTTGTTTATACTACTAAATTGTAGTCCAGGTCCAGGTCATAAACACAGCTATAGTCTGCATGTTTTTACACCCTAAACTACTAGCACTGTACAGTATATAGGACAATCATAGAGGGCAAAATTACTCGAATATAATTGGCTAATGAGAGCACTTTTCCTAAATGCAGGGCAAAATTACTTGTACCTGATTGGTTGAGATGCCAGCGGGAAACACTTAAGTTATTATGTTGTTTTACTTGAAAATCCAAGCTCCTCTGTTCTTAGTCGATGTTTAACTCTATAAAGTTGGTTGTAATGTACCGTTTACTTTCAGTGGATTGTTGTTTTTCATGCTTGGTTTTGACATTTAGTTGGCTTTCTCATGTTGTTGACGTGCATAGCTAAGTTATTTATGAATATAATTAAGGTTTAATTTCACTTGTGTTTTCAAAGTTTCACAAATTGCCCTCATCGCTTCTTATTTACACCACCATTGTGGTTGTTCAAGGACTAAACATTCAAAAATATATTACACACCAGTTCAAATTTTTCCTACTTCATATTTACACCACAATCGTGGTTGTTCAGGGCTTTTCCAATGGTATCTTTTGAACACTGCATTTTATGAACTTTTTGAACACAAATCTTCATTCACTGTAATTTCCCTTTGTACCAAGGCAACAACCTACAAAAAGGATGGCCATTGATGCATATAAATGTACAAATAGATTTGCATGCATTCACATAAGAGACTAAACGCCAGTCGATATTAGCACCATCGCCCACAGGCCTTCGGCCGGCGCTTTCGTCGGGCGAAGGGATCAACGAGCAGAAAATAGTCGCTGAAAAACACTATTCAAAATGGAAGAACTTATGTAAGTAAACAAGAGAGCTTCGGCGCAAAATACCAATCCAAGCTCATATTAGAAAGGTAGAAACAATTGTTATATACAGTAATACATACCAGTACTGTACATGCATAGCCTTCATTCATTAAGTTATTAAACGCTGGTAAAATTAAATATTTGAAAGAATGGATAAAGCCTATGTGTGTATAACAATGCATTGTGGTATATTCAATTAGTCAAGGATAATGAAATTATTTTGATTAAATGTTAATTTTCTCACCATGGTCAACCCACATTTTGAAACACAAACAAATAATATCAATATATATTAATGATCAGTCAAACCAGCTATCCCCCTGGCCAAGCCCCGGGCATTTGAAATTCTTTCAAAAATGTTGCTAATTCCCTGAAGTGGGGATGAAATTAATGTGAAAATGCCCCTCGGTGTGGCCAAAAATCTGTGGAAAATCCCCAGAGGAAACATGAAAGCAACAACAGCAATTTTCAATGTTTTCAAATAAATTTATATTTTATGTTATTAAATAACTTAACAACTTAGATAGTGGAAACTCATGTTGTCAAGACTTCGAGTCTGGCTTAATAAACATATTTGCTAAGAGAATTATTAAAACGAATGTATATAAGGATTACAGTAAATTTAATAAAGAAAACTACTTAAATGATATTGAAAAAATTGATTGTCAAGATGGTATACAGTACTGCTCACAAATAACCTAACCAAAAACGCGTTAGCAACGTGTTCCAAACCGGCACCCATCGGAATTATTCGTTGTTCCCCAAATTTATTATTTCTTGAAGAGGGTTTAAAACCCCAAGATCAGCAGTTGGTCTTGTTTTCTTTTTATCAACAAAGCGATTGCTGCCCGCAGAGGAGGACAGCTGAACTTAACCATGGAGCTATTGAAATATGTATACTGTCAATGATAAAATGGATGAGAATGATGAATCACAAACATTGCAAGAATTGAAAAACAAATTGGTAGAAGAGTGCAACTTAACTGTTTCCAAAGCTATGATTGTCGAACAAGACGTAAAATGGACTAAAGAAATGACAACTAAATGACTAATGGTGGTTGGTTGAGAACATAACAGAATCAAAATGTTACACTGTTTGTCATTCTTCCCTGATCGTCGAGTCGCCCGCTAGGAGTTTAAACGATTCGCACAGTCTTTAGTAAAATGTCCGTATCCCTGACATTCATGACATCTATTTGCCTCAGTTCTGGAGTCGGTCGACTGGGTTTGACCTTTGAATCACACACTCTAGCTATGTGGCCCATCTTGTTACAGACAAAGCATGCCCACCCCACTTGGCTTCCTGGGCTGAATGAAGAGGTATCCTGTTAGCTTGTTGATAGCTTCTCCTCTATATTCTTTCGTCTTATGGAACCATTGCGATCAAGTTGGCCATTCCTTCACTCTTAAAAAATGATGAGTTGGGAAAGAAAACATTTAGTGATTGTCTAAAACATTTAGACATTCTCAGAGGGAGCATCTTTTAATCACTAGTTTTCATTGTAACTTAGGGTAATTTAGAGTAGCTCAGAGTAGATTCCAAGCAAGATACCTGAAACGTGTGAGGGGGATTCAACCGTCCTCGTCCAATCGCGTATAAAAGCCGATATTGCTGTAGTTTTAGATCAAACTGTAGTTGTGCCTGTTAGAACGGAGATGTTCCTGTGAGGTAGGTTAATGAAGTCAGTTGGGGAAAAAGTAGGTATGATGGCACCATTAGGTAATCATGATTTGGGCAATGGGATGCATGTGGCTCACGCCGTAGTCTGCCCCAATGGTAAAAAAATTCGTGAGTCAATGCTAGTTGCGGAGTGAAAATAGATGATAGGGAAGGTTATTACCTTCCAGATTCAAAGAGGTTATCAACTCTAAATTAGATCGCCCCACAAAAGACAAAAGACAGTGTTCTCGCAGTTTTATCCGAATTTGAAGACGTGTTCGAAGCGACGGTAGGCGATACAAATGTGGTAACATACCATCAATACAGAGAATTCGGCTGCGATTAGACATCCTCCACGACGCTGGCCTTATGACTATCGAACCGTAGCCAACAGACAGATCAAGCCCAAGTCCCTGGTCAAGTCTGATTGTCTTAGTCAAAAAACGTTCCGGGGAACTTTTTGTGTGGACTATTGGAAATTGAACCAGGTCAGGCTTAATGATTCGCCCCGAATATCGCGGACATTCTAAGAGGCAACATATTTTTCAACTTTAGATCTCCAGAGTGGGTATTGGCAAATATCCGTTAAACCACGCGATCAGTCGAAAACTGCTTTCGTTATGAGTTCGGGCTTAAAAACGAGACTGGCCACTTTTCAATGTAGATCGTCCTGGCAGTGTTAAAGGGATATGGTAATATAAATTAACTTTGTCTCATTTGAAAGAACTCGTGAAATGGTGTAACAAGACCTTTTACAATTTTCCCTTATCTTTTTTGTTTCTCGAAATAATTTGACGAAAGACAGCGTGCTGTCCGCCATCTTGGAATTATTTTCGATATGCATGTGACGTCATAAGTAGGGTAAAGTGAAATTTTTATCTTGCCAACCTTACGACATTATGAGCCAGAAACTCGATTATGTTGCACTATTTCCATTTTCAATTGTCCCACAACATTTTAAAAAGCCTTCTGCGGAAATTCGGTCACCTACGGAGTAGTTTCATCAGGTTTACCCTGCTTGTGACGTCGCCAATTTCCTAGTTAATTAGGTCAAATATTACAACAAGATGGCGGATTGTAGACTGTCTTTTGTCATAATTATCTGAAATATTTCAAAAACCAAGAAAGATACAGAAAAATTGTAAAAGGTCTTCTTATACCATTTTACGAGTTCTTTCAAATGAGACAAAGTTAATTTATATTGCCATATCCCTTTAACGTTCGAAATATTTATTATTTATTTATTTAACGATCTTTATACACGGTGGCTTATCAACCAGTATAAAAATACAAGTAAAAATATAAGATACAGATATTTATTAAAATATATTTGACAATGACTAAATGTTGGAACAAAGACGTTTCGACTAGAAAACTCTAGTCTTCCTCAGTTAAAAATGTTTTGAAGGCCGAAATATAGGCGTATATATACAAGATAAAAGTATATTTACATAACTGTCAAGATAAAAAACTAAAATATCATAATTAAAGAATAGTCATCAGGGATTTATACATAGATGGAATTTGTATGTGTTCATTTACTGCTTTTGTGTCAGCGATTGAATGCCATGCTTGAAGAAATGTTCTTTTGTGCCAATTATTCTCCTTGTCTACGATGGATATATTTGTGAAATCGAATTCATGGTGTTCATTGTTTGCGTGTTGGGCCACTTTGGAATTCCGGTCATTTATGAAACAAGCTTTTTGATGTTCTTTTGATTTGGTCTTATGAGATCTCTTTGTTTGACCATAATTTAAAAATATAATAAATGGTTGCTTTCCATAAGGCCGTGTAAGTATATATACAAGAAAAATTGATAAATATTGATAAAATAGGCTAAAATTTACATCTGGAATCGTAATCTAAAAACTACGACAATAAGAAATTGTTTCATTTATTACTTGAGTGAAATTAATTTTTTATCATTAGGGAGAAAATGCCATGCCTAATTTGCAGCCGCATGGCTAAAGCTTCTTTTCGTGGCATTTGTGTTAGGTTTTGACAACATCAACATCAGGTCATTACTTCTAAGATTTTTCATCTCACATCTTGCAAAAGTGAACATATTCGAAATAGATTCAGGGCATTGCTTTTTAATGACACTTTCCATGTACGAAATGATTTTGGACATCCTTTGTTTATGGAGAGGACCCATCCTAATTTATTTAAGACCTCTTCAGATCTTACTTCATAGTCATCACCAGTTATAACTCTTCCAGCCCTGTTTTGTAATTTTTTTTGAAGTGTTTTATTACAATTTCCCCATACCATTGCACAGTAATAGAAATGAGGTAAAATTAGTGTTTGATATATACATTTTAGGGAATCTCTGTCAACAAATGGTTTAACCTTCTTGATCATTCCTACTGTCTTAGACACCTTTTTGCTGAAGTTGTCAATTTCAGCATCACAATTTAATTTTTCGTCAATTATTATTCCGAGACTTTTTGTAGATGATACTCGTTTCATTTTATCATTTCCAATGATAATCTCCGGATCATAAGTGGTCTGAGAGAGTCTTTGGTAATACCTAATGACCATACATTCTGTTTTCTTAATATTTAATGTCAATTTGTTAGCAGTTAACCAAATATGAACTTTTTCTAATTCACTGTTTAAGTTAATTTCTAGATGTTTGGTTGTTTTTCCAGAAACAGTAATATTTGTGTCTTCAGCATACATTGCTGGTTGGGAGTGAGCTAAACAATTAGGCAGATCATTTATGTATAGTAAAAAGAGAAGTGGACATAAATTAGATCCCTGGGGAACTCCACACTCAATAATTTTAAGTAGTAAATTCACTGAGTGAGCTTTTACAACAAGGAGAGTCAACTGCTATGGATAATTTCTTAACTGACTCAATGACTCATGTGTGTACTAGTAAGTTTATCTCGAAGTAACTGAATCTTAGTTGAAAAATAACAACTAAAAGGTTCAGCCAGGTCATGTGAAGAATCATGTGATGGCAGTAAATGAATAGATTTGACTCAGAACATCCCATTTGGTTGCGTGTTTGTCCAAAAGCTCAGATAATACATAATTGAACTGTTCAGTAGCAGTGTTTACATCGAAGGACGAACAAATTAATTGCGAATCAAGGATATATTTTCGCCATGCCTGTAAGTCTATACGACGTAAATCTCGATGATTAACTTTTTTAGAGGATCGGGGTCTCGGAAAATCCATGCTGCAAACAACAGCACTGTGATCTGAAGAAGAAAAGAAGATCTCCATGGCACTAGAATCAAACTATCCTCCTGACGATCAATAATAAGGTCCAGTGTATGGCCACAGCGATGAGTCATCAGAAATTCAAGAATTCCGTAAACCTACTAGCATAGCATTTCCATTATGGAAATACGTGGATGATACCACTGAATCTGAGGTAATAAAAAGGGTCAAAGAAGCCAAATCCAATCTGCAATCAACCATACCGCCCAGTGGTCCAACAACAACAAGCTCCATCTCCACACAGATAAATGTAAAGAATTTCGTTTTTGTTTCACACATAAAGCTTCAGATCCCTTAGAACCAGTCGTTGTAGACAACATACCAATGGAAGTGGTTAAAGAATACAAAATCTTGGGTCTTACAATTGGCGATGACCTCAAATGGAATACCCATGTTAACAATACCATCAAGAAAGTCACATGTCGAATGTATTTCCTTGCTCAGTTGAAGAGAGCTAAAGTGGGATATAAAGAACTAGTTACCTTCTACAAGTCGTGTATAAGACCGGTACTAGAATACAGTTGTATTGTATTCCATGACAGTCTACCAGAATACGTTCACCATCAAATCGAAAGAATTCAAAAAAGAGCTATGGCCATAATCTTCTCCTACGAAATGCAATATTGTGACGCTCTCCAGATGGCAAAAATTCCAACGTTAAGAGATCGGAGACAACATATTACAACTAAATTTTTTAATTCTATTATAAACAACGAATCTCGTGTTTTATCGTGATACCATCACTAGAAAGATTATGAACCAAGACTAAAGAGCTCTTCCTACCCTTTCCCACAATCATAATTTGTGGTTTGTATTCAGAGTTTTCCTTCTAGAAAGGTTGCCTTCACAGTTACAATTACATATAGTATAAACCATATTGATGACATCAAATATTGGAGGGCGACTTTCAAACTTTCGATGTTTTTGCAAAAAATTTCCTTTAATGGTGATTTATCTTCCTCTCAGTCTGTTTACTGTGGAGTCCCACAAGGATCGATTATCAGTCCCATACTATTCATAATTGAAACGCTGTAAGATTCTCATGTATGCTGACAACACAGTAGTGTACTACTCCAACAAAAAACATCGATATCGAACAGAAGCTAGATGCATATTTTTCCAACTTGATCTCCTAGTTTCGTGATAATCAATTGATTCTATACATGAAAAAAGGTAAAACTGAATGCATGCTGCTGATGATTAAATGTCCCCCAAAACAATCGGGAGGATTTGTGGAATCCCGAGGGACTTCCACAAATCCTCCCGATTGTTTGAGGGACATTTAATCACGGATTTCCCAAACATTATGGTATTAGTTTGTAATACCATGTTTACCAATGCACTGTAATTTGTATTGTTTGAAATTCATAGCCAACAGTCAACCAATGCACGTTCGCTCATGCATGCTAATGAGGGTGACATTGCACAGCCACTGCAAAGTCTGCACACTCCTTTAATGAATACAGACAGCAAATTAAAGGACAAAGAAGTTCAAGGTTTCAACCAAAGGCAAGGAAAACTAAGACAGAAGTGATGATAAAAAGCCCAGTGAAGTTACAATACAAATTGGTCTGATAAAACTGCGTGATGAACTTAGAAAGAAAGCATTTGAAAAGATGATGCTGTACCTAGATCGAACAGAAGTCATGAATCTACCAGCTGGTAGTGCGGGACGTTTTCTCTGAAGCGATACAGAGAAGAGCTTGAAAGGTTTATGGGTGTATTTATCTATCTGTGTGAATCTGCAGATGTTTTGAGTTCTTTGCAGATTAATACTACAGCAATGAAAGTGACACAACTGAGTTTGCTGAGTTAGAGCAGGTACAGTGTATCGGTACCAAATTGTCCATCAGACATTTTTTCGGGCCCGATCGTCCGGTAAAAATATGTAATATTCGTGTCCAAGAAAGATAAAACTTGGTACAAAATAATCCGATTTGGCTAAATTAAGGCGCTTCATTTTATATGCAGCCATCAAGTTAGTGAGTTACAATATATTTGTGTATATTACTTCTAACGATTAAATAACTGAGCACACAGCCCGTTTCCCGATTTCTGTTATGCATATCAATTTCTCAAGCTGTTGGCCAAATATGTTTCCAGCAGAGTCATTGCCGACATTAGTCAAGCTGGAATGTTTTAATAGCTGACACAACGCCCGATGTGTCCCATGATGACCAACTTTCCGTGGTTGCAAGACATGTGGATGTTTAGGGAAATTCACAAGAACGTCTTGTAGATACCTAGGAACTTCGTGACAAAACTGGTGATGGTCATGCTCAAGGAATTATGTCTTCCCTGAACGACAAGTGCTGTTGCAAACTACCTGCCTCCCTTGGTACGTGTCCACGACAAATCACATAACGAAAAACGTTGGTTTATTCTCTCGTTTATTTACTTTCGCTGTTTCGCTAACTCTCCAAAACTCGACTGAACCTATCATACAGTTTAGCACTCTACCCTCAAGCTTATCTCTCATTGGTTCTTACACGATTCCTATTTCCGGTTCTTGGGACTTCCTCTGCCCCAGTTTCCAACACACTCCCCAATATACACTCCCCTATTGGAGTGTATATGTCTAATGGTGACTGGGCCTAAAATCTATTACAAAGGCTAAGTTACTCTAATGAAGAAACTTGTACTTAAACTTGAATATAAACGTTCATAGTCACAGTTTTCTCTTATTGTTCATAATACACTTTGCTCCTCCGCAATCTCCCGTATGAGTAGATCCGCTGCGGCTGCGGCGGCTCTGCGAGGTCTTCAGTTAAAGGCTGGTGCGGCAGGATTGAGTTTTGTAGTCAGTACTCTGTCGCAAGACAGCTCCAGCGGGCAGTGTGGGGTAGAGCTTCAATACTCTTCTTAACCTTATCTTCAAGTAGCTCTCGTAGATATGCAAACTTTGTGTTTGGTGAAATCCCGGTTTTATCAATCGTTTCCGTGTATTGTGCCCAAAAGCGCGGCCAATCCATGAATTGGCCATTAAATTTAGAGATTATTAGCTTGGGTAGCTTTGCCATAGAATCTCCCACGGGTTTTATCTGGCTTTGTGCTTGTTGTTCAGCCTGGAGTTTAAACTTTGTCTCGTGTAGTTTGACTTCATGCATTATTTGGGCTTCTCATACGACCATTTCTGATTTTCTTCTGCTATCGTTTATCCACTCTCGTAGTCAATTAACTTTGCCGTCAGTTTTTTCGAGCTTAGCATCTATGCTAGCGTTCCACACGGTAATTTCTTCAATCGATTGTTTTGCCGCTATTTTAAGGGCCTCTACGGTTCGCCGTAAATCTCCCACTTCGCTTAGCAGGGCTTTCAGGGTATCGAGTTGCCGTAGTATAATATCCTCTTTGGACGATTCCAACGCGTTGTTGGTCCGCTCGGTGTTAATGTGTAGCTGCGTTAGCTTCGTTTCCAGAGTGATGTATTTTGCCTCGATGGCTTCCATCTCTGTTTAATCCAAAATAATCCTTTGTCAGAGGTGCCACCTGTGGCAAACTACCTGCCTCCCTTGGTACGTGTCCACGACAAATCACATAACGAAAAACGTTGGTTTATTCTCTCGTTTATTTACTTTCGCTGTTTCGCTAACTCTCCAAAACTCGACTGAACCTATCATACAGTTTAGCACTCTACCCTCAAGCTTATCTCTCATTGGTTCTTACACGATTCCTATTTCCGGTTCTTGGGACTTCCTCTGCCTCAGTTTCCAACAGTGCCTTGACACCAGTAACGTAGTGTTCCAGTCCTACGATTATACGTCTTCCATGTCTGGCATCTTTAAAGGCTGTCAAGCAAAATTAAAAGAATATCTTCGTAGAGAAGTGCCTTACTTTCCATGTCTCGCCCATCGAGTCAATACCACCGTGGAGCATAGCTGTGATGCAAGTGTTGCTGTATGTCACATGTTTGACATTCTCCAGGAACTGCCCAGCGGGCAAAAAGACGTCGATTCAACGTTGAAACGACGTTGAAAAAAGGTTGAAAACGCAAATTGGATCGACGTTGTTTTCACGACGCCGAAACAACGTCGTTGAACGACGTGAAATCGACGTTTATTCAACGTCAATTTCACAACGTCGATTACTGTTAATTTAAATGAGTTATTGGAGTCATAAAAAGGTTCAAAACCATCCGTTTTTACGAAAATATTCAATAGAATATTCATTGATTTCTATTCATTGAATATTCTATTAGAAATTGGGACCGGAATATGGAATATTCAATTGCATATTCAATAGCATATTCAATAGAATATTCTATGCTATATTCAATTAGAACACACAGAACATTTCAGTTTAAAGATATATTTATCATTGAATATTTGTACAGGCATTATTATTATTATATCAAACAGGCAAACATCTGGCATTATTATATCAAACTATTTATTACAGTTGATTGGTAAAACAATGTGAAATCAACTGTAAATATTTATCTTATATACAAAAATAACTTGTGGAATAGCTACATACATTGAAGGACTACTGTAATGACAAACCAATAATCCTATAATGGGATTTACTCCGATTAAAATTAGCTCAGCAAAAGTAGGCACATTTCCACAAATTACCATTGTTTTACCAAACCGGATGTTCGTTTCCCAAAATCCGTTAGTCATTTTACGTCTTGTTCGACAAATCATAGCTTTGGCAACAGTTAAGTTGGACTCGTCTACTAATTTGTTTAAAGAAATTATTCAATTCCTTGAATATGTGGAAAGCTCTCCCAATGATCAAGTTATGCTAAAATTTGGGGAACAATGAATAATTCCGATGGGTGCCGGTTCGGAACCGGGACGCGTTCCGAACGTGATTTTGGTTTCGGTATTTCTGAGTACTATATACCATCTTGACAATCAATTTTTTTAATATCATTTAAGTAGTTTTCTTTATTAAATTTACTGTAAGATCCTTATATACATTCCTTTTAATAATTCTCTTAGCAAATATGTTTATTATGCCAAAGACTCGAAGTCTTAACAACATGAGTTTCCACTACGTACAGTGTTTAAGTTATTTAATACATAAAATATAAATTTATTTGAAAACATTGAAAATTGCTGTTGTTGCTTTCATGTTTCCCCTGGGGGTTTTACACAGATTTTTGGCCACACCATGGGGCATTTGCACCTTAATTTCATCCCCACTCAGCATTCAAATGCCCGGGGCTTGGCCAGGGGGATAGCCACGCTTGGGTTTGACTGATACATACAAATAATATCAATATATTTCAAAATGTGGGTTGACCATGGTGAGAAAATTAACATTTAATCAAAGTAATTTCATTATCCTTGACTAATTGAATATACCACAATGCATTGTTATACACACATAGCCTTTCTCCATTCTTTTGAATAATATTTAATTTTACCAGCGTTTAATAACTTAATGAATTAAGGATATATGTGTACAGGACAGGCATGTATTACTGTATATAACAATTGTTTCTACCTTTCTAATATGAGCTTGGATTGGTATTTAAAGCTCTCTTGTTTACTTGGATAAGTTCTTCCATTTTGAATAATATTTTTCAGCGACTATTTTCTGGCGTTCCCAGCGCAACGGGCGATGGATGGTTCTAATATGAAGTAGGAAAAATTTGAACTAGTGTGTAATATATTTTTTAATGTTTAGTCCTTGAACAACCACAAATGTGGTGTAAATAAGCGATGAGGGCAATTTGTGAAACTTTGAAAACACAAGTGAAATTAAACCTCAATTTTGTGAGGAACCATGTGATTACCTGTTAATCATAGAGGGCAAAATGGATGCATAAATAAGTTAGCTATGCACGTCAACAACATGAGAAAGCCAGCTAAATGTCAAAACCAAGCATGAAAAACAACAATCCACTGAAGGTAAACAGTACATTACAACCAACTTTATCGAGTTAAACATCGACTGAGAACAGGGGAACTTGGATTTACATAAAACAACATAATAACTTAAGTGTTTCCCGCTGGCATCTCAACCAATCAGGTACAAGTAATTTTGCCCTGAATTTAGGAAAAATGCTCTCATAGCCAATTATATTCGAGTAATTTTGCCCTCTATATGATTATACTATATACTGTACAGTGCTGGTAGTTTAGGGTGTAAAAACATGCAGACTATAGCTGTGTTTACGACCTGGACCTGGACTACAATTTTGTAGTATTGCTGATATTATTGCAAAGGCAGCACTTTCTCAATTATTTTTAAGACCCTGAGTGGAGGTCTGACCCAGGATTTGAACCTGTGTCTCCCAGCTCATAGACATGTGTGGTAACCACTAGACCACAGTATGTATATATACTGGTACGATGTTCTAGCAGTTCTTGATGGAAAAAAACAATCAGGTAAAATATTATAAAACAATGGACTTATATTCAAGGCTTGACATTGCCGCTCGCAAACTCGCAAAATGCGAGTGAAATTTTGGTTTTGGCAAGTTTTAGCGAGTAAGAAAACATTTCACTAGCAAAGTTTTGCGAGTATGACCTCAATCGCGTATTTTGAACGATTTGAAAGTTTCAGAAAGCAAGAAAGAGCCTGGGTTCATCACAGTCAGCGGTTTCATTAAGAAACATGCGTGGAGTAGATGCGCAAGTGATATGTTCCTCGAGGTTTAGAATAAATCATGAACATTTCTAGTTTTTTTGAGAGAAAACGGGAAAATTCGTCCGCAGAAACAGCCGATTCAACAGACGAACCTCCAAAGAAAATATCAGCCCCAGGAAAATCTTCTAACATAAAAACTGGGGCAGCACTTAAGGAAAACACAGCTCAAAAAAAGACTGTTTTGAAGTGGCGGAAGGAATTTTCCCTGGACTTACAGTATCGCTTGGCCGAAGGAAATGCCGAGGTGGTAGAACAAATCTGGTGTCAAACATGTCGAGACTTCAGTACTGAACGATCGTCTTCGGTAAGTGACATTGTAAAGAGTTTTAATTTCAAATGTTTGTGTTTCATTTGCTCAATGTTCAACAATATTAAAGCAAATATTCCGTATGTATGTTTTATATAATGTTGAATTGAACTTATAAAAGTATATTTAAGAATTAAGATTTCACTAGTGTTTTATGCTACATATTTTATTACAGTTTGTCTTGGGCAGCAAAAATGTTAAGAAAGAGTCTGTGAAGTTCCACAAGTTGTCATTATCACATCAACAATCTGCGAGGGCCAAGATGGCTAAAGACAAGAAAGATAATAATGAACTGAATCCTCTTGAGCTTGTGTTCCAAAGAATGGATGGAAACACTTTAGAGAAGATGGAGAAATTATTTCGATCGGCCTATTATCTTGCAATGAAAGAGAGGCCATACTCTGATTTTCCTGATGTGTTGGAACTTCAAGCTTTGAATGGAGTCAAGGTTGGCGAAACTTACCGCAATAACAGAGCTGCGAAAGAGTTCATATCTCAAATTGGTGGGATCTGCCATGATACCCTGAAGGATCTCTTGCATAATGCTGATTACTTTAGTGCTTACTGTGATGGTCAGAGTATTAGAAGACTTTTATCCAAAAGTCAAATACCTCAAGATTGTTGAACCACCAAACACAAAGGCAAATGGCATTCTCCAAGCAATCAATGAAGCCTTTCAAGATTTCGGCTTTGATAGTATTGCCTACAAAAAGAAGTTGGTCGGTTTTGGTTCCGATGGTGCCAGTGTGATGATGGGTGTTAGGCATGGTGTTATTAAGTTGTTGAAAGATGAAGGTAACAACCGTAACATGAAACTCTATGCATATTAACATTTTCAAGATCAAGTCATTTTACTGGATTTTTAATAATTGAACATCCAGAGACAATTTTAACATAAACCATTTTAATTGTACATTTCTTTTTATCTTAGTTTTTCAGTTGTTAATTTATTATTTACTATTATTATTAAGGTGATGCTCCATGGGTGTTGGCCGTTTGGTGTCTTGCCCATAGGCTTGAACTGGCTGTCAAGGACTGCTTCAAAGGGACATATATGGACAAAGTAACCGATGTTTTATCACTAATTTACAAGTTCTACAAAGGCTCTTCCAAAAGAAACAAAGAGGTCCAGGATATTGCAGAGGTCATGGATGAGCACTTCTCCAAACCCAACAAGGCCAATGGCACAAGGTGGGTTGAGCATAAATTGAAAGCAGCAAATAAACTTCTGCAAAACTGTAACTTGATTATCATTCACATGGAAAATTATGCAGAGGATGAGAGTAACAAAGCTGACGACAGAGCCAAGGCAAGGGGGATCCTCAAGAAGATTAGAGAATATAAGTTGGTTTGGTTTCTTCACTTCCTTGTTGATGTACTCAACGAAATCACCAGAATAAGCCTATTGTTTCAAAGAGAAGATATTACTCTTCCAAGTGCCATGATTAAAGTGAAGAGTGCAAAGCAGAGTTTAAATAATATGATCAATAATTCAGGAGCCAACCTTCAGAAGTTTCAGGGAAGTGTGAATGGTGCCATCTACAAGGGACAAACCCTAACTCGTGTTGTGGATGATCAGGTTTTATTTACAGGGAAGAGCGAAATCATCCAGAATTTGACAGTGTGCTTAGATAACAGGTTTGCAAATTGGTATGATGAACCAGTATATTCATCATGCAACATTTTTGACCACCGAAACTGGCCTGATGAGGCTGAAGATCAAGAGAATGTTCAACAACCTACTTTAGCTGATTATGGCTCTCAAGAGTTGATGGTAATTACAGAATGTATGTTAAATCCAATACTCATCTCACCAGAAAACACCCACTTCTTGTATGGCAGAGAATAAGCCAAGAAGATTCAGAGATCAAGAATTACTCAAACATCATGAAGGTGTGATACACCTGACGGCTATCTATCCACTAGCTAATGCTTCATGTGAAAGAGGATTCTCAACCATGAAAAGAGTAAAATCGGATTGGCAGTGTTCTCTATCATGCAATTCCCTAGATGTATTAATGCGAATCAAGATTGACGGTCCAAAGAGACTAGCAGATTTCCAACCAAGACCTGCTGTTAACCGATGGTGGAATTCTGGGGAAAGGCAAAGACGCCCCAACTTCATTGAAGATGATCTTGCATAAATTGTAAAACAGTACTGTAGTCTGTACTCTGCAATCTGTATAGTGAGTCATCAGTCAATCATGTAATAAAGTGTCACTGAAATAAAGTTAATGAAATTAAACACAAATGAACAATTACTATATTTACTACGGTTTTTATGGTTACATAGGGTATTTTAAATATTGCTAGTGACTTTGGAATTTTTGCTAGTGAGAATGAAACCTACTGGCACATGTTTGCTAGTGGTCTCAAAAGTTAAGGTTGACCCTTGCTTATATTTAATATGTGCACTGCTATCACTAGTACGGGAGAGCTTGGAGTAGACATGGATGATTGTCAAGCTCATATCCTCAGAAAAATTATTCTGAGTCCTGGACAGGAATCGAACCTGTAACTTTCTGATTGCCGGTGAGATGCTCTAACCTGCATATTGAGCTACCGACACTCAGAGGGAGAGTGAAGGTTACAATGATGTAGATAAGCCCACTTTTAATATCAAATAAGGATATTTTTGAAGAACTCAACCCAATAAATCGTCCTGGTCTCCACCCTTTGACATTGAACACAAGAGCTTCTAGCTTTAAAGTCACACAAGACCCGCATAGGACATATACCAATAGAATCATTATATTGAAGAAAGGCTTTGAGGCGTATGTGGCACAAGAAATATTTGGTATCCTCTAACTGAAAATAGATCGATGGGCCCGGAGTTGGGAAGAAACTTGAGCCTTTTTTTTGTGAAAACTAGACAATTGATGCATTAGTGGAACTAGTGCTCTGGGAGGGATTTGGCAAAGGACCCAGCAATTTAGAATTTAACATGCGATTTTGTTGCGAATTTGCTCTCTGGGAAATCAGCGAAACCTGTGTGTCATTCTGTGATATTTTAATTTCGATTAATGGTGATTCTCTCAAAACGTCTGTCTTGTTCAAGCCTACTGACTCCCATAGTTATCTTCTATTTTCTTCCTCTCATCCCAACCACACTAAGCAATCCATCCCTTACTCTCAATTCTTGCATCTTCGCCGCTTATGTAGTGATGACCAAGATTTTCAAGCCAAAGCAATGGAAATGAGATATTTTTTGTTCAACGTGGTTAGCCTACCAATCTTCTAGACCTTGGCATTTAGACATCCTTGAACCACCTTTGGAACAAGTTTCAGACAACAAATTCCTCTAGTTCTAACATTTCGTCCTTTCAATTTTAGTTAAAAATATTATCAATAGGAATTTTCACAAAATGATCCTGAAACGTCAGCCATTTTCACCAATAACACTTTGGTATCTTTTCACCGTAATAAAAACATTCATGATTCCTTAGTACATAGTTCCCTTAAACAAAATACCTTGGCACCAACGGGAACATTTTCTTCCGGCTGTTCCCGCTGCTACAATGCCTTTCCTAAATCCCACTATAGTTATTACTGCTCCCACATTCGACCACATAATCCGTCATACTTTTTCATGCATGTCTACCAACATCATTTATTCCATTTCTTGCGATAAATGCCCTAAAATCTACATTGGTGAAACTGGCGACTCCTTTCAGACCACTGTGGCATGGCATGCGTTTTTCCATGATGTTTAACTGTTTTGGTTTCGTTCATCAACATTAAACTGGGTCTTATGCTTGATCATCATCTTGTTTGGAAATGAATACTTGCGACGTTTTCAGTTATTTACACATTTAAACTTAACAAGCAGCTTCAACCCTAGATTCTTTGTTCTTTTGATTGGTAAAAAAATGTCCGAGTAAATGAATTCTGCCACGTACTTTTTAGTGATGGATCGCACGTGTCATGTTTGCCAACAAGAAGTGCGCATACATGTAAAAAGTGCAAAAAATTTATTATCTCATATGTGGCATTGCAGAAGGTGAATAGGGTTATCAGCAAAAAGTAACCTGTAAAATTTGTCAACAAAATGGTAAATATAGAATATTGTAAATAAGTGTGAATTCACTGAATTGAATTTATCTTAATATACAAACAGACAAACACTGAAACAGTGTGATGATGGCACTATTTTTCTGACATTATTCATTAGCAATTACTAGTACTGGGAATACCATTTCCTTGGTTGTCGAACACATGACAACTCCAAAGCCGAAGGTATCAAATAAAATAGCGGCGTCTTCGAAACGATAGTTAGTATGGGACTGGAAGAGGCTGCACTAGTGAAACCAAAAACTCCTGTCCAAGAGAAAAAAACAAAAGCAGAAGGAAACCTGGAAGAACTGCAAGCCCTGAAAAGTATTTTTGTGTGCAGTACTTTCATTTCCTGGTAAAAGGGAAGAGAGGTTCGCTACTTTATGCAGGAGTGATACATGTAGTATCGCAAGACAAAGCTAGATGGCACAACACTCCAGAATACCATACATCCACGATCGTCCCATCGACAGCGCGTGAAGTGAAAGCCTTTCGAAACCGATATATCAAACCAAGGTAACCAATGTACAAGGTATGGTGAACGTTGCAGCAACTACCGTTTCTTATCCTAGAAAAACCGTAGAAGAAAGTTCTGCTTCAACTTCGGCTGCTCTCGAACAACCTTACATGGAAGTGAGCATTAATGAAGAGCCAGAACTGAATCCGAAGTTGGTGAAATAGAAGAACCAATAGCAACAACTCAGGCAACATTGCTTTCTTTCAAACCACCAACTGCAGCAATTCATCCTGGGAAGGACCTTACATTGGAAAATGTAATGGATGCTATCGCTGGTTTGTCTCTGTCTTTCGCTGCTTTGTTGGCAATTTTGGGAAATTTATACATGCGAATCGTCAATTCTTCAAGCAATGGTACACTTGGCACTGGGATTCTTTTGAAGAAGGAAACCACCCGTTTGCTGATCAACGGCCAGAATCAAACGTAGTATAGACAGAAGAAGTCTTGCATCGACCATTTATGCTTAATTGGTGATGGTTCAAAATTCCACAAGAATGTTATGGAGGCATATCGGCGAGAAATGGAGATGACAAAGAGAAAAGCATCAGCCACTAGCCACATCTTCCACGCCACCATTGCAGACCTAAAGCTTGGAGCAGCTGCCACACATTTCGAGACATTGGTTTCCTTATTGGCTTGTTGCTCTGTAGACGTTGCAAAGATTGGCCACAGTCACACGAATTTCAACGACATTCTCTATTGCTTAGAGAAAACGGTGAACAGTAGGATCAACCACTTCCATCAACCCTATTGCCACCCCGTCTCGAACAACAAATCAAGCCGTATTGATTGTAGCATGCAACAACTGGTATTCCTTGCCAGATTCCTGTTGCTGCTCTAAGTGTATACACAGAATTTGAACAAGCCTCATATGATTTGCTTGCAAAGCAACTGATTGGAGCTATTGAAGAGAAAAAAAGGGAGGTGGTTTTGAGGCTCTGTTGCATTGCGGCAGATGGTCCATACCAGGCAAGTTGATTTTGCGGGAAGTTGGTGGAGGCTTTGGATATCATGGAAACTGATCCCGCTCATATCCTGAATCTAGCAATTGTCGGAGTGAAGGATTCACTAGTGGCACCACAATCCAAAGATTTGTGAAGAGTTGCAACGTCTTCAATATCATCCTGGCACATGGAAAAGGTTTTGCCTTCCTACAACTCGTAGATGAATCTGCCCACAGACCCGTCACCTATGCTTCTCAAGGATTTTGAAGGTAGTCCTATGAGCAATGGCTAAAGATCGAGAAGAGCTACGACTCATTCTGTTAAAGCATTCGAAAAGTTGCATCCAAACAGAGATGCAGTACATAGTTGCTGATCTGCTGGCTTTCCTGCGTGTGCTGGAACCTGTCGTTGACATGATGCCACGAGTCCAGTCGCTCGATACACCCATTTGGAAGCTGAAAGTATGGTGGCCAACAGTAAATGCGAAAGTAGAGAAAGCTTCTAGTGGTAGAAAGCTGCAACAGCTTTTGCACGATTGGAGAAAGCTGGAGGCGCCAATAAGCTCAGTGGGCACTACAAAGGTGTCAAGCTGTTGAAGGGTCGGCTGGTAACTTTAATCTTTATCTTTAATCAAACATAATTGTCATAGTATAGAACTAATCCCTGTAGCAAAAGAAGCTGGGAGGAGAGAAGCAGCACTAAGGCCAAATAGTCTATTTATCTGGGAAATGCGAGATGAAATCGATGTTAGAGAAGAGCACAAACGCCTTGCATCGGATATATTGACGTCTCTAGATACAAGAGTCAATTCCGTGGTATCTGATCATTCTTTGGCAGCCCTGAAAGTATTTGATGCTGCTGCACTTGTAATATTACATTGTGGTATTTCATCTGATGTGACAGTGAAATTAGCAGTGTCAGACGGTGATTACGATGCCTATGGTGTGAAAGAATATGAAGCGGTGTTAGCAGTTGCATCTAAAATGCCACACATGCGAGAGTCTGGAATGGACTTTGATCCTAAACTAGCGAACCGTAACATTCGCAGAATTAGAGGCCGTCATGGCAGGCGTCTGGAACGCATTATGTCCAGAGTGGTTTGTTTTGCAAGATAAACATGCCACTCTAATACAGTCGCAAGATTCCGATCTGGTACTGTTTGTGTCTGTCACCTCAGTCCTCAGACACCTTGGATGCCTTCTTCAAGATGAAGTTTGCAAATGGTAAAGAGTTCAACGTCTGCTTACATGAGCAGAATGTCTACAGATCGTTATACTCCAAGGAAGAGACCTATGATATCGCGAAGCCACCGTCATGTGCCATCATCGATATTGTGCTAGCTAAAGGGGGTCTGGAGGCTATTGCAGAAAGCTACTACAGTGCTATGAGAGCTCAGCAACAATCCGGGGGCCAAGAAAACGAAACACAACTGGTGTTTGCCTCCATTGAGGAAGTGCAACACTATCATCCAGGAGAGCATCGCAGTGTATCTCAAAGGAAATGGTGTGATCAAGCCACATAAAAAAGATGTTTCTTTTCAAGGCATGCAACAAGCTACTCAGTCTTGAAAGTGGTTGATCGCCTTGATGCTGAATTAGGTCGCTGTCCTAGCTCTATAGTTCATTTTTATACTGATACATTTTAAACTCTTATGTATATGTTTTGTACTTTGACTTCTAAATTTGTTACTCATATAAGTTGATTATACTGTTCAATTAAAATAAGTCAGTAATTAGCTTAAGGACAATAAAACAAGAAGCACAAATTCGCTAACAATATTTAAAAATGAACTGAAAAAACATCGATTTGATTAGTTTCAAAGTGAAAAAGAGCCATTGTACAGTTTATAATAGTAATGTAATGTAATGACTTAATGTAATGTAATGTAATCTTGTGAAGTACTACAGGACCCCACTGAAAAACACTTCGGTGACATGGGTATGCTGATTAAATATTAAGTTTGTTTCACAATTTGTAAATAATGGGTATAGAAAGACTCGTTCAAATACACATGAATAGTCAATCTGATTGGGGATAAAATGCAGAAGCGAGCGCAAAGTTTTCTCATCACATTTGAGTAAATATTCCATGCTATGAATTTTGAGCAAACCTATATCTCTACCTATCAAAGACTGAAGAGCATGGCAGGTAGAACACTGGAAATAATAGTTTGGTGATATAGATACCACTTAGGTTCAAGTTTTGACTCATTGAAACATGCATGGATCTCTTCTTTCTAGCACAGAGACCAAGCTCACAAAAATGTGTTACTGCATTCGATTAATTTATAATGACTGTACAGCAGGTGAAGACTATTGATGACATATCCTGCCAATAAGTTGTTTTGGACAGAAAACCAATGAATAAACTTCACATTTGTCCATAACTATATAACCGGTGTTCATCACTCCATAATCACACAAGACTTATTTTTCGTCCAGTGGTACTCGTATTTCTACTTTAAAATAAGTCTACAACCCACCTTAGTAAGGCTGGCGTAAGATTTGTGGAGGGCTGCAAGAATCCAGCGGCCACCGTCGCTTCTGTACCAAATATTCGTAGTCCTTGTGAACGTAAATCACAATATTTTAAATCATGTATTGCTACCATGAATAATGTCAGGTAAACTCGAAACAAACACGAACTTACAGAGCGGTACTTTATATTCAAAACAATTATTTGTACATCTCAAACTCATTCCTCTTTGACTTCGGTCTTTTAGTCATGCTTGGTCTCGCCTGAAAGAAAATGACACAACCATGGATTTAAAAACTTCATATTTGTATATTTAACATCTAGACTCAACAAGATCAACATGAATAATGCTTCATACATCACATGTCTCAGTTTTATACACATTAGCAAATGGCTTGTAGTGATCTTCACCATCATCCAACACCGGAAAAGGCAAAGTGCCAACAACTCTGCTCCTTTCATCTCGAAGGGGTCTGTAATCGAAGCAATATTATACATTGTTTTTAGTTCTTCATGCCAACAACAATATCATGTGACGGTACTAATTATAGATTATACAGTAGAATTAGGTGCACACAAACTGCAACAAATATGAATTTTGGAAGATTTATTTCATTTACCTGCTAATAGTACAGTTGGCAAGTCCACATTTCTTAATTTGGAAGCAGTAATGCCCCTCTATGCAGCAATGACTCAGAAATTTAGACAGTTTTTCAAACTTCTTGACATCTTTGGCAGTCAGGTGATCTCTCTGTAAGGCAAAAATTACATTAACTGTAAATGCATTATGAACTATAAAGTTGTCATGTTTGGAAAATCGATGAATGTACTATACAATACATGCAATTCAATACATCTAGTTCTCCTATCATTAGACAATTCTTCCAAAGCTCGTCAATGTTGGCATCTTCAGCTGCTGAAAAGGTGTTGAATTCTCTCTCTTTTAAGCTGAGCCTTCTCTAGAGAATCCTTCCACTCTTGTTTGAGATTATCAGTTCCTAACTTCTCCCTGACTTCCTTCATGTTATTAGCATTAGCTATATAGGGAAAGTAAATATTGTAATATTCACAAAACAAAAACAATGTATAATTATATATTTGGTAAGTAGTATTATGTTGTGGAGGCACAAATAAGATGCAGGAAATGGTAATTCACTCACAAATAGCTTTCTCAAAGTCATCGCCTCCTTTCTTTCGCATAATGCCAAATGTTAACAATGTTCATAATCCGTTCCACCGGATTTGCCCAGGAATTGCTTGGAGCTGTTCGCAGTGCAACCAATGCATCTAAATCTAGCTCAATGAACAAAGCGATCATAGACAGCTTCACGGACATGTATGTGCTTCGATGATCAGGACCACCATCTGTATATATAAACAGTATTGGAGGTACATCTGAAAGAGAAAATAATTGCTTTGGCAATGTCTAAAATCAAAATTTTCTGTAAAAATCACGCAGTTATGTTTCTGCCAACCCATCCATAAAGAATACTATCACAACTACTGTATTACCTCCACGCAACTTCAAGATCTCTTTCAGCTCACATGCATGCCTTAAAGGTTGTAGCACACTATCTTTGATCCCAACATATACATCACCACGGTAAAAGCTACCAACTACGCTGTCTGGAATGTCGATCTGCAAGATAACAAATATAGAAAAACTCTGGTGTTAGAGACAGGTTGTAATATACATGTACTGTAAATACAAAATAGAAATCATATTGCTCTAGTTTGGTGACATGGTACACAATCATGTAGTACTGGATCTAAATATTAATTCGATCACTACACTTTTGGTAATATTTTAAAAGAATGCAATCAGATCTCAAGACCAAGCAGTTTGCTTTAGTCCCTGATTTTAGATTTTGAATTATGACACAAATATTAGCTTACCAGTAAGTTCACAGAAGGTGTTAAAGTAGCTTTAGAGAAATCATGATCCCCAACAGCCATGACTTGGTTGGGTCCGACAATCACTTGCTTCCCATGCTCTGCTGCTGCCAGTGGGTATGACGGTTCCCCCACCTTAACTTTATGCTTGTCGTCCATGGACACAAGCGTAACAAGCTCTCTTTGCTGCACAGCAAACTCTCGCATATATCGCCAAGCAGCGGCACAGTAGTGGGCATCAACGCGGTTTACACGAATCTATAAACAAAAAATGGATGAAATTGTAAATTTGTGTAGCACCCTGTTCACACACACCATAACACAGAATTGCAGTAAAGTTAACTAATAACACTCTTTTTGGCATTACAGTATTTAATAGATATTAAATATGATTAAATTGGTATTAAACTCTCACCTGTCTTTTCTGAACCATCATTTTTATGTTCATCTGCCCCTTGTAATATTTAGCCGTATTTGCACATGGATTTACAGGCTGGAACTGGTATCTCAACCACTTTACAGAAGGAATATTTGTCCCCTCAGGAACCCTTTCTTTCACACGCTGATGCAAATCCTTTAAACTGATGGTTTTCGCTAGGTACAACTGCTCACCATGTCTTCGCTCATGACAAGCAACACCAATATCTTCAGATAAATAGTGTTCTGTCTCTGCAAAGAAATCACAGTATGAATCATTCTTTGTAGTTGGAGGCAAGTGACGCAAGTCAACAACAATCCCTGCATCTTCACACAGCATAGCATGAGAGAATCGGTTATCAATTTCCTTTTCTGATAAAGTGTTTGGTGCAGACTTGTCTCCTGTTAAGTCTTTGAAGATAGCCCTAAGTGCAACAGATTCACCAACAAAACCAAAGGATTGCATAAATCTCTTCTTAGTAATGCGCCTTTCATACACCGGGGCTTCCGCTTCAACTTTACGTATTACTTTAGTACATTTGCTGATCATTTCTCCCTCTTCCTGGTCTTCTACTGCCCAAATAAAGTGCAAACTTTGCTTATTTCCACCTACATGGTGAATATAGTGTACACACTTTTGTGACAAGCCATTATCACGAAGCTCTTCAACTAAGTAATGAACTCTGCAGCGGTTACTGCATGTAGTAGAAACTCCCGTACACAAATTGGAACAAACTGTTCTGCTTTTGAAAGCTCTCTATCAAGGTCAGATAAACCATGATTGACAGTACCTCTTGCTGCATTCACAACTTTCACATCGGTCTTCATCATCTTGCTGTAGTTTGTGCCAGCTTCGTCCTCTTACTCTGATTTCTAAGACGAAGGCAATAGGCTTCTAAGACTTCAACAAGGCTGAGTATTTGTGTTTTCACTTCAGCCCAGGGCATTTCATTCAAGAATTGTTGCCCTTGAATCACTTCACGCATCTGAATTGAGTACTTCTCTAACTTCTGCTCAGACAGATTGCCGAGATTTCTTTTCTTATGTTTGTGTTTTTCAGGACGGTTAAAGCCAGAAAACCGTGTTTTAAAGACTGTGGGCACCTTTGTTGATATGGATATCAGACTCAATCTTATTGTAGTGACCATCAACATAATAGAGCAATTCAACCAACTTGGAGACAAAGGAAGCGGCTCGAACCCCCACATTTGTTGGGAAATTGCATTCTTTCTCTTCAAAGAACTTTAGTACTTCATTATTTAGTCTTTCCGTGCTTGTTTTTGGATCCTTTCCCACAGCATCTCTACCTGCTGTCATCAAAACAGTAAAGGCATTAACTGGCTGTGAAGAATCCTGATTAGGGAAACATGTAGCACATGATGGCAAGTGTTCAACAACAAGTTTAAAGAAACGCATCCCAAATTGTTCAATCACCTGAATGATGTCTGTATCAGAAGTTCCATGCACACATTCATTCATGGCTAAAGTTGAAGATGCTGTGATTCCTTTCAGATTGTAAAATTGGTGTGAGAGGACCATTGAGAATGTCTTTGCAAAGCTGATCATAGCTATACCAATCATAGTTTAATAAAGATACAAATGTCCACGATTTTAGAATCTTCCCATCCTCTTTGCATATGCAAATTGCTATTTGTTTTGGCATGCTTGCAATTCTGGCAAGCCATCGAAGGTTTACCTTTAAAAAACAAAAAAAAGCCAATGCCAATTATGATCATTTAATTGCTGCCGACCGTAGGGAGGCAGCACACTAATCTCATATGGTGGATCGCAACTCGATTTTTTTTGGATGTTTGTTTGTTTGGATGTTTGAGTGGCGGCCTTCCTTGACCACGAGGCAGAAGAAAGAATTGTTGTTGTCTTGCCCTTGAAGTTTTCTGAAAAGAATTGTGGTCGTTGAAGTTTTGCAGAAAGAATTGTGGTAAGTGTATTGTTTATTTGACATCATGCCACTGTTTGCGTGTGGAAGTATTCATCAGGATGACGAGCGTTTTAGTAGCCTTTCTCGCGGAAAGCAGTGTGCTTATATCAGTTTATCGGCACTTTTAACGGACCAAGTGCTTCCTGTGATGGCGTGGAACTCAGAGACAATCGATAGCATCTTATCACTAGGTGACAATATGTACTTGAATGCACTTCAAAATCGATTGATACCTATTGATGCAGGATCTTTGGCAGTGAGCAATCTACCGAATATCGTTCGCTGCTCAAACAACTTTGCCCACTCGCTGGCTACAAATAACTGGTCCATTGACACCGAGTACAGGTTTTTGAAGCCCATTGAGGCACAAAATAGTTATCTACCCATTGTGGTGGAGCCCATTGAGGCACAAATTAATCAACTACCCATTGAGGTGGAGCCCCTTGAGGCCCAGAATAACAATCTACCCATTGTACCTATTGTGGTAGAGGCCATTGAGGCCCAAAATAATCTACCTATTGTGGTAGAGGCCATTCAGGCACAAAATAATAATCTACCTGTTGTCGAAGAGGCCATTGAGGCACAAAGTAACAAAAATGAAAGCCAAATTTGGTTTATTAACTATGGAAAGGACCTTCAAGGTTTAGTGAGAAATGAGCATGAACCAGAGGCTCCTTGGTTCATGATCCGCTCTGCGTTGATGAATACTTTTACACATAATAAGTATGCTATTATAATATTAGATGGCTATATGATGGCCTTAATACGTGGTGTAGATTCCGCCTTCTATGTATTTGATTCTCATGCCAGGAATTCTACTGGTGTGCCCGACCCTAATGTCACTGCTGTTCTCATGAGTTATGCTAATGTCAGTGAACTAGAGCAATATTTACATTATCTGTCTAGTGAATTAAATAATAACTTATTCGAAATTGTACCAGTTCAATTTGGAACTTGTAAAGAGAAAACTAGTGTTGAAAAACCAAGAGCGCATGTAAAAAGAAATCGTTCAAATGAAACTGTATCAGACAAAAAAATTAGACTTGAAAATGCAAGACAGTATCACAAAAGAAAACGTTTAGTAGAAACTGGGCTAGACAAACAAATTAGACTTGAAAATGCAAGACAGTGCATGGAAAGTAAACGTTCAGCAGAAACTGAACAAGAAAAACAAACCAGACTTGAAAACGTTCAGTTGAAAGTGAACTAGAAAAACAAATCAGACTTGAAAATGCAAGACAATATAAAAGAAAACGTTCAGTAGAAACTGGATTAGAGAAACAAACTAGACTTCAAAATGCAAAATGTTCAGTAGAAACTGGATTAGAGGGACAAATACAGTGTTATAAAAAAAAACCTTCAGTAATAAACTGAATTTAAACAAACTACGTCTGACTACTTGAAAGAGTTTAATGATGTAAAAAATGGTCATATCCATGAACAAAGTTGGACAAAATCAAGCATGAATAAATTCCACAAATCTGTGGATCTTTCCACATATCAGTGTACAGTTTGTCAAGAGGCATGGCCATTGAAATCTAAAAAGGTTACCAGATAGCTATATTTGTTCACGATGTTCTAGAGATAACAAATCTCCTAAAAAATTTTCAACTGAGAATTCAATGATTCCATCACCTGTCCCACATCAGTTACAAGGTTTGACTCAAGTTAGGAAATGTTGATTGCTCGTGCTCTCCCTATCATGAGAGTTTATATTAAACCTGGTGGTCAAAGAGGTTACTCCGGTCATTGTGTTAATTTGCCACAAAATGTGAACGAACTTGCTGCATTGTTGCCAAGATATCCTAAAGAATTGTCAGTAATTATTGTCAAGGTCAAAGGTAGAGATAACACATGCATTGTTGTGGCTTATTCATAATAATCCTCATTATTCTGAGTTAGAAATTAATGTAGAAGCATTAAACTCTTTACCTAAAAATGGTGTTCCAGCAGATCTCATAACTCTTGACACTGAAGATGAAATAGTGTCAGATGAAAGTGTTATGCCTGATTTAGGCCCATCTACCGATAACCCCTCTGAGGATACAGTTTATAATGATGCAACTGAAATGAGTAGTTTTTTACCTGTTGGTGAACAACAACAGCAAGAAATAGAAGCTATAAGAAGTCAGCTTTCTGACAAGCTGATTAATTGGCCCACTGTTGAAAATGAGCCATTAAATGAGTATCAGGTATCACATCTGGCCACAATGGCTTTTCCAACATTATTCCCTGATGGGAAAGGTGATCCAACCAACCAGGCACTTCTGAGAGATGTTCCTTTTCAAGAAAGTGTTGATGGTAAATGGGTGTACCGATTTTCCAGCCACCCCAGATTTTCATACTGGGCTTTTAATGATTCAGAGAAAACGAATATTACAGCAAAGTGGAATATTCCTCAAACAAAACCCAGGTGAAGCACATCTGAGTATTGACGAGTTATGTGAAATGGCTATGAGTAACAGCTCAACTGTATTTATGTCCAAATTGTCAAGGTATACTGCTAATATTGGTGGTACAAATGCTTATTGGAATAAAGTAAGAGAGGAACTCAAAGCTATTATAACTAATGTTGGAGCACCAACATTGTTCTTTACTTTTTCATCAGCAGACATGCATTGGCCTGAATTACATGCTCTGTTTGGTGTAAATACTGACAGTACCAGTGAGATAAGACGTCAGAATGTCATTAATAATCCTCATATTGTGGATTGGTCAGATTATCAGAGACTAGAAAGCTTTGTTAAACACTGGCTTTATGATACTCTTGGTGCAAAATGGCACTGGTTCAGATATGAATATCAGGGCAGAGGTAGTATTCATTGTCATGGTACTGCTAAACTAAACAATGACCCAGGTCTGTGTCAACTTACTCAAACTGCTTTGAAAGGTTTCTTAGCTCAAAAATGTAAGGATGACAATAGTTGTCCAGAAACAGAAGTAGACCAGGACATTGAAGATGGTAAGAAAGCAGCTGACACAGCTTGCCAGTATGTTGATTATTTACTGTCGACCATAAACCCAAACCCACCAGATGAAGACATATGGATCAGGCCACAAACCCATCCATGTCAGAAACGTCACAATGATATTCGCGAGAGTGAATCAGAATCTGATTATACAGATCTTATAAATATGGTCCAACGACATACTCGTTGTAGCACAAACTATTGTTTAAGAAAAATCTCTGGTGAATCAGAGTTTAAATGCAGAGTAGAATTTGAAGAAATTCACAAGAAAGGTGATAATGTACAATATAGGGCAAAGATTGTTACTAGAAGAAATGATTCCAGATTAAACAACCACCAACAACTCCAGCTACAAGGGTGGAGAGCAAACTGTGATATCCAAGTAGTTATTGATCATTATGCTTGTGTTGAATATCTTACTAAATATGCTGCTAAAGGTGAACCAAGGTCACCTATCCTAAAACAGGCATTTAATTATATTGTCCAAAATGTTGACAATAATAGTAACCCTCACAGGACTATCAAAAAGATAGTAATGAAAACTCTTGGTGAAAGAGATTATGCAGCTCAAGAGACAATGCATTATTTGTTGTCCTTAAAACTTCACAGTTCTTCATTTAAAGTCATTCCGGTGAGCCTCAATGGGTCACGCAAAGTGCGCAACAATGCATCTATAGAAGATAGTGATTCTTGTACAGATAATTCACTTCTTGATGTGTATGCTAATCGTCAACAATACGACAGTTCACCTGCTATCATGAACATGAATTTTGTTCAGTTTGCTACAACATACAAAGTTGTAAACAATGAACTAACAAAACTACCAGAGAATGTGATTCCAAGAATATTTCCAACTTACTCTCCTAATCCTAAAGGTCCAAATTTTGGACTTTATTGTAAGTATCAACTTCTGAGGTATAAACCTTGGGCAACAACTGAAACCAATGCATGGGGTGATGAAGAACCAACAGATCAAATTTTAATTAATCATTGGCAACAATTCTTGCAAACACCTTGTGGACAAACCAATGTCCCAGACTGGTTTGACAAACTACAAACTGTTATTCAAAGTCAACAAGAACCAGAAGATGAACCTTGTGTTGAGCAAGGGAATACTAGAGAGGAATGGATGATCTTATCTGACCTTCACACTCCATTTTATAACTCTGAACAAATGCCAGAGTCAACACATGACTGGCACGAAGATAGATCTCAGTATTCTCATCAAAATCTGTGAAATGCCAACATGGATAAAAACCAAAAAAGATAATCATGTCATTAATGAACGGTATGAAGTTGTAGATGTAAATAGTTTCAGTGAAATGCAAGGACTTGCTTATAATATTGTCAAGTCACATTTTGATGATTGTTCATCTGAAAAAGAGCCATTGTGCCTCATTATTATAGGTGTAGCTGGTACTGGTAAAAGTTACCTTATCAATGTTATTCGCAACCTTTTGCAGGATAAATGTGCAATCACTGCAACAACTGGTAAAGCCTCTTATAATATAGGAGGTTAATCTGTTCACTCATTGTTGAAATTACCCATCGGATCAAGGGGAAAAAAAGATCTTACAGGTCAAAGCCTGTGCAGATTGCAAGAAAGTCTTAATGGAGTTGACTATATTCTCATTGATGAATATTCCATGCTTGGTCAAGTTGCTTTTGGCTGGATAGATAAGCGTTGCAAACAAGCAACAGGATATTGTAACAAAGTTCTTGGAGGAAAATCTCTAATCTTAATTGGTGACCCAGGTCAGTTACCACCTGTAGCAGATAAGCCTCTTTATCATGCTAAGCCATCAAGTGATGTTGGTGAACAAGGTTATCAAACTTATCAAATGTTTGACAAAGTTGTTAAGCTCACTGTTAATCAGCGAGTACAAGGTATAAGTTCTGAACAGGTTGCATTCAGAGATTTATTGTTGAGACTTCGTAAAGCTGAGTCAACAGTTGATGACTGGAAATTACTTTTGGCTCGCCAGCCATCTAATATCGCAAATTTGTCTGAATTTGAAGATTCCACCAGACTCTCCTACAGCAATGAACAAGTTGCAAATTACAATCATGAACAACTGACTAAACTTAAGCATCCAGTTGCACATATCAATGCTCGGCATTCATCTACAAGTGCCCAAAAAATTCCTTCAGAAGACTTGTCTGGATTAGAACCCGTGGTGTTTTTAGCAAAGGGTGCTAGAGTCATGCTAACCATGAATTTGTGGTCAAGTGTTGGTCTCTGCAATGGGGCTACTGGAACAGTAATTGATTTCATCTTTGAGAACAACCATCACCCACGAGCCTTACCTGTTGCTGTCATTGTCCAGTTTGACAACTATCGAGGTCCCCAATTTAACGAGACCCGACCATCATGTGTGATATGCCCAATCACTGTTTCATCACAGTCAAATGGTGGTTTCCACGAGAGACAACAATTACCTATTAGACCTGCTTGGGCTCTAACTATTCACAAGAGCCAAGGACTCACACTACCAAAGGCCTGGATAGATATTGGTAAATCTGAGAGAACTGCTGGAGTCTCCTATGTTGCAATCAGCAGAGTGAAAACACTATCATCTTGTGTTATTGAACCCATGACTTTTGAAAGATTGACAAGCTTGAAATCATCAGCGAATTTACTGTTCAGGCTTCAAGAAGAAAACAGGCTAACTCAAGTAGCACATATTACGCATGCTGTGCATATATAATTAATTGAGTTATTGACATCAAATAATTTACAGGATTTTTTATTATGTATCCCAAGGGTAGTACTATAATTTAGATAGTATAATTTGTAGTTCCTGTATACCTAGAATTATGCCACAAGACAGGTTGCCCATTTCTTGTTACACACAAATTGAATAAAATTTCAATGATAATACTTGACCAATAGTAATGACAATGAAATGTTTTTGCTAAGTGCAGGTGTTCGTACATGTATGTTTCCTGTAATCACTCCTTAACCATGCACCCCTTTTCATTCTCTGTTGAATTTTAATCTAAAATTATTATTTCAAAACACTCTTTTGCAGCTAATGATGAGCAAGATGACAGAAACTAAGAAAGGTAAATTTGCAACATTAGTAATTATTATTATTTAAACTTATTTACAGTTCTTCAGTACCTGGTTGAAATTGTTTCACACATTTCGGTTAATTTTTCGTAACATCGCACCAAAATAACTTATACTCTTTTCATTAAAATTTGTGTGGCTTCTGCCCAGCAAAATCTACCTGCAGTAACTACATGTATAAATAATGCTTTATTTTATTCCCTGTGGTTCACTAATGCTTGCCATGCAAATTCTTTCACTTGCATCACTTGAACTAACTTGAAAACTAACTTCAAACCATCTGCCACTTAAATTTTCTGTCAAACCTTTTATGATACACAATTATCAATTACTTATTTAATGCAATGCAATATCCAGAAAATTAACACATCCTTTCTTTCATATTTTAGTACTACCAGATATCGACTGCTATATCCACTCAGTGTCACCTGTAAAGAAATCTGGTGGAACAAATTTTATAAACTGCGATATCCAGACATCTTCTGCTGTGGTAAGAGGCGTATGCTTTGCCATTGATAAAAAACAGACCCTGGATGCACTGGCAGACCAAAAATCTCCCACTAAGATCTCAAATTACAGCATCGGTACCAAATATGGAAGGGAGGATATAGTGATGAACAAACAAACAATGCTCACGCCATTAAGAACAAGTAGTTTCAATTACAAAAGTTTGGACAAAGCCAATTCAATTGCCTCCTTGTTGCAAGTCGCTCCACAACAACTCGTTGCAATCAAGGGGAAAGTATCACAGTTGTCAGCAACAAAGTCTGTTGTCTTGCAAACAGCCCCAGTCAAAAAGCAACAATGCTACATCACTGATCCTTCAGGGTTTATCAAGCTCATCCTTTGGGGGGGGGGGGGGGGGGGGGGCACACCGATACAATCCAAGAAGATGAAACATATGTTTTCAACAAAATTCGAGTGAAGGTAACAAAAGACGAGAGGTACCTAAACACCCGAAGAGTGAATATCAATGCACCATTCATCAGCTGAACCATTTACAGAAACGCTTCCTGTTGTAGATTGTTGTCTCTACCACAATTCAGACAACAGCAGAGATTCTAGGGGTGACAAACGTGACAAATCAGGGTAAATTAGCATTTTGTGAAAATTGCAAAATGTCCCAAAAATCCAGTCGCTGCAACACGCAATGGTACTTGCGAATTTGCGTTGAAGTACGTGGTGATCCTCAGCAGAGACTGCGGTTTTTAATGATGCTGTAAAGAAGTTACAGAATATATGTAAGCT
>JAYKKM010000310.1:1235000-1380000 GCA_035772405.1 Chrysogorgia sp. JL179-B06
GTAAATCAATTGAATGATGGAGGCAACATAATAAAAGATAAACATTCCATTGTAAAACTATTCAATTCCTTTTTTGTGACTCAACCTGCGAAATTACTCAGAAACCTACCGGCAAACTTAATACAACGGGTCTCGTCTTCTATAGAGCGCATTAGAGATCTAAGAAAAAAAACCATTAATACCACCAATAAATATCATTTACTTATTTTACTATTTCACATACCACAAAAGATAGATGAAAACAAAAGATGGGAATTGATGGCCTTCGAGCAAAGATCCTAAAGATAGCTGTGCCTGTAATATCACTACCACTGAGTCGACTTATTAACCACTGCGTTGACACCAGTACTTTCCCTACAGCTTGGAAGCTGGCTAAGGTCACTCCCATTTATAAAGGCAAAGAAAGTAAAGACGACATAAGCAACTACCGCCCCATTTCAGTTTTACCAATACTGTCGAAGATCTTTGAAAAGCACATCAACCAAGCTTTGTACGGTTATATAAAAGAAAACAATCTTTTGTATTCTCTTCAGTCTGGTTATCGCAGAGCCCATTCCACCAAGGGTATATACTTCATGGTAACACTACACCGGATTTCCATCTGTTTTTATACCCCTAACCCCAACCGTAACCCAAATCCTAACCCTAACCCAAATCCTAACCCTAACCCTACCCCTAATCATAACCCTAACAATAACCGTAAAATACGGTGGGAGACTATATGTATTGTTACCATGAAGTATATCCCCCACCGAGACAGCTCTCATCCGTCTTACTGATCAATTGTTAACATACATGGATAATGACCGTCTGTTTTCATCGATTACAAGGAAGCCTTCGATCTGATCAACCATGATATGCTCCTTCTAAAACTTGAGGCACATGGTATCGAATCAAAGGAACTTATGCTCATTTCTGAATACCTAAAAAAACAGAAAGCAGTTTGTTTCCATTGATGGTATTCATTCGGAAGTGGCGCAAATCACACATGGAGTCCCACAGGGTTCAGTGTTGGGACCATTACTTTTCATTATTTTTATAAATGATCTTCCAAAGTCAGTGACAAATTCTGTTGTGGACATTTATGCAGATGACACTACTCTAAGTGCTTCTACAGTGAAGATTTCGGATATTCAGCAACACCTACAAAATGATGTGGACAAAATAGTAGAATGAACTGATGAAAACAAAATGGTCCTAAACGTGTCGAAAACCAAAGTCTTGCTAGTCACAGGAAAGAGACTAGAGAGCAAGATCCCTGCCACTGATCTTAAAATTACAGTAAATGGAAACAATGTTGAACAAGTTCGTTCCCAGAAATTACTAGGCATAACGTTAGACAGTCATCTAAATTTTAACGAACACATTGAAAATCTTTGTAAAAAGGTCTCTCAAAGAATTGGTGTTCTCAAGAAAATTAAGCATAACTTGCCCTTGAAGGAGCGGAAGTTATACTACAATGCTATGATTAGACCGATAGTGCTCTATGGTTCAAGTGTGTGCAGTACGACTACAGCAGAGAACATGGATCCAATCTGGAAGTGACCTAAAGGTATGGGAGTTCTACGATCTCATGGAAAATGTTATGGGTAAGAGTCCAAATGTTGCACCAGTCTGCACAATGAATAGTATGAAAGGTTCAGTGCAAGAAAGAGATACCAATGGCAATGGGGATGACATCACCAGTCAGCACGAAGATAGTTTGGGGGGGCAGGGCGGAAAATGGGAAGGCGAAAGTAACGCCTGCCAAAATCCTATTCATAAAAGCGTACAAACTCCACCAAAAGTATCGGCTAAATTCCCATTGGTTCGTTCGAGTCTTATGTAAACATTCGCGTCTTATGTAAATAAACTGTCAAACTTGCCCAATACATCAAAGGAATGAGGTAGCGTTGGTATTTCCATATGAAATTAATCTTAAGCCCGAACAGCCACGTTCGTGATGTCGTGGCTATTTTGCCTACCGCATTTGGAAAAGTTTGATATTCCACATGTTAGCGTTTGTGATCAGGCAATGTTAACCCTTCATAAGACGAATAACGATAGACCAACTTCGTCTAGTTGTCTTGCCATTTGTCCGCTTAAGAGACTAGATAGTCAATAGTCTCTTGGAGCAGTGGCACTTTTAGGTCCTTCCCGATCGAGATCTCACAATTTGTTTCGAAGTTATGTTTAATATCACTTTTAATATATCGCGCAACAAAAGACCTCTCCTATTTGCAATGTTTATTTATTTAGTGAAGCTTAATTAGTAAACATCGTTTTATTGGTTGTTTTGCGAACTGCTAAGTAAACAATGTCAATCATGCTAATTAAGTTTGTACGCTTTTATGAATAGGATTTTGGCAGGCGTTACTTTCGCCTCTCCATTTTCCGCCGCGCCCCCAATTCCGCCCACCCCCCAAACGTAACGCCTGCCACGCGGGCTTAGCACGAAGAAGAAAAAGAACAGGATAGAAAGAAGAAAAAAAGAAAAAGTAGGTCTACCTCGTCTGCTGTTGTTGAATTTCTGAATAAACACAGCACGGAAAATGAAACAAAGGAAAAAGAAAGAATTGATATGCTGAAAAGAATGCACGATGATAAAATGGAGGTAATGAACAGATTTCTTACCATAATGGAGAGACAGTATCAAGCTTAAATAATACATTGTGTTTGTCCATGCTTTATTTATTTATCATACATTCAATTATATATATAAATAACCAAACATTGTATGTACATTATATTTCACATTGTGTTAAAATTTAAATATTTATAATTATATTGTTCAGTGGTGTAACAAGTTACCAGTTTCATTCAGGTTATGGAATAAATAAGTTTTTTTAAACAGCATTGGGTTTCATTAATTTCTGAAACTGATAGTGCTCAAGAATTAATATCAGTAGCATACTACACAAGATAATCCCTAAGAACGTCTCTTTTTACTCCAGCCGCTTAGTTGTTTGCATCTTGGTTGTTTGCATGCTCACCATTGTCATTGATGTTGTCAGCTCTGTTGTTATCAAGAAATTCTTCATAGTTTTCCTCTAACATTAAACAGAAGTTGTGTAGAACACATGCTGCAATAATCACAGAAACAATTTTCTTCTGACAAAACATGTCTAAATAAAATAATTTCCTTCATCTCCCCTTTAATAAGCCAAATGCTCGCTCTATGACCTGTTTAGTTGAGGACTGTTTAAAGTTGTATGTTCGTTGTGCTGCTGTAAGATGGCCATTGTCTCTGTATGGTACCATCACCCACCTGAATATAAATAAAGTAATAAACCATCAATATTACTATTACCTCAACTCTGTATGTTGTTTATGTATATATGCAGTAAATTGTTTGACAAATCATTGGATACCTTAACAAAGGGTAACCAGAATCTGCAAGTAAGTGAGCATCACCAGGGTAAAGCCTCTGATGATTTATTAGTACTCTGGAATCATGTACGGACCCTGGCCAACCTGCATATACATCTGTAAATGTGAGGTCATGAGCACAAACTGCCTATATTATATAAAAAAATATCAGCCCAGTTTGAGTGCTTTACTGTAGTACTTATTTACTCTTTCAGGAATAATATATTTCTTTCATCACATTTATGTGCATTTAAATATTTAGCATTTTGAGCCTGAGGAGCCTCATCATTGTGTTTTTTGGACACGAAAGAGGTTAGACAGGGCAATTTAAATACACATGGAGATGCTTGCTTTCTGGCTTTATTAAGTATATTAACATAAATGTGATCACCTGCAAAATTACAGAATGGGATCTTTTTCTGTTCAGGTAACTGTCAGGATATGTTTCCCATCTAGAGCACCAATAACATGGGGAAACCTCTTTTTTCCTCAAACCCCTGCTTAATTTCATTAGCTCTGGCACCTAATATAACAATATTGAAAAATAATGTTAAAATAACAAACACTGTTGAATTATACGGTGGCCCATAACGGCAATATAAATATATTTATTCCAGTACAAATATATTTATTCCAGTACAAACATATTTTTTCGCAGTACAAATATATTTTTTCGCAATACAAATATATTTATTCCAGTACAAATATATTTTTTCGCAGTACAAATATATTTATTCCAGCACAAATACAGTACAATTAGTTTCCAGTCCTCCTGAAAGAACGTGTACAAATATGGCAGAACAACCGAACAATGTCTGTGATGGTGAAAATTGCTGAGAAATACTTCCAATTACATATAAATACTGTCCGTTTTGTGGAGCAGATAGTACAGACGAAAGAAGAATAATTTCGTTCTACTTTTCGAGAGGTTATACGTATAATGTAATCGTTCGTTTGCTCGAGAAAGAACATGGGATAAACATGTCAGAAAGGACTTAAGAAACCGTCTTAAGCAGTATTCATTTAACAGGAGATCAACTGATTATGATCTCGCCTCAGTTCATGGCAGGATACAAACTGAACTGAATGGTCCTGGTTGTATGGGAGGGTATCGCTCTGTTTGGCACACACTTCGAATGGAAGGCATTCAGGTATCACGGAAAATAGTGGAGGAAATTGTTCGAGAACTTGACCCAGAAGGATGTGAAACAAGACGAGCGAAAAGGTTACGAAGACGACAATATAGATCACCAGGCCCTGACCATTGCTGGCACGTAGATGGATATGACAAACTCAAACCATACGGATTTCCGGTACATGGATGCATTGACAGGTGGAGTAGAAAGATACTGTGGTTAAAGGTTGTCAGATCTAACAATGCACCAAAAATCCAAGCTCAATTCTCAACAAGGATGACCCATGAAATTAAGAACTGATTGTGGGACAGAAAATTGTCTTATGGCAGCTATTCAGTGTGAATTTCGTGGGCAAGATGCACATATTTATGGTACATCCTCAGCAAACCAAAGAATTGAGGCTTGGTGGTCATACCTTAGAAGAAACAGGTCAACCTGGTGGATAAATTATTTTAAAGATTTGAATGAGAGAGAACTATTTAATCCATCCAATGAGTTAGAGAAAGAGTGCATGTGGTTTTGCTTTTCTACCATCCTGCAAGAAGATTTGGACAAAGTGAAAGCTCACTGGAACAGTCATCTTATCAGAGATTCTAAGCATGACACAATTTCGGGCACACCAGATAAGTTGTACCTTCTTCCAGAATGTCATGGTGGGCAAGATAATTTGCTGATGCACATTTGAAGGAAACAAACATTTACCAGGAATATTTTCAATATATACTGCATAACAGTGATTTTCAGATGCCATAAGTTGGAGTGAAGCTGAAGCTCTATATTGTAATCTTATTGCAGTTGCAAGAGCTAGATAATCTTTTGAATAAACCAAATAACGATAAAGCAACATGTAAATAGTAGCTATTGCAATCATGGTTTGATGCTCTATGGTGACCTGTATCTCATAATTCACTTTTTATTGTGTTATAATGGTTTAGTTTGAAATTTATTACTAGAAATATATTATTTGTCCCATTTGATCTCAAACAAATAACAATAGTTGGGTAAAAATCCATAACATATTGGGGGGGGGGGGGGTCAGAGCAATATCAACAAGATATATATTGGGGTGCTGCTGTCTCATGCACACAGAGTTCCTATAGTTGATAAACATATTAGAAGGCAAAGCAATTTTCTTTTTACAGCACAAAGTCTTTTCTCAGCATATAATAAGCCAGAGTCTATGTAGTTTTTCTTTTAGAGTAGAACTGTAATATTACATTTGCAGGAATATAATAAAACAACTATATGAACAGGAAAAATAAAAATAAGTACTGTAGTTGTTGTACATGCTGATGCACAATAAAAAAATATTAATTTCATCTATATGAAGCCAAAACCTATGCAGTCTTTCAGAGCAGATACCATAATTTCCTGCATGTGTTCATGGCTCTCCAGATGGACAGATAAAGTGATCACCAAATCACACAAGTAGAGGTTGTTGGCCTGCATTGGCAATTCTCCTTGCAACCATGTAAGAACTGACATTTGATTTTCTTTGGAAAGCCCAAAGGAGGCATATTCCGTGACCCTGTAAGCAACTCCAAAAAGTCTTGAATGCAGACCCCCTCAACTCCTGGTAAAAAAAGGAAAGACACATCAGTTAACCTAAGTTAGGTAAACAAGTTGACTGTAGCTCATAGAAAATAAGGGTGAGTTGCCCAACTGTTTTAGTATGAACAAATAGTATTTCAGATAAATTATTCCAAACTCAGAAAAGCAAATTTGAAAATTATCCTTTTTCCTATGTTTTTAAAACTATACAAAACATTCTGTGGCCTATTACACTCACTGTTTGTGCTGTGTAAAAAATCACAAAAATATGTGAACACATCTGCTTCAATTTCTCTATTCTGTTGGTTTGAGCTATAACAATCTCAATGCTGTCTATTAGCATGGTCGCATTCACACAGCTTCCTTTATCTGGAACAAATACTGGTTCCCATAAATTGTTACACTCTCTGATAACATTAACCAGTGCATAAACATTCAGCCCTTCTTCAATCTGCCCCAGTTGTGGGAGAACACCTTCTAATTGATCCTTCATACATATCGATCTAAAATCATTCAACAGAAGGAAATTGGGTAAATTGTAGATATAAAATATCCATGTTTCCATGGAAGGCCATGTAAGTTAGATAGATAGATAGATCGATCGATATAATCTATATGTATGCAGTGCTCTGACCACTGAGCAACCTGAAGATGCATTTTTCGCAACTGGTTTGGTCTTAAAATGTATATATTCCAACACTTGAAATTTTCCTTCACCATCAATCCTTATATATATAAATATATGTGTGTGTATGTGTAATTGTATACTGTACCTGGTCCTTCCTATTTCGCCTCCTGCAAACTTGTACATGCTTCTCATTAGTTCCCTTGGAAATCCTGATGTTGCTTGCCTTGCATGACTTTAAGTAAGTCTTGAATGCTTCTGCAAATATTTAAATGAAATTGTAAATTAGTAATGGACTTAGCATATGCTAGTGGGAGTTTTTCTATCGACACTTGTTAATTTACCTTTCAGTACAATAACTGACCAGAGACATCTATCTTGACCTCCAAACTCATGATCAAGTTCTATTCTCATTCTACTGAACAGCATGTTGTTGTGTTCTGAACAACAAAATGGCGGACAGTCAACAAAACATGTGCTCCGCAGTCCATGAAATTTCACGACAAACAACGTTAACGACTCAAAAATTCAAAAAACTACTTTGCTTTACCTCTCCAAAGACGATTTGTTTTGGGAAGGCGACTTAGATTCGCTGAAAAAATTTGTAGAAGCCAATTTACAAATCAATGGAAGATGTCTTCGCCCAGAGGAGAGACGACTCAATTCAGCAATCCTGAATTTTGCTTGAAATGGCACGGCCCGGTAGAGAAAAGATTATCCATAACAAGGCAACGACGAAAATCAGATGTATATTACTCTAAAGACCTAGCTAGATCAACAATCGACGAAAATCAAAATAGCAACCACATGGACGTGAGTGTTCATGCCGAAGACGAAGCCGTTCAACTAGACGAGCCAGCCGACAAAAAAGAAACAAACAAACTGGTAACTTTAGTAAATGAAATAATCCAGAGACAAAACGATGACCGAGAATATTACAATCAAGTGGCGGCTGAAAACGACGCGAAGATAAAGGCCCTTGTCGAATGCAACAACAAAATGGCGACTGAAATTGAATCACTGAAGACCAACTTCGAAGAAACATCAAACGATAATGTGATCATAAAATCCGTCCTAGACATTAAACAAGGTGAGTGGACCAAAATAAAGCATCTGAAATCATCTGAAAATGAAAAATCAAACCGCGCTGCTAAAAATGAAAATGGCAAAACAAACAATATTAATATTTACAACCGGTTCCAAACACTTCCTGATGAAAATATCAGCATAAACAGTGATGAGATCACTGTGGAAAATTGTGAGGCAAATAGTGTTATAAAGGAACAGATAAATGATTACCGTGCCAAACAAACAGCCAAATTTCAAGATTCGAAAGAAAAAATCAAATTAAAGAAAACCCCTGCACGAAACACTACCTCCCAACCAATTAAAGAAAAAGCTGACCTTGTCATAGGAGATTCGATGGTCAAGAATATTGACAGTACTAAACTAGAAAGAGCTGCGAGAAGGAAAGTTGTATGCCATTCCTACAGTGGAGTGACTGTCGGACAGATCAAAACAAAATTTGAAGAGCACTGGAATGAAAATCATCATGAAAGAATCATCCTTCATGTTGGCACCAATGATCTGGCTCGTGAAGAACCAAATAAAGTGGAAGAAAAGATGGAAAAGCTGATAAAAGAAGTGAAAGTCCATGCGAAAGAAGTTGCTGTTTCAAGTGTCGTAAAGAGGTATGATGGCAAAGTTAAAGCAAGCAGTATTACTCAATATAATAAGTTATTGCATAATTTATGTGTCAAGCATAAAATTACATTTATTGATAATGATTGTATTGATAAATCTATGTTAAATCGATCAAATCTCCATTTAAATAGAAATGGGGACAAAGGTTTAGGAAGTGCGTTCTGTATGTATTTAAAGCCAAAGGATGTTTCTACAGCACCTAGATTTAGTAATGAACATTTTTATGGGAAACTCATGGACATCAGAGGAGGGACTGGTCGACATACCTGAGATACGTCAACCAAGTGTTGAACCATTAGATAATTCTACTCCTAATGAAATATTAGATATTTCTAATATTTTTTCAAATAATGTGAGCAGCGATTTTTTCACTAGCCTTAACTCCATTCCTAATGAAAGATGTTTTAAGATGGCTTTTCTAAACATTGTTAGTCTGCCAAAGAAAATTGATGAAATAAGGTATTCAATGTCAAACAAGTGCATTGGCCTTATTGCTTTCAATGAGACACGACTAGATTCTAATATAACTGATAATATTATTAGCCTTGATGATTACGATATTGTAAGAAAAGACAGATCAAGAAATGGGGGTGGAGTTTGTATATACTTGCGTAGCTCCATGAACTATAAAATAAGACATGATCTGGTTCCCTCGGAACTAGAAGCTGTTTGTGTTGAAATTATTAAGCCACACAGCAGACCATTTCTTGTTACGACAGTTTATAGACCACCCAGTGCTTTATCTGAATTCTTTGATCATCTCGAAAAATTGATCAAAGCTATTGATAATGAAAATAAAGAGATGTATATTCTGGGTGATCTAAACTGTGATTTGCTAAAACCAGATAAGGATTCTAACATACCAACAAAGAAAATTAAGTCATTGTGTGAATTATATCAATTGTCACAACTGATAGATGAAGCTACTCGAGTAACTATGACAACCACCAGTCTAATTGATCATATTGTTACCAATACACCAGAGAAAATTTCTGACTCTGGTGTTATTCATACAGGTATAAGTGATCATAGCTTAATATTTGCAATCAGGAAAATATATGTATAAAAACGGTCAACGCAATATTCTAGGAAACTACAGGCCAATATCAGTTTTGCCAGCCATTAGCAAAATTATGGAACGAATTCTATATGATCAACTGTACAACTATTTAACAAAATTTGAACTTTTAAGCGATTCCCAATTTGGTTTTCGAAAATTTCACTCCACAGCCACTGCTCTACTGGACTGTACCAATGATTGGTATGTAAATCTAGACAAAAAATGTTTAACCTAGTAGTTTTAATCGATTTAAAAAAAGCATTTGATACTGTTGATCATCAAATTCTGTTGAGGAAATTAGAGCTGTATGGAGTAAAAGGACAAGCTCTAACTTTGCTCAAATCATATCTTACAAACCGAAATCAAAAATGCCAAGTAAAAAACTATTTTTCATCAGAGCGACTGATTAAGTGTGGTGTACCACAAGGTTCCATTTTAGGGCCACTTTTCTTTTTGTTATAATTAATGATTTGCCTGAATGTCTAAATAAAACAAAACCTCGGATGTTTGCCGACGACACAAATCTGACAGCTTCAGGAGATTCTATAACTGACCTCGAAGCTGCAGCAAATTCTGATTTAGAAAACCTTAGAAAATGGCTAATCGCGAATAAACTTAGCCTTAACGTAGCTAAGACTGAGTTTATGTTAATTGGTTCAAAACCAAAGATAAAAAGTATTTCTGATTGTCAACCGAATATTTTCATTGAAAATAAACAAATTAAGCAGGTTTATGAATGCAAAACTCTTGGAGTAACAGTTGACCAGCATTTGTCTTGGAAAAGTAATACTGAGAATATTTGCAAAAAAATAACAGCAGGAATATCTGCTATTCGTCGAGTCAAACCATATGTTGACAAAGATACACTCATTTCGATATATAACGCTATTGTTCGACCATACTTTGATTACTGCTGTGAAGTATGGGATGTGTTTGGTGAATCGCAATCAAAACGACTCCAAAATAGAGCTGCCAGAATTATTTTGAACATGAGCAATGACGTAAATCACTCTATTGCTTTACGTGCATTGGGGTGGGAGCCACTCAAAACAGAAAGGAAGAAAGCAAGCTAAGGCAAAAATGATGTATAAAGTATTAAATAAAATGGGTCCCAAATCACTCACTAATAATTTTTCGTACAAAAGTGAGAAAACAAACTACAACCTTCGGGACATTTCAAGTGGTCTTAGTTTACCAAAACCGCGTACTAACAATATGAAAAATAGTTTCATGTATGACGGAGCACACCTTTGGAATTCTATTCCAAAGGAAATTAGGGAAAGCAAAACTCTTTCTTCCTTTCGAACTAAAATCGCTGCTCACATCATTGACATGGAGTAACAAGTAAATTGATGTACCTGTAAAAATTTCAAATAACGTTCTTATCATGTAAATAATTTAATATTCTACCTTTTTAAATTTAAGTTTCTTGTAAATAGCTAGTTAATATCATTCTTCATGTAACATTTTTCTATTTTTGCACACGCCCCTCGTGGAAATCAGCTTCGGTTGACGGGGTCAGCGTGTATAAATAAAGTTATCTATCTATCTATCTATCTATCACTGTAAAACATTCAATGGAATATAAAAAGATGAGTGATTAAATTAAATTAAAATGTTATATCACTGTTAATTCCATTCATGAGAAGCAAAGTGACACTCTAGCATTTTATTCTAGCTGTTTCTTGATACAAATCGAATGAAAGCAATCACATCAATGCTTATAGTTCAATAAACTTACGGATACAACCATGGGTGTATCAAGCTATACAGTTTTAGTTATCACAGCATTACATTGTTGTATTCATAATGAACCACCTTGCTTATAACCAATCAGAAATTCAAGGAGGGCTCTCCAGCATTTTATTCTTGCTTTATGTCAATTTTATTTAGCTGAGTACAGGTGGGGCGCCGGCCTTTCTGGGTGATTTATACAAGCGTATAAAACCATTTCATGAAACTTAAACAACTCATAGAACAAACCTTTCATCAAATCTAAATGACAAATTAGCATCAGAGGCTTTCAATGTCTTCAGTTTTCGACGAACGTTGTTCTATAAACAATAGGCAATATCATATTCGATATCAATTTATATTACAAAAAATTTCAAATATAGCCTCAAAATATAGAACCAATATCCTTTTGAACCCACAGTACTTCAAGAATCATATAAACTATTGTATAAGGTAAGAAGAATCCCTACGAACAATGAATAAAGCACACATGTTAAATTTGCGCAGGATAAATAACCTCGAGGGACAAATTTAATATTCAAACCGAAAATACTAAACAATAACATAGATCATTGTACTTACACTGCAGGCTCTCGGTACTCGGACAGGTCTTCCTGTTTGCCGTACGCATCCTCTTGCGCTTGCAGAAGAAACTGCTGCCAGGTTATCGACTTTCGCATTTATCTCGCATAAAGAAGATTTGCCTTGTTCGATGTTCTGCTGCATTTGTTCTCATAGTAGTCTGTTCTGCTCAACGACATCTTGAAGCAAGAGCATGTACTGATCAGGAAGCGACACATTCATTTCTGCGGTACCTTCGAATTTCAGACAATGACAGTTGAAAGGCCACTGTTCATGCTCCACGGCTCCAGAGTTTGAATCATGAGTTGACGTTGATCAAGCAAGTTAAAATCGAGCGGGAAGGAAATAAAAGAATGCCATTGGCCATTTGTAAATTGGCACAGCATGAAATATGCACAGATTGAAATCAATTCTCTTACAGCTGGAGAACACCTTGGCCAACATGAGTTGGTTCATGCTGTTTGTGGCTGTTTATTAGTATCCATTCAACTTGCTGGATTGATAAAATAAGTTAGAATTTAGTGCTCTATTATATCTCTGTTTTATATCGCAATCTCTTTTGCGACTACAACAGAGTAGAGAACAGACGAAATGATGACAAATAAACAATCCCTATAGGGGCAAATTGCCCGTACGGATATTATTACGCATTATCATTATAAAGCGCTCGTGCGGGAAATTCTAATCATTTATTATTTTTTATTATTTATTATTTAATCTTATTTGAGAACGGTAACCCTTCATCTCTAATAACATCTGATTTCCAACGGGCCGTTACAGAAATACAATAAAAAACTATATAAAAAGGCATTCAACTATCCTAACACAATACAAAAGCTATTTACAAGCAAATAACAAAATTAGGTTCTAATTACTGATCACACATTTCGTCCAATCATTATAATCAGCTCGAGAGAATTGTTTTAATTGTCGAATAGAAACGTCGTTCATTTTAACGGCTTTCGGGAGGCTATTCCATAGACTTACTGCTGAATAACTTATGCTTTTTTTTTGTGAAATTTGTTTTAGGCTTTGGAAGTGCAAAATCAACATAGTTATTATACTCTAGTAGCTCATGGTGGTTGAGTATGCACTTTATTGTACAGACCTAAACTGTTCAGGAATCCACTAATTGAAGGTCCAGGAACAATATTTGGTTGGTAACACATTTGCCACTGACGGCGAAATAGCTGAAATGGCCACACCCCTTTTTGGGCCACGCCCCCTTTTTTGCCGTGACTGTATCTACAGAACCGTTGGACCTAGGAGGTTGCCCGACCAGTCAAAATTTGCGCAATGGCCACATTATGGGGGGTCAGTAATACATTTTCATATCCAAAAGTCAATGGTTTTTAAGATAATTGCCAAAAACCGATTTCAACATGTTACGAACTACAATATTATTCGTAATTGTTCCTGTTCCTGTTCCTATTGTTCAATTACTTGATTCCTGAAGAGTCTAGACTAGACTAGAGTCTAGACTAGAGTCAAGACTAGAGTCTAGACTAGAGTCTAGACTAGAATGTAGTCTAGAGTCTAGACTAGAGTCTAGACATGGCTAGAAATTCCGGTCATGGGTGTTTTGTCGTTGAGCCTGCATGCAGGCAGCGGTATCCCATAAAACAACATGGCGTCGCACCGAGAAGCGAGTAGAGGCCGAAGAGGCCTAGATTACAGGCAATTTAACTCTTTCTCCTCTGTTCTTAGGTGAAGGTGTTTAGGTGAAGTGTTAAAGTGTTCTCTGATGGCAAGTAATTCTACTTTCGATCCCTGCTTGCTGTGACTAAAACATGGTAAGTTTTTAAATAATAGTTGCATTTATTACATGCACATTAAATCAATCTGAAACAATATTTGTTCCATATCATTAATTAATCAAAACTATTTTTTACAGGAAACTTTAGTGTTATCAAGCCCAGCAGACGAAGCAGTTTATGATGGGACTGTATGCGTTATATGCAACACTGCATCAGGGAAAACGTTAACAGGTAAATTTTACCATAATCTCCATTTTGGGTTCAGTTTACAAGTTTTATGTGAATTGTATGTATATACATGAAGTGCTACAAGATCAGCAGTTGGCCATATAGATTTTACTCATGCTGAAACTTTTTTCAGGAACTGATGATGGTCGTGCCAAAATCCGGATGGCAGCACAACAATTGGATGATTCTTTCGTCATCTCAAGAATAAACATGTGCAGCAACACATTCAAGTACCATCAAAAGCCAAAAGCCTGTTATTCCACTTACATTCTGAAGTCGAAGAGATCAGTAAAAACCAATAGTGAGCCAGAACCTATGGAGGTTGAAGAGGGAGAAAGCAGTGACAGATATAAGGCCCCCAAAAGACGAAAGAGTTCCGGTAGCAAAGACGTAGAAAGGAAGTGTGTAATCTGTGACAGAGCAAGAGAGAGTAGTGGTAATAGGAACCGGGTGTTGTATCGCATATCGGAGTCCAACCGAGCAGCATTGTTCGTAGATGCTTTAAACTTTTATAAGGATGAAGTTAAGACCAGATGTGCTTTTCTGGATACAGCTGGTGATGTGTTTGCTGCAGATATCTTCTATCATGCGAACTGCTTCCTACAGTACGTGCTAAAGTATAAAAGACAAGTTGATGCATTGTTTGAAAATATCGAGCGATCAAACCAGGCAGCCACAATTGACTTAAACTGCAAACGTGTGTTTGATAGTCTCGATTTCAAAACTAGCAGCTACAGTGTTTCCCACATTCGTAATCTCGTCAATGCTAACTTGGAGACAGATCAGCAAATAGATAACAGACGGACCAAGGTTCTTCTGATCAAGTGCTTCTGTGACACAATCTGCTTCACTTATCCTGATGACAAAAATAAATCACAAATGGTTTTTTCTAGCTCTCTCCTGCAGGGTAACATCATAGAGACATTGCGATCATCTGATAAGTCAGGCCCACAGAAGTGTGCACTGGAGCTACTCCATGAATGCAAGAATTACGAGTTTGGTCTGGATGCAACGTACTGCACAAGTCAGGATGTTAAACTTTCAATGGACCGCTACAGAGTACACCGCCCCCAACACTGGATGCAGTTCATGAAGTACATGTTCCCAAACACCAGCAACACCAACACAGATGAATGGCTCCTGAAGTTTGACACACTGTTTCAGTATATGCATTATTGGTTAAGTTCTGGAAGTAAAACTCCATTTCATTGTAGCTTGACACAAACTGTCCACAACCTGTCAAGATCAAGACAGCTGATTGACATCATGAATAGGTTGAACTTAGCCATCAGCTATGATTCAATGAAGAGGATCAACGCTTCGGCTGCCCAAAAGATGGTGGAGGATACCCTACCCAACAGATGTCCTGTATCGTCAATGATCTCTGAATGGCATGTTGTCCAAGGCGCAATGGACAATTTTGACCATACAGAGAACACAGTTTCAGGAAAAGATGGCAGTCATGACACTGTTCTAGTCATATTTCAGAACCAACCGAGAGATAGCGATTCTGAGGACATTCAGACGACAAGCTGCTCAACACCACTAGGAAAGAGAAAGTTTGCTGATGTGCTGCCATGTCAGGTCATTGAGAAGTCACACCTTGTCAAAGGCACTGGTGATATACCGGAGACATTTTCAACTACACCATACAAGGATAATCGAAAGCACAGTGTTGATGATGATTATTTCCTTTGGTGCATGGCAAGACAGAAGTACACCGATCGTGAGGAGGGCTCTTTTCCTAGCTTCACAGCAACAATGAGTGCACTCCAGGATCCACTGAAGTTTGATGTTACAAAGACGTCATTTGTACCCATCCTTCCATATGTCGCAACCGAAATGGACACAATATTTACATCCATGATAAACTTTCAGGATGTCTTGAAGCAGAAGAATGCCGTGTCAGGGGCATTGTGGTCTGATGAAGGGGTGTATGCAATCGCCAAGGAAATCCAGCTGTTGAAGCCAGATCAGTTTGGTAACATATTCCTTGGAATGGGACCTTTTCACATGGAGAAGATTGTCATCGCTTGCCTTGGGAAGTTTTTAGGCTGTATCGGTATTGATCTGGCTTTGATTGAGACTGAAGCCTTTGGCAAGCTCGTTGTAGAGAATAGTGTCATGACTGGAGGTCACTATTGCAAAGGCAAGGAGGGAATGAGTCTTGTATCAGAGGTGATGACAGTTCTTATGTTTGAGAAGTTTCAACCTGACCAGGACAGTACTAGTTGTGAATTAGACCAGCAAATAGAGACCATGGAAACTAAGATGCAGCAGGCTTTAGATAGTGACCATACAGAGTTCAGAGAGATTTGGGAAGAAAGCAAGATCTTACATGCAGACTTGAAGAAGTCTTTCACCGAATGGAAAGAAACGGCCTGTAATGAGAATGTGAGGTACTGGAGCTTGTTTCTGGATGAGCTGTATCCTATCCTGAGAGATCTTACACACTCTATTCGGCAAGGCGATTGGCATCTTTTCGTTTCAGCTGTGCGGAGGTGCATGCCTTTGTTCTTCGGGTTTGGCCGGACAAACTATAGCAGATGGGGTACGCTGTTCCTTGAAGATTGCCTGGACCTACAAAGGAAGTTCCCGGGTATCTACAGATGCTTTACAGATGGTGGATGGGTGATGTACCACACTACCCGACAAGGCAGTGCAGTAGGATTTGACATGGCACTCGAGAAGTGTTACAATAAACCCGCCAAGGTTGCTGGAGGTATCATTGGGATGACGAGACAGAAAGAAGCAGTAGCCTTATGGAATCTCCTAAAGCATGAGAAAGATCTTCATGTGGCACAGCTGCTGGAATGGTGCAAACTTGGGAGACAAAGATGACAGTGAGCTGAGCCTACACCATGAGTTCAATCCAAGTTCTACGAAGATTGGCCATGTTCGTGCAAAGGCCCTTCTGGATTACATAAAATCCATCAACAATCCGTTCGACGCTGGAATCAGACTTCAGAACATCTCTACTGGAGCTGACATTCCCCAGGAGGTTGTCGACGGATTACTTGAATGCCTGGAAATTGGTGAGAAGAGTTATGAAGAGTTTGTTGAGACCAGATTTCAGGATAAGGAGAAGCACCTACATGATACAATCCCTACCAACCGCAAGACTGTTTTCGTGAAACGTACTTCTACTCCGTTCACAGCGAAGAAATCGATGGCGAAAAAGGATGCAGCGGAAACGGTTAGGTACATTGACTATGCTAGAGAAAGAGGGTACAGCATGCTAGAACTCCTGAAGTATGAATTGACCAGCACATCCCAGTTCCTCACCACTGAATGTAAAGATGGCATCAAATTGAAGAAGCCCGATAAAGCCTCCTTAGCCAGGGAACTTGTCAGTCGCCTTCCACAGGAGACGAGGAATGCAAAGAGTGACGCTCAGATGACAATAGTGGACTTCATGGCACTTGTGCGTAAACTACCGATGAAAAAGATGGGGGTTCACACATTCGGGGAATTGGCTGAGAGTCTTTCCAACAGGATTCTTGCTACAGGCTCCGTGTCCACAAGAATAGACATTATTTTTGATGTTTATCAAAAATCATCAATCAAGCAAATGGAACGGGCACAGCGAAGTTCCTCAGAACAAATCACAATCACCATTCGGTCTGACAATCAGAAACTCCCTGTCGATCTTGATATGTTCTGGAGCTCAATGTTGAACAAAGTTCGGTTGCAGGAGTATGTCTTCAAGTGGATGCTGCAGAATGTCGAGTCGGACAAGGAAATATTCTTTGGAGGAGTATATGGGGGTGAATGCAGGAAACTGTTAGCTGGCACTGAAACACAGATCGCAGAGCTCTCAAGCAACCAAGAAGAAGCCGACGACAGAATCATGTTCCATATTAATGATGGTGTTGTGAAACACGGGGTTCAATCAGTCTTGGTCGACTCGCCTGACACAGATGTCTTTGTCAACCTCATCTTCCACTTCAACACAACCTGGCAACTACAAAAGCTGTACGTGAAGCTCGGTAACCGGAAAACAAAGAAAACTGTACCAGTCCACATGTTGGTTGATCAACTGGACAACGGTTTGGTGTCGTGTCTCCCAGCCATTCATGCTCTCAGCGGTTGCGACAGTACCAGCAAGGTGGGTCCAAAGCTGTCTGGCCTGAAAGCATCCATCGATCTCTCCCTACTGGAAGGGTTTGGTGTAGAAGAACTGTCACCACAGATAACAAGCAATGCTGAAAAGTTCCTTGTGTCTGGATTAAAGACCGACTGTTCCACTTTCGATGAATATCGATGGGAGCAGTACCACAACTCCAAGAAAGAACTGGACTTCAACCAGCTTGTGTGCTGTTCATCAACGCTACGAGAACACATAAAGCGAGCATTTCTTCAGTGTAAGATGTGGTTGCAAGCCCCAACTCCTGCCGTCACCAAACCAGATCCACTCCAGTATGGGTATGAAGCAACGGACGTTGGCATAACACCAGTGATACTGCCAGTATCGTGCAGGCCCGATGACCTGCCTCCTCCATGCAAATGCCCAAGAGCATGTATGAGTACCAAAACGTGCACTTGCAGAGACAGGAACATTAAATGTGTCACGTTTTGTGGCTGTAGTAAAGGCGAAAAGTGTAGAAATCCAAATAAGTAAATTCCAAAATAGGAAGATGCAAAAGGTATAACAGGTTATGATAAAGTGTCATATAATGTTGTGGCCTTGGTGGTATCATACAATTGTAGTTCGTAACATGTTGAAATCGGCAATTATCTTAAAAACCATTGACTTTTGGATATGAAAATGTATTACTGACCCCCCATAATGTGGCCATTGCGCAAATTTTGAGTGGTCGGGCAACCTCCTAGGTCCAACGGTTCTGTAGATACAGTCACGGCAAAAAAGGGGGCGTGGCCCAAAAAGGGGTGTGGCCATTTCAGCTATTTCGCCGTCAGTGGCAAATGTGTTACCAACCAAATATTGTTCCTGGACCTTCAATTAGTGGATTCCTGAAGAGTTTAGGTCTGTACAATAAAGTGCATACTCAACCACCATGAGCTACTCTAGTATTACGTAGGCTGTAATTGTCGTTTCTATTAATATTGAACATGCTAGATATGCTGTCCGGGAGTTGCTTATTTTTAACTTTGTGCATAAATACAATTTTACGAGATCTCCTTCGTTCAACCAATGGTTGCCAGCCAAGTTCGGTTAGCATATCACTTATTCTTGTATCGTACGGTTTCCCCGTAATTACTCTAGCTGCTCTATTTTGCATTTTCTGCAATTTTTCTTGCAGGTAAACGCTACAGTTGTCCCAAACTAAACTGCAGTAATCAAAATAAGGCAGTACTATAGCTTTATAAACGTTTTCTAAAATTGGTGTCGGAACATATTTCTTCATACGACGTAACATTCCGATACCTTTTGAAGCCTTATTAACTATGCTTTCGATCTGGTTTTTCCACGATAATTGTTTGTCAACAATTACACCTAGGGTTTTTGTACACTTTACCCTGTTAATATTGTTTTCCCCAAGTTTTAATTCTTGATCGTTATCAATTTTGGCTAGTCTTTGTCTAGACCCTATTATCATGTATTCTGTTTTTTTCTTTATTAAGAGTTAACCTGTTGGCCAGCAACCAATGATGAACTCTATCTAGTCTACATTTAATTTAGTTATGACTTCATCACTTGAACTACCACTTGTCGTTAAATTTGTGTCATCAGCAAACATACTAGTAGTCGAACGCGAGAGGCACCTCGGGAGATCGTTTATGTAAACTAGAAACAACAACGGTCCCAAATTTGATCCCTGAGGCACTCCGCATCTTATAGTATGTTTACTTGACATGGTTCGTTCTATTTTACATATTTGTGTTCTATTGGACAAATACGACTCAAACCATTTTACGGTACTTGGGCTAGACCCGTACAGGTGTAATTTACTCAGAAGTATATCATGATCAACACAATCAAAAGCTTTCTTCAAGTCCAAAAATATTACACCATTCAAGCACCCATTGTCCATATTAACTAACCATTTGTTGGTAGCTTGAAGGAGCGATGATTGTGTTGAATGATTCTTTCGGAAACCTGCTTGTTCACTTGTGAGTATCTCATTGGATTCCAGATATTCAGACAACTGCGTTGAAATAAGTTTCTCAAAGATTTTGGAGATTGCCGAGAGTATTGAAATAGGTCTATAATTAGTGCACTCAGTCTTGTCTCCCAACTTAAATATAGGTGAGATCACTGCAGTTTTCATATCATCAGGAAAGATACCAGTTCTAATAGATTGGTTAAAAATATTAACCAAGCATGGAGCTATGATATCTGCAGAGTCTTTAAGCAATTTCGGTGATATTTTATCATATCCTGTTGCCTTAGAAACTTTTATAGTGGAAAGTAAATTAAATACTTCTGTTATGTCGGAAATGAATAAGAAACGGAACGAACGGAAGATTTACTACAATTTTATTCACAGACGAACGTAATCAACTTGAGACGATCAAGTCGGACAAAACTAACACAATAATAATATCTAAGCGGAACGACATCACTGTTCAGGTGTCATATGACTACCTACGTTTAGCTAATCAAAACAAACGAATAAAAACATAAATAAAACAGTTTAACAATGTGCGGGTGGAACATCGCCGGCCCCGTGTTCATCCTCATCTTGTTGGACAGACACGCCATCTTCAGAAGTAGCAATGCAAGCTTCGCAACTGGCCGTACCATTGTTCCAGACTTAGTTTTGACTTCTGCCATGCTGACGACTCTATCCTCACTCACTTTGGGACGAATGACACGACCGAGAGGCCAAACTCCCCTCGGGGATTTTGGATCAACAACGAGAACAAGATCGCCCTCTTCCAGGTTGCGCACAGCTTTCGTCCATTTGCGTCGTTCTAGCAGAGCGGGAACGTACTCTCTCTTAGCCATCGCTTCCAAATGTGCGCTGTGAATACTTGCGCTTGCCGCCATCTCTTTCTGCTAGATGTTTCTTTATCGACAAAGACATCTGGTTGTAGGTTAGGATTTGCTCGTGACAAAGGAATCAGTTTCCAGGGTGTGAGCCACCTCGATGTGTACAGCGCGGATGACAAGGCATGTAAACAGGCAACAGTATCTCTTCTCCGTCTTTCGTAGTCGTTTGACAGTGAACGGTCCAAAGTAGTCGACTCCAACCAACGAAAAGGGTGGCAGATGTGCGGTGAGACGAACTGCAGGTAAATCAGCCATCACTGGCACTTGGGGAAGAGCGCGACGTCGACGGCAATACGGACACTGATGAGCGATCTTCCGGAGGTTTGCTCGGCAGTTGAGTATCCAGAATTCTTCTTGAAGGAGGTTGCGGCCGTGTTCGTTGCCTTCGTGATGGTGACGCAGATGATAAGCAGTGATGATGAGCTTCGTTACATGCGATTTTGGCAAAAGAACAATCGGATGACGGGTCGAGTACGGAACGGGTGCTTTGGAAATACGACCACCAGCTCGTAGAATACCTTTCGGGTCAAGAAACGGTGACAGTGCAAGGAGGCGACTCTGACGAGATATCGGCGTCTTCTTTTCCAAACCAGCTATTTCGATATTGAAAGTCTCTCTCTGGGAGATCTTGACCCAGAGGTCTTTTGCGTTGGCCAAGTTTGAAGTGGTGAGAGAACCTACTTCACGATCTTTCTTCTGCTGTCGGCAGTTGTACATAAATCTCAGGATATATGACGTCACTCGGAGCAGTTTGTTCCAAGACGAAAATCGATCGACTTCGAGGAATGACACTATCGTTGCGCTACCAGTATTGGTCCAAGCAGATGGTTCGCCTGATTCGTCATCATCGTTGCCAGGTTGTGATAAGAAAGCCGGCCCGTTTATCCAGCGGCAATCGGTGTTAAGGTCTAGGGCTTGCATCCCACGACTTCCCTCATCAGCAACATTGAGTCGGCCGGGGTCCGTGGCGTCCTGGATTTCGGCCACACGGTTGGCGATGAAAGTCGGGTGGCGACGGCCCAGGTGGAAATCTTACGTAAGATCTTATAAGATCTTATGTAAGACCTTGCAAGATCTTTGCAAGTTCTTGCAAGATCTTGCAAGATCTTATGAAGATCTTACAAGATCTTGCAAAATCTTACAAGATCTTACAAGAATTTGCTGAATCTTACAAGATCTTGTAAAATTCAGCAAGTTCTTGTAAGATTCAGCAAGTTCTTGTAAGATCTTACAAGATCTTACAAGATCTTACAAGATCTTATGAAATATTACAGGATTTTACAAAATTGTACAAAACTGCAGTGCTCGAATCTGAATATATCTTCAATATCTTTGATAAGAGTATGGTTAATTTGGTAACAAAATGTGTAACCTGTCACATTGTGATATATCTTGTAATGTAGATGTGGGATCATACATTTGTTTTCACCCATTATTTTGCTTTAAATTATTTTATGACTCGGTTCAACATACAATGGCGAACAGTCATCCCCAACACGCTTGTGTGTCCATGCAGTTATCGATCTGGCTCTAGGTAATTGGGTGAAACAAGGTTGTTGAAAATAAACTGTAATTAACTATTTAAATTAAGGTACATGTATTTATGTGTTGACAATTGACATTATTTAATTTCCATGCTAATTAGTGCTAATGAAAAAATTAGTTCATATAAAATTTAGAGTTGTAAGTTTTTGCTTTCTTCAGCTGCATCCATCCTCCGCTTTGCATCTCTGCATTTTTGGTTGCATGCATCGATAACTTGTTGGTGATACTTGTTCATCTTGTCAGTGGCGTAACTTTGGGATCGGGTGCCCCTGGCTTTTGAAGATCGGGTGCCCCCTCCCTCAACCTCCCCTCCGGAAATACTTAATGCACCGTTAAAAAACTAGCGCCGAGGTCCCAACTTTTGTGTTTTCCGGTTTCTGCGTGGTTATACATGTATACTTCGCAGGAAAACGCTCATAAAAAAGATCGTAGGCCGCGACGCGTACGCGCCACCATGGTTCATGGTTGACGTCGAGCGAAAAGTTTTGAAAATTTGAATGCTCTAGATTGTCGGAAATGGAGTCTTAATTCCTTTGTAATTTTTCAATATTATAGTATTGCCCTACAATGAAGATAAGTAAAATAACTACTGTAGATTAACGATGTTACTTACAGTTTATGTACATGACTCGGAAAACTCAGAATTTTTTTGAAATTTGGAGTCTCTAGCCTACCAGGATTGGGTGCATCCAAGGCAGGGGGAATCCTTTTAATGTACCATGACGCTCTCGTCGCTCTGACAATATGAACCTTTTGCTAGTCGTTTAGAAGTCAATTTTAATGGAAGAAGTCAATAAAACACAACTAATAAAATAACACTATGTCTATGCAGAAATTGTTTTTGACTTTTTGACATAAACAGTCAAATGTTTGCCACTGTAGTACTGCACTTTATAGTTTATATGCACATACAACCTTAAATGTAACATTAAATCTTAAATTTCTCGCACCTGGCCTTTTTTTCAGCAAATTCGTCGATCATTTTGTCAACGGAAAGCTTTCTTGCCTCCTCTGCCTCTATTGAGATCATGGCAAGCGCATCTAATCGGTCTTGTGCGATAGATGACCTAAGATAAGTTTTAATTATTTTCAACTTACTGAACGATCTCTCTGCTGTAGCAACTGTTACAGGCAGAGTTAAAAGCAGAACAATTGCTGTTACCAACTTAGAATATGATGTGATCAACTCATCTTTATGAAGCTGTTTCAAAATATCGACTGCACTCTTCAATTTTTTCAAGTTATCAGTCATCCCGAGCAAGTCTTCCTTGAAACAGTGTCGATATGACAAAACTTCTTGAGTCAAATCATTAGCATAGTCTTCTGGGGTTTCAAACTCGGAACACAAGTCAGACTTGTAAGTAGAAACCAGATCATTGGCAGCACAGCGAACTTCACTAGCTGTCATCTTCAACATGCTCTTTGGTGCCAAAAAATTGAATGTCTTAGCAACAAAGTTCTGACCTTTGAACCGTTCTTCTAGTTGCGATGTAACCGTGTCAATAACTTTGAAGAATACTTCGACACTGAATTTCTTCTCTGGGTCAGTGATGGGTTCATCTCTTGCTTCCTCGTCAAAAAATCTACGAACTCTTACTGTTCTCTTTTCAGTAAAAGACGATATAGGAATGCCAACTTTAAGAGCAAACACTGTAGACTGTTTAAATTTCATTCCATTGGCCTCTCATCTCTCTAACACTATTCAACGCTCTCCCCAATTCGCTGGCAGATTTTCCTAGATCAATGTCCACTGCTTGAAGATCTTTGGATGCTAGATTTATTGAAGAAAGGATTCTTTCCCAAGTGTTCAGCAAAATAACGAATTCCATAGTGCTTATATTTTTGAGTAGATTTTGGGCCTCTTGCTTTTCTTTATTTTTAGAATCTTTGATGTATCCTTTCAGCAGCTGAATGGTGACATCACCCAACCTGTTCTTAGTTGCCCTGATTGTATCAATTCGCGAAGACCAGCGAGTTGTACAAAGTCTTTTCAGAGTTAACGTTGTATCTTTTCCTGCAGTGGTTATGCAGCCCAGTTGCTTGGCCAGCTTCTTGAGATCAGCTGATCGGTTGATGCTTCTATTGAAATAGCTGTATAATTCTTCTAAAACACCAAAGAAAGTTATGCTCTGAACATTTGATTCAGCTGCATCATTTACGACCAAATTAAGGTTGTGACTAGCGCAATGAACATATGGTGCTGGGGACTCAATAGCATTCTCTTTCAAATGGTCTGAGGCCCCTAATTTTCAAAGGATTCAATCCAACTGAAACTAGATGGGCAATAACCGTTTTTGATAACGCTTTAGCTGTGCCACCATCAGAAGCTACAATGAAACCAATAAACGTTTCTGTAATGGACACAGTTGACAAATCAACCCATCTGACGACAATAGAAATCTGGTCAACTCGACAAATATCGCTTGTGGTGTAAAAGATTAAAGAAAACCAGGGAGCTTCTTTAATTTTATTGATAACATTTCTTCTTGTTGCATTTCCAAGCATCTTGATAATTTCATTCTGAATTGATGGAGATAAATATCTGGTTGCTCCCGCAGGCTTTTCTATGAGTTCTTTTAGAAAGGAATCGCCAAGGTCAATCTGCATTCTAATTAGACCCAAGAAGTTACCCCCTTCACAGTGCCCATTCCCTACCATTTCACGGTGCCCACGATATGGCAAGCAAAGAGTAGCCAGAGTTAATATTATAGTGATTAGTCTTCGCAAAACTTCTCTCCAAAAATTGGTTGCCTTTGTCATTCCAGCAGCATTCAACATCTTTATATCCTTGCCTTGTTTGCACCTAGGAGAAAGAAAAAAAATACATATACCGGTAACACATACTGTATCATTACAGGACAATCAAACGATGAGTGTTCGATGAGTTTAAGGAAACAATTTGTAAACATTTAACATGCATTAAATGACTTAATAATTAGCTTGCATTGCAAAGCATATTTTGATTAGTCTGCAATTGTTGGAAAGTTTTCCCAAATACAAGAGTTTAACACAAAGTTTTTCAGTTTTTGTCAAATGCTGACACGCAGTTCTACACAAAAATGACAAAATGTGTAAATGGATAAACTAACTACCTTGAATGTGCTTTGGCTGCCTCTTTGTGAAAGTCACTTTCCTCGTGGCATTTAACTTTCTGCTTAAAGTGTTTCGTATTTGGAATAAAACCATCAATCCAGGGAGAGTGAATGTTCTTGGACGTTTTAAGACCAAACAACCAACAATGATGACAATATGCTTTGGCCTGAATTTTTGAGAAGGCCACCCAATCTCTCTTAACTGTGAAAAGCTTCATCTCTCTAATTTAAAAGGAAGTAGATAGTTTGTCATGATAGTGAAAGCCTATATTTGTATTAGGCTAGAACATACCTGTGATAATACAAGTCAGTGTAAATGTTATTTCCCTCTGGTGTCATTATTGTTCCTTTAGGCTGACAACTCCCATGTTTAGCTAAAATTGATATGAGCTCACTGGTCAATTCCTCATTGAAATGACCTCTGTCCGAGGGAAATTCATAACCAAGGTCAAAATCTTCAACACTAGAAACTTTGCTGTCTGAAAAGACAAAAATAATTTGCACTGGTATTAAAGAAAAATTATTTTAACTTTTAGTAGATTTGGGTTAATTTACATAAAGATACCGAAATATGTTCCCACCTTTATTTTCAATAGACAAGTCCCCCGAATTGCTATTGTCACCTGTCTGTTGTTGTGTTCTTGTACCATAATTTTTAATAGATGACTCAACCAAATTGTTATTCTCACCTGACTGTTGTTGTGCTCTAATTGTACCATCATTTTCAATAGAGTCCACCAAATTGCTGTTGTCACCTGACTGTGACTGTTGTTGTGCTCTAATTGTACCATCATTTTCAATAGATGACTCAACCAAATTGCTGTTGTCACCTGACTGTGACTGTTGTTGTGCTCTTGTACCATCATTTTCAATAGATGACACCACCAAATTGCTATTGTCACCCGACAGTTGTTGTGGTGACTGTGGTCGAGCAAACATTGATATCTTGGGAATTTTCTTTAGCAATGCTGCTTGCTTTTCTAACTTCGCCTTTCTTTTATTTCTGTTTGTAGCCCCAGAAGTTTGCCCCCCACCCTTTACACCTGCAGATGACGGCATGACCTGCAGTACAATAAGTTAATAACTGCATGTTTAACATGTCGAATGAAACCTACTTTATATAATAATATTAAATATTGTAAAATCTATTGTAAGTTGTATACCCGTTGTCATCGGATAAATTATGAGATTTGACAAACAAGTACAATACATTCGCCATCAGGTGCTTTCATAGTTTCACTTATTGATTATTTGAAAATACTGTCATGATAGTGTTTAAAGTGAAATTGTGAAAAGTGTTGATCTATTTCGAAGTTGAAACACCGATAAAAGAATTAAATCTGATTATCTGAACTTGAAAATATATTACAGATGCAAGTGTATGGTAATTTAATATAACATATAATATAACAAAGACCAAAGTACTTACCAATGATTGATTGATTGATTGTAGAACAGAGTCAACAGACGAATAAAAGCTTTCAATTTTAAATTTTCATGCATGCTCTGTATCACCGCTGACCACATAAACTGTAGTCTTATTCTGCATTCTGCACCCGCCATGCAGTTTAATAGCTATACGAAACGGAAATTGGATGAACAAGGCCCCCGGACAACTCAGATCAGGGTGCCCCCCTGAAAGCCCGATCGTCTGGGTGCCCCTGGCTCTAGCCCGGTAGAGCTCATAGGAGTTACGCCACTGCATCTTGTCCCCATATTTGGCACGGAGTACATCTAAAATAACAAATTGAGGAAATAAGAAAAGATTAATGTGAAATAGAATAAAACTTGTGATACTCTAATTATCACTACTTGAGCAACTGAGTAAACCAATCCATTATTAAAATTCTATAAGATAAAAAATTGAACAAATTACTTGTTCAACATAGAAGCATTCATAAATGCAATGCATCATGTACATACCAAACATTTTGTTGGTTCTTTCTATATCCAGGAGTTTTCTCTTGGATTTTTTTGAAACTTCCAGGGTACCTTCAGCCATTTCCTCATTGGAAAAAAGCTGAGGCAGTATTTTTAAGGCACATTTTGTGGGATCCTTTGGTGTTGGAATGACAGTCACGAGGTTTATCCCATTATGCATGATCTAAAATTAGTTAATTACTTTTGCAATGAGAAGATAGCAAGTGTAATAAACTGAAGAAAACAACTTGTTATACAAGCACATTGTACTTTAATAGAAATATTAGACTATTAAGATGATGAAATTATGACAATTAACATAATAATGCTATTTTAGGTGTTAAGAACTTAATAGCTTGATTAGACTTAATGATTTAAAAGGAAATATCATTATCAAGATTTTCAAGTATGCAGAACAATTTGCTGTACATAAAGACTTTCATAGCAAAACATGATAAACGACATGTGGTTAAATCACATTTAAAGGTAGAACTAGGAGGAACATATACTGTACATGTAAGAATTATATAGTAAATGGTTTGAACCTAGGAGTATCATTAGAAGTGTGAAGTTGATCGTCCAGGTTGTTGTTATGCAAGCCATAGAGGAACGCGCACTCGCAACTTACAAAAAAACATTACCTTTTTGGTTTCGCTACGTTGACGACACCATTACTGCGCTACATGAAGACGACGTCGACTATTTTCACAAACATGTTAACGAACAGAACTGTGACATACAATTTACAAAAGAAATTGAGGAGAATGGAACTCTTCCTTTTCTAGACTGTTTGGTAACATGTGACAAGAACAAACTAAGGACTAGTGTTTACAGAAAACCAACACACACTGATAGACTACTGGACGAATCATCTTGATACACAAAGCAACAACCATCAAGACTTTGACAAGACGAGCACAACTTATATGCGATTCACCCGAAACTCTACGCAACGAAAACGACTATCTTCGGCGCGCTTTTCGCAAAAACAACTACAATACCAACTTTATCGAACGGAACAACTACAATATCAACGAGACCAACAGCAGTACAACCGTAACAACCGCAACAATACCATACATTAAAGGTACATCAGAGACTATTGCACGTATTTTACGACCTTACAACATACGTGTAGCCCACAAACCTATCACTACTTTGCGACATATACTGACCAACGTGAAAGACAAAGAACAGCCTCACGAAAGACAGGGTGCAGTTTATAAGATCAAATGCGCCGACTGCCAGGACACTTATATTGGTGAAACCGGCAGAAACCTAAAAATCAGACTAGCTGAACACAAACGAGCTACTAGAAACGGAGACAGGACTAATCACATAGCTGAACACCACGTACAAACAAAACACGATATTGACTGGGACTCAGCTGAATGTATCGCCTTTAACACAAACTACAAACAACGACTTACATTAGAAAGTTGGTATACCAACTTGGAACATAAACCACTTAACAGATCACAACAATTACCGACACCATACAAAAGACTTCTTCGCACGCACCAACGAACAATAGACCTACCGACAAACAATATACCCACGAACAATATACCCACGAACAATATACCCACGCTTAACACATGACAAACAATATTGGCCCACGCATAACGCGACAACCACTCACACTAATTATGACATAAACAAATGATGACGTAATGAACCAGACTTATATATAGGCAAACCCTGACAAACACGCTTTACTTGACTCTGAAGATGACCGCCGCTGAGGCCGTCGAAACGTCAGTCACCAACAGTCTTTCTCAAGACTACAACAACCTGGACGATCAACTTCACACTTCTAAGTAGTAATAGTTTATTCCAACAATATTGCAGCATTAAAGCTGAATTACAAAGTGGGGTCGTGATTATATACAGTACATATAACATTACTACATCAAAGATACCAACTACAATTATTACAACGAGTAGCTAGTATTTACAACTACATGCCCTAATCAAAATGTTCTTGATATTTGATAGTAAAAAAGTTTGTAAAACGTTTGGTTTTAGGAATAATATTTACAACTTTCAATGGACCGGAACGTAAGCTATAATGTGAACTAACAACATGGCGTGGTACTAGCGAGCGAATTAATGCAGAGGAAGAACAGGATCGTTTAATGAACTTTATGGATGCCGCTTCCCTCCTTCGAGATAAACGAGAGAGGGATGTAGTAGTCAGCGCATCATCATAAGTTTGGCCAGGTAGAATGATACGCAGCGCATGCTTCTGTATCGATTCTATCACATCACTGAGATATACAGGTAGAGCTGCCCAAACAGGAGACGCGTATTCAAGAACAGGTCTAATAATGGAACAGTATACACGCACAAGTTGGCTCACATTTAAGCCACACTTGCACAGAATGCGAAGGGCATACAACCTTTTATTAGCCTTCTTTACAATTTGAGAGACATGATTGTTCCATGTAAGGTCATTAGATATATAGACCCCAAGTAGTTTATACGTAGTGACTCGCTCTATGGTGTTATTATCAACAACAAGAGGGCTAAGAGGGGATGGAATATATTGCATGAAGTTAATAACCATCTCCTTGCACTTGCTAGGGTTTAACCTCATACCTCTAATAGATGCAAAGCTGTAAATATCATTCACTGTGAAGGGAAGATAAGATGGTGAACATCGGGGTATAAATTCTGCTACAGTAGCATCATCAACATACTTAATTCGAGTATTACAAGTTTTAGCCAATCTGTTAACCATTATGCAAAATAGGAGGGGAGCAAGTTTAGTTCCTTGAGGGATTCCTCCATTGGGACAAATAGATGGAGACAAACTCTCCCCAACTCTAACCCTCTGGGATCTACATGTTAGGAAGGATGCTATCCATGCTACAATATGGGGATCAACCTTCAGAGCAACCAACTCGTCCAATATAACATTATGGTCATCAAGATCAAAGCCTTTGGAGAAATCTGAGAAAAACATTCGAACATACAAGTCACCATTATCTAAAGATTCCAAAATAGAATGGAGGAGGAAGGTTAATGCTTGAGTGGTTGACCTACCTGGAAGTGCAAACTGTTTGTGATCAAGTTTATCAATAACTTTGCAATATAAGGATTTTGCTGTAAAACCTTCAAGTAATTTAGCTATAGGAGATATTTAGATATAGGAGTGATATAGGTCTTAAGTCATTCTCAATGGATTTCGGTGGAAAACATTTAGGGACAGGCGAAATAATTGCCTCCTTCAACAAGGAAGGAAAGTACCCCTGTTCAAGCGAAGAATTGTAAATATCAGCTAAAATGGGTGATAATTCAAAAGCGAATTCCTTCCAAACAACATTAGGGATTACATCAGGGCCAGGCGATTTCCTAATCTTCAGGTCACAGAGAGATTTATATACATTATGTTCTGAGATGTATAAGTGTTCCGGCACTGGGCCCAATGGCAGTGAGAATGATTGTATAGGTTGAAAGTGTGAAGTTATACTGTGCAAGAAATCGTTGAACTTTCGAGCAAGTGTTAGGTTATCAGGAGTGTCAACATTAATTAGTTGTTTAGACCAGTCACATGTACTGGTAAAACCACCAAGATCCTTAATATCTTTCCACCAACGTGTACTACTTACGTCATTTAAACTATAAATCTTAGAATCATAATACTTTTTCCTACAAGATGAACATTCCCTTATTACTTTGTTTCTAAGTGACTTAAAAATAATGCTAAACTTTCCATGCATGGATAGAGCTCTCTGACGTCTACTGATCAATAGCTTAAGCGCAGGAGTAATCCAGGGTTTGTCTACCGATGCAAGTTTAACTCTCTTATGAGGAAAGAATCTCGTGACTAGGCTCTCGGTAACGGCTTCCGTAGCTCAGTTGTCAGAGCACTGCACTAGCATCGTAGGGTCGCGAGTTCAATTCCAGCCAGAAGGCCTTGAAGTTGCATTTTTCGCAACTGGTCCCGGTTTGGTCTTAAAATGTATGTATTCCAACACTCGAAATTTTCCTTCACCATAAATCCTTTCAACATGTAGTTTGATCGAGTGAAATGCCAAATATTACCTATAATATACCCAGAATCTTATCCTGGCATTACCACCATATATATACAGAACTCGTGACTAGGCTCTCGGCAACGGCTTCCGTAGCTCAGTCGGGTTCAATTCCAGTCGGAAGGCCTTGAAGTTGCATTTTTCGCAACTGGTCCCGGTTTGGTCTTAAAATGTATGTATTCCAACACTCGAAATTTTCCTTCACCATAAATCCTTTCAACATGTAGTTTGATCGAGTGAAATGCCAAATATTACCTATATATATATATATGGATAATGGATATATGGATATATACCTTTCTGCCAAACTGCTATTGACAGAAGCTTTGTTTAGAAATAAATGAGCAATGTCTTCATTGTGCTGATGCACCCCAAATAGGGTGAAACAGCTGTTGTCGCAGTTCACTTCAGTTAAAACTGTTTTAATACAGTACTGAGTTACATCCTTAGTTTGACTTCAAAATGGTGGGAAAATAGCTGTTTCTATCAACTTGGGGGGCCACATCTGTTGCAGTATTTAAAATGTTAATACTACAAAATGTATATTCAATACAGATGCTTTGAAAGAATAGTTCCAATTGTTTATAATACACCAGAAGCTCCTGCATGATGACTCTGCACAGTACAGAGAAGCAAAAGAAAAACTACATACAGTGTCAAGTACAGCTTGTATTCACTGTGTCATCAAGTTAGGAACAAAACTGATTAACAATAAAACCATACTGGATGAACAGATCAATTTTTTCAGGCAGAAAGATCCGACCCTGCCAACAAGAATCCACAATCTGTATGGCCTTTATAAAGCCATTGTGCACAAGGTAATATTTCATTGTTTAAGTTACTCTATTTCAAGTAGAAATCGTTTTTACATGGCTATGTTTTTGTTATGTTTTCCCAAAAACATCATACATGGGAGTATGTTGTCCTTCATTCTTCAAGAACATACATCTGACCAAATAGAATTTTAAGACGTGTGCATATTTTTAGATTTGATGACTACAGCTCTGGTGAAAACAACGAGATACCATCAGTTGCGTTGGACAAGTATAAAGCGTATTTAGACGAGATCTTTCTTCCATATGTTCCTAAAATTGTCCTACAAAGCTGCAATGCTGTCAAGGAACAGGCAGAAGGGTTTGGAAATTTCTGTGCATGTCTTGGGAGGATTTCACAAGAAATAACTACACCTGATGAGGTACTTTTACATTTTAAATTAATGGCAAATAATCCAACTCTGCTCATTGTATATTTCAAATTGGCTTTCTAGCAATGGCAGAAATGTATTCGAAATTGTGTGCCAACAAGGTCTGGACATGTTATGTATATCATCCTACCAGAAGTGTCGACACTCATGAAACAGAGAATTAGCCAATACGTCATTCAACCTGACAAAGTTAATGAAGGCAATAAGTGAACAGGAAGGGACATCAATTGAACATTCAGGAATCTTTGGAGGCACCCAACGTCGTCGTATCAAAATTCCAAGGAGAATTGTGAATAAAGACACCCTTGAGCTTATTGATGAAGGTACAACATACGGTGTTGGTACAGTAACATATTACAATAACATATTACATAAAATGTAACTTATTTTTAATTTACTAGCATTTGGTAAAGATATTGGACAGAATGATAATGAAAATGACACCAATGGAAAGGAGAAGGAAAATCGAAAGGAGACAGAAAATGCAAAGGAAGATGCAAAGGAAGGAGACCAGCAGACAACAAAAAGAAACTGTCTGCCAAGGAACAGCATAATAGGAAGCTCTGGCTACTGAAAAAATTAAGAGCACTACTGCTGAAGCAACAATCACCAACTTGCACTGTGAACTATCACGAAGAGAGAAAGTGGAAGGCCACAGAGGACGCACTGAATTCCACAATTTCCCAACTGCAGCAAAAGGTTGCAACAGCAGTAGTTGAACATTCAGCCATACAAACCACTGCAGCAAGTTCATTTTCACAGCTAATATGCAATGCAGCTGGTGATCATACATTGAAATTTGTGTTCTAATTTTACTTTATTCAATGCTTTATCTATATTTTACTGGGCTTAATGTACTATTTAAAAAACGAGCAGCAGTGTTTTATATCTGATAAAACACGTGATGCGAGTTTTTTTGAATGGCTTCAAAAACTGTGAATGAGAAACATGGATTTTAAATAGAAAATAAAATCTCTAGGGAATAGCAACTTGGTTGTCCTCTACCAAAAATTTGAATATGAATTTTAAATGCCGAGGCATGGTAATGCCGAAGCCTACATTTTCGGCAGCGTTTGTCTTTGATATGCCTCCAAAGCGAAGATTTCGATAACCAAAAAACGAAGAGCAAGAAAAGCGTGTGAGTACTATTTTAGGACCTCCAAGGAATATAACAGAGAGGGCGAACAGTGATTTGAAAGAAGAATGTAAGGATTTAAGACTTCAGTTTGGCTGATTTTAGATTTGACGTTCCCGACGAAATGTTGAGTAATTTCCCGATGCGTGCGAGTGAAGGTGAGAGGGTATCAAATGTTAACACGAACATGTCGAGTTGTGTGTTCAATAATTGTACTTTCAATTTTGCTGAAAAGTGATTCTTGTAAAGAGCTAGATCGTGGTAGTTCTTAAATTTGAATGTTGTGTGAGAATTATCATTATGTGTTGAAACTATAATTATGTTAATGTAAAATACGATCTTTATACAAAAAATCTTTATATAAAAATCTTTATATAAAAAATCTTTATATAAAAATCTTTATATAAAAAATCTTTATATGAAAATCTTTATTCACGAGAAGTATTGTGTTTCTGCATGAATAAGTGTGCTTTAGCTATTATAAAGACGCATGCATGTGACTAATTTCGTAGCAGCAATTGGATAGTTGGTTTATGAATCATTAATGAGTTTTTGAAGATTACACAAATAAATTAATTACAGGTTTTCTGTTTGGCGATCGTAATGACTGAAAGCTTGTTCTTAAATAAAAGCTTTAAACTGGTTTATACCTTCTCGTTCATAATGGTTGTGAATTTCATGGATTACCTTTCCTCAACAAGTATTTTGTTAAAAATATATTTGCAATAGCACCATGCAAAATTTCAACCAATTACAGTACTGTACATAACCAGCTGAGATGCCTACACAATCTCTTCACATTTTTTGGCAAAACAGGCTGTTTCCCAACTTTGTACAAAACTCAGTGTATGCATTTCTTCGTTTTACCATTCTGTGAAAGAACATATGGTGTGCATAGGGCATAGCTACCATGATCCTCTTTAGCCGGCTGGCCCAAACATTGACTTGTTCAGCTGCCATTGTGTTGAAGTCATCAGATAAGATGTTGTCAGGGTCATACTTAATCTTGCATGACGGATCCTTGTGATTCTGTAAATGCAAGGGATCACATTTTGTCAAAAGGAGCAGGGAGAGGTAAATCTTTGCGGGAAGCACAAAGTGCGTTCCCGGCTTATATATGCGGTGCAAAGTTGGCAACTTTCTGAGGTACAAATCCAGCAGCTCTCTGTTGTCTGGAACCGAATGGTGAGGAACATGGTCCGTGGAGGGTATGCAAGGAATAACCCAGACGACGAATCGGATCATGCGCTGAAAATTTCCAACGAGAAGCTGTTCGAGATTGCTGGGGTGCCTACGATGCGCGAGTTCATCAAGCGACAGCAGCTTCAGTACGCTAGCCACGTGACTAGAATGAGAAACGATTCCTGGCAGAAAATAACGATGTTTATAACAAATGAGCGCGGGTCTGGTGGAGATCTGCCTGAGGAGATATGCAAATTACCTTGGTGGAATTGATATAGGTCAAATGCTCAGACTTATGCAGCAGCAAAAGGAGATATGCCAAGAACTGGAGATGCGATTTGGTAACGCATCGAAAGGTTCAGCCAAAAATCGATAATTATGATGATGATAATGAGTTAGATGTCACATGTATCCTTCATGGTCTGACACACTTCTTCATCACTCTTTCCACTGTTCTTCAATTCAAGAAACTTATTGTACAACCACACAATCGTGAATCGTGATCATAAATGCTTGGGTTGCTGACTCTGACCTACAATGAAATATTCACTGGTGTGTATACAGTACAGTCTGTAAGTATAACCATTATGATCCATGGTTCTACCATTCAAATTATTTGTAATAACCATTCACTATAATTGTACCAAATAATACTTATAAAAGCTACCATGTTAAAATGGAAATAATTAAAGTGAAATCTTGTTTTGTACTATTTCTTACTTATATAGGGGCTGCATGTAGTCAATGTGCCCCCCACCTAAAGCTATTATAAACTAGACCACTTTTTCAGACGTGTTTTCCCAACTGTATCTTTGTTACACGTGACCACTTCAGTTGATTCACAGTCTTCCAACAATTTTAAATTTCAAAAGAAACATTTAAGATTATAATTAATATGTATACAATCATATTAATATGTATACAATAATTTTGAGTGCTTTTTGGAAAAAAACATGCACAAGTGAGTTTTTAAAAGGCTTTCAAAATAGCACAAGTCTGAAGAACCTTGCAAGTGCCTTTTTTCTAATTGCTGGCACAACCAGCTGTTGTGGTCTAGTGGTTACCACACATGTCTATAAGCTGGGAGACACAGGTTCATATCCTGGGTCGGACCTCCACTCAGGGTCTTAAAAATAATCGAGGAGAAAGTGCTGCCTTTGCAATAATATCAGCAAATGGTAAGACTTTCGGGTCTTCTCGGATAACGACCTTACATCGTAGGCCCTCGGAACCCCTATCAATTGGGCTTCTAGCCTGTTGGGGTATTCCGTTCACCAAAGAGTGAGAAATCTAATAAACCATGCTATTACCTATTAATAATAATTTATACATGAAAAAATTTAACAGAAGTGAAAATTAGAATAACAAAAATAAATACATAAAATGAATAAATACAGTAATCTACCAACATATTTATTATGGTAATACACAGCTAGGTAATCCAACAAGTATGTTCACAGCTTGATATACTGCTACATTGTCTTCACTTGTATCAGGTATTTCAAACTCAATATCTTCCAGCACATCAGTGTGGTCTGTATAAATTTCAGAGAAAGTATGAAATTATGCAACAATCCTTTGATTTGTGTGTAAAATGTAGGTTTTTGACATTCCTTATATACATGATGAGAGATGTAAATATTTGAAATAAAAATGTTCTCAAATAATTAATGTAGTCTTATGTTTGGCGAAATAGTCATAATACAATAAGAGTGTAACACAAATGGTATTTCCCCCCCAAATACCCCTAGCAGATAAAATTTAAGAATACTGCTGTCATTACCGGTAGCCAATCAGGAGTACCTGTAAGTAAAACTGTGAAATGACAAGAATAATACATGAAATATAACGAATATACACTGTAAGCATCAATGAACAGTCCATACACCACATGCACACATCATTATGTACAAGTACACTGTCACATTTATTTACCTGTTATGTTTCTATATGTTTCTGCAATAGTCACCATGAAATGTCTGTCACGGAATGCAGACCGGTAATCTGGATTTCTTGGACAAACCTTTGGATAACGTATTTAGTTTTCATAACCTACAATAGTTACAGGTACTGGAAACATACAATGTGCGTAACACAACTTCCAGTTTCCATCAAGTACATATCTTGCCACAACCTAAATAGATAAAATTACAATTTTTCCACTGGACAAATGGCATACAGCAAATATTATGATAAAAAATATCTGTTATATGTAATAAGACCGGGTCTTTGTTCTGAAGGATATCATTTCAATTAACAAATACCAAAACATAACACCCTAACAAAAACGTCTATAGGCCTGCTGCCTATAGGCAACCTATAGGCTTCTATAGGCAATTGGCACATTTTCTATAGGTGGGTCAGCTCAGTGTACTGGAACATAGAATATTGCATCATTGAAATGTTGGGTTTAGAAGTAGAGTTAGTATTTCTCTATTTCAGATTTAGCACTAGAGTTTTATTTGGGTTATGGTTAAGGTTTTTTGGATCCTGAAAAAGTCACTTTGATGAGGCATATGACGTAGTCTGTCCATTGTTTACCGGTACATGATGATCATGTCTATAGGCTTCTATAGGCAATTGACACATACTGTTATCATATACCTTTACTCCTGCAACCTTGATGACACTCATGACCATATATTGTTGAATTTCTACTCTTTACAATGTGCTCAGCAGCAGCATCTTTTGAACCAGACAAATCATTGTCAGTTTTCTCCTTCGTAAATAACCACTTATTAGCTAAGCCCATATCCAAAAGCTCTTCATAAAGCTCACACTCCCAGAATCCCAGAATTTGCAGTTAAGTTCACCAGGAATATGGGTACAAAAATAAAGTATATATACATGTTTGGCAAAGTACTAGGGGCGCCGGAGCTACGGGGGCATCCGCGTGCCCTTTGCTATATCGTAATGCGATATCTTATACTTCCTTTTGAATTTATTTATCACTCTATGATAAAATTTATACTGCCCATATTCGGAAGCAAAAATATTTAAATTTTGCGAGCAAGATGCGTAATGAAAAGGAAGGAGCCCGAACTGATCGTCGCTGGTAATCGTGGTCGACGAGATGAGTCCGATGCATTATGCATGTAAAGATATAATTTCAAATGGAACATTTCCATTGCTGCTATAGACATGTCTAAAAATCCACGATGTTGCTCTAGACTGGAATTTTTGCAAGCAATTTTTTTAATTATACTTGGCATTCTTGTTAATAAACTTGTAAGAATAGATGCTTCCCAAATGTGTATTACATATATCCACGTAGCAAACGTTTACTGTGACTCTGTGTGCATCTTTCAGTAACAGATATAAAATTAATAAAGATCGATAGACGACTTCTCCCACTAAATTAAAATTTCCTTTTGTGAAAGTGCCTTTTTGAGATTCTGCTTCCGGTGTCACAGGAAATTCGCCCCCCTCTCAATTTCGTTTTAAAATCAAAACTTCTCAAGAACATTGTTTATTAAATTTAATGTTTTACAAAAAAAATACTTAAATATATTCTTTGTGACCACTTTTTAACAATGAACGATGACTCACGCGTGCAAAAGAAAAATATGAACAAAAGGGTCTAGAATTTGAACATTGGTCTCTTCCACAGATCTCTAAAATAGGACTGGATCGGACCTTCCTATTGTGTGATGTTTTAACTTTATCTTATAATCGCTTTTTAATTCTCTGGGCTGTGCTTCCTATTCATGACGTCAGAAAAGAGTTCTTAAAATAACGATTTTGTCGTGGTGACAAAATTAAATATTGCTTTGGAAAATGCATTCATGGAGGTGAATAGCAATGTTGGATAGTTCTTAAAAGAAGTCTTCAAAACATAGCAAGAGTCAGAGTTAAGAAAAAAAGTGGAGAAAAACATTTAAACTAAAAAAGAATGATAATGCATTTCAGCAGATAATTTATCAACAAAACAGAGCGGTATTTATACGATAAATGTTGCATATGTCACCCCCATTAATGAAGTGACGCTATATTTAACAACATACTAAAAACAAAACCCATGCACATTAGGAGAAAGATATTTTACAATTGTTGAGTCACAACAATGGCTCGCTTCGACATTGCCGTTTTGGCTGCTGACGAGTGGAAATAGTTTTATTTCGAATGACATAAGACACGTGTTGGGACGAATTTCTTGGAATATATAGCAGTTGATTGTCTCGACGATGAAGCTTTGGCAGAGTTTGACAAATTTGATGAGCAAGTCTGTCTGCAACTCAATTCCAATTGGCAGTCTGGAAATCTGGTCACAAGAGCAACTAAAGAACATGTCCTGCACTGGACGGTAATATACATCGCTTACCAGTACACCAGAAGAGCTCTATTTGAAGCCTATGGTCCAATCTCAAAGGATCCCGAAGAGGTATGTGACGTATGCCATCAAGTTGAACGAGTACTTCAAGAAACAAAAGGAAATCATTGAAGGTTAGTTTTCAATTCGTACTCGTAATCTTAGTTATAACTATGAGCATATTTGATTTTCATAGCACTTGAGAGTGCCAGTGGAAAACACCACAAAGCGAATGCAAATAGTGCAGAAAATACTCGACTATGATGGTGCAATTGTGGTTTCCAACTTGTTGAGAGAGATTCAGCTCCGTATCTAGGCAAACACCAATGGAGGTCAAAGACAGTATGTCAACACTGGAAAGCGATTCTCTGTGCTATGTTATTAAAACTGATAACACAGTAGCGTTTCTCAAAGAGGTTCCAGAACGAGTTGACGAATCTTTTGATAATAAAGCATAATGGGTTATCCATCTAACTATAAAAAATCATTTTTTTTAAACGAACACAGATATCACAAATAGATATCACAAAAGGTTAATTGCTGGTAAGTGTTGAAATGAGAAGAAGAAGTTATAAATATTATTTTGAACCTTGAATCAGAATGAAGATCAACAGAATAGTATATCCACGGTTAGTACAAGAAACAAAATAATTTGATAGTAAAACTCCAGTACAAACCAGGTTAATTTAAATTTTAAGGTGAGAGCTCCTCAAAATGCAGCCGTGTGGTGCTTACAATCCTGAATTTATGGAGAGGTGTTGGACTCTGCAATGGTGCTACAGGAACTACCATTGATATAATTTATGAAGACAATCATCAACCACCAGACTTGCCTATTGCTGTTATCATTCAGTTCGATGGCTACACTGGCTACTCTGTCACTGATATACTACCATCCTGTGTACCAATATGCCAAGTTACTGTAACATCACAATCATTAAATGGATTTCATGAGGCAGCAGCTACCTCGCCTAGGCCTTAACAATCTACAAGAGTTGGGGTCTCACTTTGTCAAAAGTATGGTAAGACCTTGGTAAATCGGAAAGAACCCCTGGAGTATCATACGTTGCCATTAGAAGAGTCAAGTCACTGTCATTTTGCATCATTGAACCAAGGACCTTTTAAAGATTGAATATTTCTCAATTATTCAGGTCAATAAAGTAGACAAAGGAAATGGAACAAAGACCACAAAAATTATCACAGACCCCAGAAATTCTGGGTGTCATGTGACCAGCCGATCCCAGGGCCATTTTCGCCGAACTTCCACCGTGGAGGCAAAATGCCCTAGGAACGAGGTTGCCCATCGATCCAAACTTTAAGCTTCAACACAGGTACATTGCTCCTCTTTCATCTATCCATTTAACTTTTACTGAGTCATTCCATTGTGTGTACTTCCAACGATTTAGGCTACTATATATTAATATAGTATAAAAAGTTAAGCAAATCTCTAACTACATTTACACGTTTTACCCTTTTACCTTCGGAAACAATCACAAACAAAGAAATGGAACAAGACGATAATCAAGGTAACAACTTCATGCTTTTTCTCGCCTTTTACACATTTGCTCTGTGTGTAGACAAAGTTTAATTTATTAGAGTATTTACTTCACTTGATGGAATCTGCAATCTTTCTCTATAATCACCATTGTAGATTTATCTTTTCACTGACTTTTATGCACCTTTCACTCCATTTACCATGTTTCTATTGCATTTCTCTTTTGTAGATCGTAGTATAAAAGAAGATCTTCAATCTGACATTAAAGGCTACATACACAATGTATTGCTTTGATCCCAGCCCAAGCACACAACAACAGTTCACAAAAGCTTTTGAAAGTTGGTCTTCAGAAGTGACGTCAAAGTAGGGACGATTGTGAAAAGCGCAAAGTGGTTTATGTAGTGAAACACGAAGGTTCTTTCGAAAATCACCCGATTTTTTACAAAATAGTCATTCAAAGTTACTTGAAAATAGGCAGCAACACGACTTCTTCATTGTCCATGGATTACGGTCAAACAAATGCAGAATTGATGGAGATCGAAGGGGAAACATGCCTAATCGTTGAACAAGCCATACACTATGAAGACTGTGTTCGCCCATATGAAGAACCTGTTGCTAATGAGGAATGGATTCCCCAGTATAAATGCCGCAGAGGAATGCTTGTAAACCCTCTCCCCAAATATTCGCTTCTTTGCTGATCAACTTTTCATTAACTTTAGTACTATTCTTTTAAAGGTGTAAATGTGGCAACTGCAGTACTGAATACCTTCAAAACCCAAAAGAATGTCAGTGCTGTGTATAAATTGACTGCTGTGTATAAATTGACTCCTGTGTTAAAGCCCTAAGAACCAAACAGGTTCTTGTAGTTGTTCTTTCTCCAAAGTGCATTACTTTGCATCCAGGGGTATGGTCCCTTCGCCTTGCTGCACGGAAATTCAGGAAAATTGATAAGACGAAATATGAACAAACGGAAGTTCATGATATACAGCCTAGTCAGGCTTTCACTTAAAATACACGAAATTAACACTGATGAACAAATGCACTTATTTCCTTGGTGGAGGACAAATACTTAATTATAGAATTTCATTGATTATTCGGTCTGCTGAATGTTGGAGCCTTGCAGTTGTTCTCCAGATTGGCTATTTTTACAATATTATGTGCAAGAGGTATATATTGACATTGTGAAAGCAGATTACCATAATAGAATAAATTTTACAGATTTTTTACAGACACAACTTTTAATGAGTAATTTGTGCACATGTTTTCATAACATAATATATGGCCTAGTAAAACTGACATTAAGGAACAAACTGAACAGCATATTTGTCATTGAAATTTTGACGTTTGATATTTTTCTAAGTTTACACATTCGATATTTTTCCTGAGCAAACTGTTTTATGATAGCAGAAATGTCTATTTCTTGAAGAACCTCATTTTCAATGGTCATCAGAGTAAGTTTATTTAGCCTGTCTTTGCCGATGGTGCTTCTTAATTCATTCTTTATCCTTTTTAATTTCGAAAATGAACGCTCTCCACTGCAGTAAACATGAGTGACAGATAAATGGGTTGTTGTGTTGTGTAGCAGAGCACAGAAGACATCACAGATAATATTCTGCTGATTATCACGATTATATTACCGCTCATATTGACCACCATATATTACATACTCCACAAACACATGTTTGTCAGAGTAACAATGGCGCGAAAACGTTTATCGCGAATGTCCAGAGTGCCAGAGAAAATAATAATTTATACTCTGGCAGCCAGAGTATGAACGCAAATTCCTTAGTGCCAGTTTGCTAGAGAAAATAATTAACTCTTGGAGCCGGAGTATGAATGCAAATGTCCTCAGTGCCAGTTTGACAGAGAAAATAATTAATACTCAGTCTCTGGCAGCCAGAGCGTAACCAGCTGCTGTGGTCTAGTGGTTACCACGCATGTCTATAAGCTGGGAGACGCAGGTTCAAATCCTGGATCGGACTTCCACGCAGGGTCTTAAAAATAATTGAGGAGAAAGTGCTACTTTGGCAACAATACCAGCAAATGGTAAGACTTTCGGGTCCTCTCAGATAACGACCTTAAATCGTAGGCCCTCGGAACCCCTATAATTGGGCTTCTAAGCCTGTCGGGTATTCTGTTCACCTAAGAGTGATAATCTAATAAACTAAACTAAACCAGAGTATGAACGCAAATGTCCTAATAGTGCCAGATCGCCAGTTTGCCAGAGAAAATAATTAATACTCGGTCTCTGGCAGCCAGAGCGTGCTAGAGTATGAATGCGTCCTTAGTGCTAGAGCGCCAGTTTGCCAGAAAAAATAATTAATCTGGCAGCCAGATCGCCAGAGTATGAATGCGAATGTGGCTGACGTTTCATATAAGTATCCCGAATTTAAAACAGTCGTAACCCCAAACTTAACCCTAATGCTAACCCCAACACCTAATGCTAACCCCAACACCTAATACTAACCCTAACTCTTACGATAATACTTTATTTTAGAAATAACAGCTGATTTTAATTTCGAATTTTACTACCGATAGTCTGTGACGTCATTTCGGGATTTACATGAAACTTCACCTGCAAATTTCCTTAGTGACAATTTGCCAGAGAAACTAATTAACACTCTGGCATCCAGAGCGCCAGAGTATGAACGCAAATGTCCTTACTGCCAGAGCGTCAATTTGCCAGGCTGTTCACTACATTTAATCAATTGAGTTATTTTAAATTCTCCCACTCCTGCATGTTCGAAGGCTGAGTTGCGCATGTAATAAACTAACTAATTGCAAACAAATTCACATTTGCGTCTGAAAGTTCTTGCTAATTGAGTAATTGGATCTGTTCATATAGCCACTGGGTGTGTGGTGTGCAGATTGACATGGCCCAAAATATGAATTTTATCACCGCGAGCCTTGTGTGGGTGTCTGTTGGTTCATGTCATAAGGCCTGTTTCAAACGTCGAACTTTTCATGTGTCAAACCTAATGCACCAGTCGATGTAAACCCCCGCCCTCCCAACCCCGGGGCTATGCCGGGATTAGCAGTTTATTAATGCCCCTATCAGCGGGGCATTTGCTTCGTTTAGAATGAATACCGGGGGTTTTGGCGGGGATTTGAAACCATGGATTTGATAGAAAAACCGCTGACCAATTTTTGACATGTGTCTTCGACGTTGAATGTGTGATATTTTCGATATTTTTTCATATTTTGGTCTTCTTTCGTTCACATATACCTTGGTAATTTTTTTGTTATATATTGTAATATTATTTAATACAAAATTGTATTAAAACAAATATTAAATAATATAGTGATATGAAAATTTAAATAACAATGCATGCGATATTCAATAATACAATATTCATGAAGTGATGATTTAAATTTTAATAGCACATACGAAGCTTTGTAGAATTTTTTATATAAATAGCTTTATATAGGCAAGAAAAGAAATCCATAAAGGGTGAACAGTAATTTGGATGTATGGTATTGGACAAGAATTGAGAAGGATTAAAACAAGTCATTCAAGTGCCCATTTGATTCCTTTCTTTTGTATCGGGCAAACCTGGCAAATCCGTCGTAGTGGCTGATTCATATTTCAATCTTGCTTTTGAAGCCTTAGCTAAGAAATAATTTAAGATATTTAACTAATATGTGCATATAATAAAGAACGTTTATAGTATAATCTGTCTGTTTGGTACTATATTGTAGTATTTAAATACATTTTATTTTGTTTCATCTTATGTAGCTTTTGAATACAATGTCAAATATATTAAGGCCATTTAAAGTATGGAATTGTTCCAGAACTGTGAAGAAGACTGTTGTGGCATCTTCATTAGAAATGTTGATTGAGAAAGGTTGGTTTTTCATTTGCTACTGTATTTTACTATTTTTAAATTTATTCGCTCATCAATGTAAATATAACCAAGGTTGGGAATAGCAGTTGAGTACAGTTATATTTTATATATGTTCAATAATATAATTTAATGTTTCATTGAAAATTCCCCATGTGCAGATCCTTATTGATTTTATTGATTACCTTAGAATTTATATTTATACCTTAATAGAACAGCACCCAACCTGTGACCTATAAATGTATAAGACATGACTTGCTGTACATGTTGGGTATTTTTTTTGTTGAGTAATAATTTTAATGATTATTCTATTAAAGGTACTGAGAAGTTAGAGCTTAAAAAGAAGAATGAGGTAAACGTAGTACTTGATGAGGATGGCTCGGAAGTTGACAAAGAATACTTTGCATTCCTTTCACAAAATGCAGTATTGCAGCTGCTAGCCATTGATGAGAAATGGGAAAGTGCTAAAGGTATATAAAATACAGTGAAAAATATTTAGAACAGTAGTTGTCTCTATCCCATTTCATTTAAATACTGTAGTATGTATTTACCTAGAATTTTGTCAAGTGGGGTTCCCTAACTATGGTCAAAGTGAAAAATACAACATGAATTAAATGTTTCCAGTCAGTGAAACAAATTGTTTTGCAAGTTGTAAATACCTTTGGTGCACATTCACTGGCATGAAAGTGAACTTTACTGCACATGCAGCATTTAATACTGTTTAATTTTTTTTATTCCAGTGACAAAAGATCAGTCATTGAAGATTGCAGTGAGTGATGTGTCAAATGTGAAATCCCGACAGAAGACTCTCACTAGTACTGGAGCACTTGGGCCACCATTGTCGGTGAGTATTGAAAATTAGAATTACTATATTAAATTATCTTAATTTTATAAAATAGAGTGTAATATTGATTTTTCTGTCCATACCTCAAGTGATAATCTCACAATATAAATAATTTATCATGATAATCTTACATATGATTGCCACTAAATAATGGCATACAAGAGTTGGGTGAGCGTAGAGATATAAGCGAAATTTTATACCAAGCTTATAGGAGCTGCACTTATATTTGGAGTAATACGGCATTTTTAAAGTTGGAATAATTTTAGCTTAGATTTTAACAAATCTGTATCAGATTTAAAGATATTGATTAAACATTCATTGAATTTTACTTATGAATATCAATTATTAATGAGTTTGATAAATATTAATTGCAGGTTATCCGGCACAGGAATAAAAGGGCAGGGATGGTATGAATCATTCCTTGGGGTTGTTAGGTGTGCTGGCTAGCCTTTCTTGGATCCCATGCCAGGGGGAAAATATTTTCTTTGAAAACACTGTGGTCAAATTACATTTAAGTGATTTAACTGCACTTAAACATCAATTCATGCAGCTGTTAGGCATTACCTGTGCTTCGCAGCCTTCACGGTTAACAAATTCTATTAAAGAAAATTCAATTTCAAGGAAAACATTTTTATGCATGATCAAGGAAACCAAAATCAAACCAAAATCTTCTATTTACTCAATAAAAGTCAGAAATATTTTTGACATCACATCATCAATACAAGTTTAAATCTTGTAGTATAAGTGACTGATGGAAATGAAAGGACAACTAAACAGTATATTTCAAATACTTGATAAATATACATCCTGCTGCAGTATAAGTAACTTTAGTCCTGTATTTGGATAGTTTATAACACTGACTAAATGCTCTTGTTGCCCTAGAAGGTACATAGCATGAGGATAACTCCTGTAGTTTGGAAAATCACCATGCATGTTATGTTGTTCATTTATTGTGTTACAAATATATTTTGAGCACATTGCAGCTTGATGGGCCAGTTAATAGAGTACAGCAATAAATAGCTAGTTGATAATATTGTGTACTTTGCCAGTGGACATTGGTACGTTAAAAGAACGGGCAAAAATCTACTCACTCAAAAACCCAAATGAGAAGTTATATAATTACCACAAAGCAATAAATGAAGCTGCCTATCAAATAGCATTGGAAAACCCAATGATTGTAGGGGACAAAACAGAGTTAAATTTGATGGATATAGCTACCGAAAAAAGAAGTCAATATTAAAACAATTAAATCTTGACACACCTAAGCGAACCAAGATACAGAGCGATTTTCGTGCAAAAAGAGTGAAAGAAGTGAGTGAAGGTTGACAGAGGTTGATAAGCAAGTACAGCTGTGTACAAAACAACTGGATAGGTACAGCAATAGTCAAGAGTTTAGTTCAGCTATTGCCATCTCTGTAAAAATAGAAGGTTTGCAGCAAAGGAAAAGAAAGCTCCAAACAGAGCTTACAATGCTCCAGCATAAAGAAGCTAAATCTCAAAAGTACCAAAGTGGTAAAAAGTGTGTCGTTCTAGCGAGACTTGTTCGCAGCTGCACAGAAAGATAACATAAAAGAAGCACAAGCAACCACAGTGACGACAGTGGAAGATTGTGATGATTCCATATCTGCACTAAATGACGAGAATGATCAAACAAAGGAACAGAAAGATAAGACAAAAGAAGCAAGCACAGCGACGATAGTGGAAGATAGTGATGATTCCATTTCTGCTGGAAATTTCATGAATGATGAAACAACAGCCCAAGAAGAAAACACAAAAGAAGAAGAAGCGACCGCAGCGTCGACAATAAGAGATGGAGATGGTTTCATTTCTGCAGGAAATGTCGAAAATGGTGAAACAATGGTCCAAGAAGATGATGACACAATTGAAGCAGAAGCAACCGCGACATCAACAATGGGAGATAATAGCCAGATATCTTTTTTATTTCAACCAATGCTCTGAAACCGTTTGCATCTCCAAAGAATACTGATTCAGAGCATAGTAATGCAAAAACATTTGAGGGTAAACTGAATGACAGTTTACTATCCGCTTCGTTCAAGGAATGGAGGTGAAAGAACACCTTACTGATCTGGTTCAGTGTGAAGTTACAACAGGAGAAGCAATCACTGAAGAAATAAAATGTTCTCTAGAAGGAAACAGTATTCCTTTGAAACATTGCGTTGGGTGTTCATTTGATGGAACATCAAATATGCAGGGTCAGAATAAAGGAGTTGCAACTTGTATTCAAGAACTTGCACCAATGTCAATCAATGTGTATTGTGGAGCACATGGATCAAATTTAGTAATGAAAGCTTGCTGTCACTCTTCTATTCCTGCTGTAAATATATATGGCACAGATGCAAAGCCAGGTGAGCTGCAGAAATTACGTTCATTTCTGTACGGCAATGATCGAAAACGGAATCAAATATTTCAGGAAAATAAAAAGAAATGCACAGATAGCAAACTTCACCCTCTTCAGCTGGCAGGCACTCATACGATAAGATTCCTGTCACTTCATGATGCTACAGACAGAGTTCTGAAACTCTACAGAGTTGTTTCGGATACACTGCTACAGATATGAGAACACTCAATAATTTGATGCTAAAGTGCGATCTGAAGGCCTCCTCAACAGATTCAATTCATTTGCCACACTGCTATTGTTTGACGACCTGTTTGAAATTCTGGCAGAACTCAACTTAACTCTTCAGTCAAGACATATTGATTTACTGGTTGCTATATCTGTTGTGGACAGTGCAAGTGATAAACTCCAGCGCTTGAGAAACTCAGCCGCGCAAGATGTGATAGCCAAAGCAGAGAAGTGGGCAACAGAGTTGAAACTTCCATCAACAGAATTTGAAGATAAAAGAGTCCGTAGAAAGAAAAGGCATACACTGGATGAGGGTGTTGATGAAAGATCTGCCTCAGCAAAAGAGAACTGGGTAATAGAAGTATTTTACACAGCTGTAGACTCGGCAGTCAATGTCCTACATGAGAAATTCCATGTCATTGTTTCAGCCTCAAGGATTCAAGACAATGGAGACTACTGATAAGGACCTTTTGAAGCAGAATATAGAACCATTAATGAAAAATATCAAATGGACTCTGAGATTGTACTGAAAGAATTGCTTCATTTTTCAAGCATATGTATCAGTTTTCAAGCTGATATCTTGGATCCAAAGCAGGCAAGTTTCATTGGTGCATACAGATTCCTGAAGTCCAAGAACCTGGACTCTGTTTTCCCTCAATTGACAATAGTATATCGTGTTCTGTCCACTATCTCAAGCAGTTCTTCAGAGTGCGAAAGGGTCTTCAGTAAAATGAAGATAATAAAGGACAGACTGGCAAACAGATTGACACATAAAAATTTGAACCAAAGAATTCAGCTGGCAACAGAGCAAGAATTGATGTGGAACTTGAACAAAGAAGATATTATTCAAGAATATGCAGACAGTATAAGTTAGTAGATGCTAGATTCCCATTTACTGTGACAATAAATCATATAAATTGCTTAATTTATCAAATCATTTATGTCATGTAGCCTATAACTGAACTCACATTGCCATAGGCATATAGTGTGAAGTGGGACAAGTAATCACACACTGTAGTTTGTCAAACGCCCTCGACTGTCGCCAATGGGCATGGTCATTAATCATTGTAATCCATTTTGAACTTTACATTTGGAAGAATTAGAATAGACATTCCATGTACTTATGTTAACATCTAGCTTCAAACATGTTATAAAAAATTTAAAGTCAGGCGAAATGATCTAATTTTCACAACCCCAAATTTTGATTATTGATCCCCCACAATTTTATCCATCCGTCACTGGACCTGGGCCCCATCAGACCTTGCTCACTCGTTGTCCTTTTGAAGACCCCAGCACGTCCCTGTGAAAAACGTTATTTAAGCAAGTTGTGAAATTGCCATATCCATATATTTCTATATTTGGTTTACAATTTAAGGTTTTTGGGTTGTTTCTTATGTTATAATTATGATGTCCTATCTCATTCTTGGATGATTTTCAGTAGTGTACCATTATAAATTTATTAAAGAAAATAAAGAATTGTCTAAAAGTGTAAAGAACTTTACTTTTACAAGTTGTATTATGATGCAAAAATATGTACAAGAGTAACGTGAAAGATAACCCAACGATTCTTAGTCCTTCAGACAAAACAGTAATGGTATAAACTTCTTCATTAGTATGAAACATTTTATTTATACAGTGTCTGACAGTGTAACGTTGTTGATCAGTACATTAATGTTACTAGAATTTACTTTCGATGATCTAAAATGGAGGTTTTTTAGAGTTCAATGTTGTGGGAGAGGCATATATAGGGATAAGACGTTTGGCTATAATTTTAGTATGATTTGATTTCACTACAATATAAACTGGTTCTGTCTGTTTTCATTTATATTATTAATGCGAATAACGTCAATACATAATCCCTGTTGACCGGTAATAATGCGGTCTGACCAGTCACCTTGACCGGCATTGCATACAACATTATTTTAAGCCCCTGTCTGCTCAAATTGAAAATGAGCCCATGACCGGCGCTCGCCCATTTTAACGAGGACTGATAGTCGATAGACTGATACTCCTGTATGCAGTCCTGTGATTTTTTATGATACTTTTCATCTCAAGTGAACGTAAAAGGATATGATGTAGTAATCATGACAAGAAAGCAGAACAAGAACAAATCCTCTTATGCTTGTACTTGGTTATGGGGGACAGATGGAGCTGGTAAAGCTTTTACTGATTCAAAATTGCGTTACTTGGCTGCAAAAGGTTTTGGAAATTTTATATTAAATTCAGTGGTTACTTCAGTAATTACCCAGACTTCTGCATCTACACCATTTCTATAAATCCAGACATCTGTGAACCTGCTGTGAATTCTTACAACCAATCATCATCCTCACTTTGTTAGCCAAATCTCCTCAGCTACGGAATCGGTTTCTTCTTACACTGCATCTCCATAGGTAGAATTACCTACCTCGTCGCCTTCATAACACAGTCAATTAATACAGATTCCTGATGTAATTGGTTCATCTTCGACCACTGTCTTTGGAAGTCAATTACTTGCAACTTCAAATAATACTTCGTGTACAGCAGCCTGTCCCCTGTTTCTCTAGCACCTACATTTTCCCTGCAAGTGCATTCACAACAACCAAATCCTGTAGCCTTTGGGTGATGTGGATCAGAATTACATGGCCAATGCTTGTCAATATTTCGAGACCAATGTTGGAGTCCCAGTCAATCTCGAAGATGTCGTATTATGCATGTGCGATTTCCGTGACGAGCTTTCTTCGCCTCCTTCGTTTCTCAGTGCTAAAACCTTTTTAGAAAAGATCATCAACGATGGAAACGAAGATCCTTTTACGCTATTAATTAATCTGCAGCCAAATTTGCTGCCGATAATAAGGAACTATTCAAATTGTTAGTTCGAATATTCTGATGCTGGATCACAAGTTTGTATAAAGATTATTTATCCGATAATGCAGAGGAGTTGCATATGACCAACAGGAACTTCTTATACCACAGGAAAACTCCAACTCTTTTTAACACAGGAATACTGGAGTTACTTAATAAGCACTTTCAACGTTGGAAACTGGCTTGAAATTGACAATGGTCAAAGATGCCTTGGTTCTCAGATTGTGTTTCACCTATACTAATTATTTGCATCCGAAGTGGGAAAGCGAGTTTGTAAACAAAAAGAAAGTGAACCGATCTGTGCGTACATGTGCGCACACGTGTGTACGTATGCATTCACTATACCTTCATCATATAAAACTTTTTTTGTCAAGTACATCTGCCAAACCATTCCTCATGCATAAACTTGGAGTCAGTTGAAAATGATCTTCCTTCAAGTTCTCGCAGAAGTTATTCTTTTGATCCCAGCTATAAGAATCTTTCCAATGAGACCAAAAGATGTTCTTGGCATTTCGTGTCAAACATCTCATTGTTCCATGCACAGAACTCTTCTCAAATTAAATTGTGCTAATAAAAAAAACATCAGTGTCATATTGATTATAATTCGAACTAATTCTAAACAATGTTCCACGTGTGCACATTACCTTGCAGTTCATTATAAACATAGGAACCCCATCAACATGTTATATCCAACAAAGTTTAGGTCACTGGGATTGCAGTTGGCAAAATGATCTTGATGAACTGTTGGTTCGAATCTCCACCATACTACATAATAAATGCTACATAAATGGCAGAAAATCCATGTAAAGACATGAATGTAAATATTAATGGACATGTAAAGCATGTATCCAGTGGGGTGGATTTTGAATGATAATAACACCAAGCCAATAAAATAAGAGTATATAAAAGTATATATTTTCTGAAAAGATATGTTTTAGGCTTTCAGAAGATTAGCTGAGCTATGTATAGCTGCTGTTAATCTCAATCTGTGTGAAAAGTGAATGTTTGTTAGCCGTTACCATTCCTGGCCACGCTGTGTCATGCGACCACAAGGTAGATTTTTTGTTCTTGTGAGTTCTTATAAGACAGTATAAATTAATAATGCATTGTTTTATTTACCTATGACATTTAGGCATTCCTGACTTCGACTCCTAGTAAACAATATATTTAGAATGGTGACATCATGCATGATTTCCGTATGTTATATGATCGTCTTGATACGTGGTTTAGATTGTTATCGAGTGGAACAGGGCAACAAACGACAGCGTCTTAATTCAAGGGACACTATATAAACCTCAATCTTTTTGACAACGGTGACATCCTGCATTCCCGTTCGTTAGTTCAATTTGAAATGATGACCGCTCAACCGCTAGATAAGTCAGCAAATATTAAAAACGTGAAGTTCGATTTGGCAAAAGTGTCGCTTGAATGGAAAATATAACTTTGAGGCTTGCTCGTTTCGAGTAAATGTTGTTCGAATTAGATGTATGCCGCTCAAATCGTCATATTGAATAAAGAAAAAAAGTTGAAAAAAGTAGGAAAAAAAGTTGCGTTGTTAGAAAAAGAGTTGTCGTAAGAAAAAAAGTTGTTGTGTGAAAGTGTTTTGTCAAGTTCAAAATAAATATGTTGACCTGACACTTGTGGGCCATCGAGTTTGCAAGCAAATCAAACTGTGATGCTAGCAAAATAGGTTTAGTGTCTGGCCAATATAGTTTATTTGTTAATATTAAATGCATAAAATCTTCAACCTAATTTGACGTCTCATATCAGGCTTCTCTCACTGCATAATTAGAGCCAACGGCGGCCATTGCTAACGGACCAAAGTCGCAGTAAATCTGTAGGTAGGCGATGAATCGTTTTACCCAATAATTTGAAAAATGTTTTCTGGTCCTCTTAAAAGTAATATTATTTTATTTTGTCGATATTTTGTCAATGTCGATGGTATTTAACAACATGCAATATACTGGCTGACGTTTCATATAAATATCCCGAATTTAAAACGTAGTCCTAACCCTAACCCAATATATAGTATAAATAGTATTAATTTAGCATTTTAATAAAATGAATGTTCTCGGTGTAATTCTCTCAGTGTTAGCCTTTGTTACGGAGGAAAATTATTTATGTGCTAGTTGAACCATGTATATTTTTTGGACAATCAGTCACATTCTTGTGGCCTTTCATAAGTTGCTTGCAAACTACACAATGTGGCTTTGACCTTGCAGAGGCATTCCTTGGTTGTGTTGAAGGAACAGGTGTAGACTATAAAACAAATGAGACAAATTGGGTAGGCAGTAGGCTATAACAATGCAATTGCCCATTCTTCTCTTAAGCATGACCACTGTTAGAAACAATGAATGGTATACATACAGTATATATTATACATGTATGTACAGTATATTGGGTGAAGTTTCATATAAATCCCTAAATGACGTGATACTATCGGTAGTAAAATTCGAAATTAAAAATATTATTTCTAAAATAAAGCGTTATCATAAGAGTTAGGGTTAGTATTTGGTGTAAGGTTAGGATTAGGCTAAAATTTTCAAGATAAAAGTGAATCTGGCTGAGAAAATCTAACTTAAAGGTTTCATAAACTTTAAGTTAGATTTTCTCAGCCAGATTCACTTTTATGTTGAAAATTTTAGTAAAACACTGAACTAGCCTAACCCGTTATATATATATTGTAATCTCTTCTATAGGTCGTAAATTTACAGGACATAAAATCCGGTAACAGAGAGTTGCGTATTCATGAGAAAAGGAGTGGTGACTATCAACAACAGGTGAGCAGTCATCATGCATGATGAAACGATTGTTTAGAAGGTTAATAGCATGCAGCAATTTGAATGGCACCATATATATCAATGACAATGTATAATCCTCACATTTAGGTAAAATGTAAAAGAAAGGGGCAAAGTGAAAAAAGAAAACCTGGCAAATTTACCTCCTAATATTTGTTTGAAAAGTGAACACAGTAGCAGTTCAAGCAGCGAGAGCGTTTCTTCGACTGACAAGCAACATGTAGTACACCGTGGTAAATACTGTGCGGACATGTGGGTAAATGTACCTATAGATGTCAGTCTAACTACCTGACGCTATCGATGGTCTAGTCGCTTTTGAATTGATTGGATCAGACAATCTGTTTGCAGATTTGAAAGATGGAAGGAAATGGAAAAAGCTGTCCTTCACAGTGTAAAGGGCACACACAGGTGCGATATGCAGACTAAAGGATCTTACTAGTGCACACATACGGATTGTCCTTACATGGTGCAATATGGAGTTACAAACACGACAGAGTTCGAACGTGTTGGGAGCAAATGTAAAGCTTGTGGACATACCGGTCAATTCGTTCCGTGTGCTCCACGACGTTATATTAGTTACGAAAATACAGCGTAAAAGTTTTTCGCACCGGAAATCATACTTGCCAGTCATCACTAAAAACATCTGGAAATATAGATAGGTTAAAGAAAATAGTCAAGGAAAATCCTACAATCAAGCCCACCGAGGTTCAATCGTCAATTATTTTTTGATTCATTTGGATTTGCAAACAAAGACCAATCAAAGAACAAACGAAAAAGCAAGTAGAGCCATATGGGCATAACTTTCAGGCTGTAGTGAACTTTAAAGAATATTGTGAAAAAAAGACAAATTCTATGTGTACAAAGTTAATGACAAACGGGGAAATCCTGATCAACCATCCTTCATATTTAAAACGAGCACTGAAAAATTAAAAATCGCTATCGCAGTGGACAGAACAGAAGGCTTTTTAAGCTTAGAGTTCTGCTATTTTGATGGCAAACATAATCGTTGTTGTGGTTCGTTGAATCATTCTCTCCTTCTGAAGCTGAATTCCTCTAGCAATTATGGAAGCAGAAAGTGAAAATACAGAAAACGTTGAATTGTTTTTGGAAACTCTTCAACGAGCCAATTTCCAAATATTCAAATGATTCAAGTTCCTTTGATCAAGTGGGTTGGTGCACTGATATGGCTGGTACAGTAATTGCTGTACAGTCAATGCAGTCATGAGTGTCGGGTGTTTGTTATCGGTCTTCGCCATTCTGGTTATTTTTACCCCGTTTAGAGGCGTATATCTGGATCAAATCTATCGAAATGGCTTGATAACATCTTCGTGCACGTTGAATACGGTGGAAAAGCTGCTTACCGAGAAAGATAGGACGATTTTCAAGTTGTGGCATGTCACAAGACTGTTTGATTCACTGTGCCACGTCAACAATGGTATGCTCGCAGGATAGCAGCAAAGAAAAATAAAGCTTAGATGGCACAAGCTTCCATGTAGATATTATCCGAATTCAAATGCGAGCTTTCATCTACCACTAAATGGTGACCTAGTATTCAAGCTAAATCCTGGCCCTGGAAAACCAATAAATATTGTTACATCTCGCCCTCTGTATGGTAATTTGACACAAAGGGTAAATCCACTGAACCTTACCCAAGTCCCCAGAGAAAACACAAGCTGTGCCTTTGTGCATATTGATTTTGCTCTGCTAAATATACGGTCAATGAACAACAAAGCTTCTGCTCTTAAAGACCACATAGTGGATAATGATTTGGATATTCTTGCTCTGGTGGAGACTTGGCTAAATGGTACTGATGATTTTGTGATTGGTGAAGTGTGCCCTACGGGTTATTATTTTCACCATGTTCACCGAAAAAACTCCCGCGGTGGAGGTGTTGGCCTCTTATTAAAGAAACGTATTCAAATTATAAGACATAAGGGAATAAAGTTTAAGACTTTTGAATATATCGATGTTACTGAAAAATGCTCGAGTGGCTGTACAAAAATTATTACGATCTATAGACCACCCGCATCGAAGACAAACGGCTTGAACAGCATCATGTTTCTTGAGGAATTCTCTACTTTGTTAGAACAGTTCACCGACATCTCGGGCAATTTGCTTATAGTTGGTGACTTTAATTACCATCTCGATACATGTACAAACTCGGATACCATCCGTTTTCGAGATCTCCTTGAATCATTTAATCTACATCAACATACAAATGTGCCGACTCATAAACTTGGCCACATGTTGGATTTAATACTAACAAGGGCGGATGATCACCTGGTTACTGCAGTAAAGATAAAAGACCCTGTGCTCTCTGACCATTCCGCTGTCCATTGTAAACTACGCTTGAAGAAACCACCGGTAGAGAGAGTGGAAATTTATTATCGAAAACTACGATCGATCGATTTGGATAGTTTCAATGAGGACATTATGAAGTCAGGCCTTTTGTTGGATGACCACACAGATTTAACTGCTCTTATTACCAAATATGAGACAAGTTTAAATGATATACTGGATGCCCATGCCGCATTGAAACGGCGTATGGTAACACTTAGACCATCGGCAGTGTGGTATAATGAGACTATCAGTGAAGCGAAAAAAAAACGCAGAATGCTCGAGCGGCGTTGGGTGTTTCGAGGCTATGTATTGATAGGCAATTGTACGTTGATCAATGCAAAGCTGTAAACGACTTAATTAAAGATGCCAAATCTACCAACTACTCGGGGATTATCTCTGAGAATACGTCCAATCAAAAAGTTCTATTCGCAACAGTCGATAAATTATTACACCGAAATCCTGAAAAGTGCTATCCATCAGCCACTTCTAATTCTGAACTTGCTAATGCATTTGTGACATTTTTTCATGATAAAATTGTTAAAATAAGGAAGGAACTGTCTGTAGAGCTTATTCCTGCTCCCGATCTCCACTGCGAACAGTGCTTCCACTTTCAAGGAAATTTCCTTTTTGAAGGATATTTTGACCCCAAAAAGGAATTTTCAAGGAAGGAAAAAATTTAAGGAAATCTAAGGAAATTCAAGGAAATCTAAGGAAATATTGTAATCAGACAACGTTTGATAAATTCTTGCAGTTGTCGCATCAATTTCAATAAATAAGGTAAACGTAGTCTATTAAAAAGTCATAAAATGCAACCTCCTGGTCCTGCGGCCTGAGAACGTGAACATTTATATTACATGAAGTGCTAAAGCGACAAAAGCGTCTCGTCGGCAGCGACGGCAGGCTCGGCTGAGTCGGCTCGTTCTTGTCATAAATATTCAAATCATCAAATGACAAATGCAAATTAAACTGTTCAAACATGTCTCCGCCTTCGAGCCCGTATTAAAAATTTTAAATATGCATATGAATACAATAACGTCAGACTCAGAGTCAGACGGCTTTGAATCTGATCTTGCCAATCAAGATGAACCAACGGGAAAACCTGTAACTAAGTCTAAGAAGTACGAGCAAAAATTTTTAAATTCCTGGCTGACTGAAAGTGAATTCAAACACTGGCTTGAAAAGCGGGATGGTGCTTCCTACTGCAAACTATGTAATTGCTCGCTATCATGCGCCAAGACGGCCATAAAACGACATATGGAAAACAAGAAACACAAGAACTTGTGTAAAATAAAAGAGCAGGTAAATGCGCCTATACACTCTAAGTTAGGGACACAAGCAAATCCAGCAAGGATCGAGATAAAACTTTGTTCATTTATAGCAGAGAAAGACCTTCCAATCAGCATTGTGGAAGATCTTGTGCCCCTTCTACGAAATCTTTTTCCTACCGATTCAGCTCTCCGCGAAGTTAAGCTAGGGAAACAAAAGGCCACCAATATAATCCATCAAGTATTGGGTTTTCATGCCATGAAAGAAGGTGTCTATAAACTTAAAGAGAACAAGTTCTCATTGATTATCGACGAAACAACAGATAAGTCAACAACGTCACAGCTTGCCATACTCGGAGTCTATTTTAACAAACAAACATTTAGACTTGAAATAATTGTCATTGATCTTGTACCAATGTCAGATGGAGCTGCTGCGATGATCTACAAGGCCCTGCTAGAGAGTCTAAAAGAAAGAGGCATTCCAATGAAAAACGTAATTGGTTTCTGTGCTGATACGTGCAATGTGATGTTTGGTGTCAATCATTCAGTTGCCCAGATGCTCGTCAAAGATCATCCGTGGATTATACCCATTAAATGTTCCTGTCATTTGATTCATCTTTGCAGTTCGCATGCATCAAAGGTTTTCCCTAAAGCTGTGGAAGATATGTGCAGGAACATCTTTTCTCATTTCAGCATGTCCAGTAAAAGGTCTGAGGCATTCAAAGAGTTCCAGGAGTTTCTTGATTCGAAAGAGCTGAAAATCCTGCGTCCAGGTAATTAGCTGTTGGAAACTGCAAAGTTTAACTGTTTAAGATCGAAAACTATAAATTTAAATTTAAATTATTTTCCTCTTTTTATCTATTAAACTGTAGGTTATACTCGATGGTTATCTATGAAATCATGTGTGAAGAGAATCCTTGAGCAGTATACAGCCTTACAGCTTTACTTTACCAGTGTTGCAGTTGAAGATCCTACACATACGAATGATGCAATTCTCACAAGTTTAAACAACAAGTTCTTTGATGTCTACCTGGAGTTTATGGATTTCAACTTAGCTAGGCTCGTTTCGTTTAATCTGCTTTTCCAAAGTGAAATGCCACAGCTCCACCAGTTGCAAGGGGAAGTAGACAACCTTATCAAAGCCATGTGTTCTGATTTTATGGATGTGGTATATGTGCGAAGCACCGATGCATTGAAGATTGACCCATCCAGAAAAGACAAGCATTGTCCTCTGGATAAAGTTTATCTTGGCATTCTGGCAACAGCTACTATGTCTACCATCAAGGAAGAGCGTGGCAATGAAGATCCAGGTATTGCACTTGTTTATTCCCAGTGCCAGCAGTTCTTGATTGAGGCTGTGCAGCAAATCCAATCTCGATTTGGCGATTGCCACAAAGTAGCTGATCTGGTGTCTTGCATTCTGCCAAGTTGTGCCTACAACTTGAAGATTCCTTCATTGAGTGGCTTGTACAGAGAGATGCCTATCCTTAAAGAGGTGGCTGATCTGCAGGAAGTAGATAAGGAATGGAGAGGTCATTCTATGAATCCCAAGTTAAGCGAAGATCTCACCGCAGAAGAGTACTGGCAAGTTGTATTTAAACAAAAGAAATCGACAAATGAACTTGCCAGACCAAATTTGGTGAAAGTTATCAAAGTCTTGTTGTCCCTGCCATTCTCCAACGTAGCAGTAGAAAGGGTGTTTAGCCATAGATCTTGTTTAAAACAAGAAAGTTTACTTGCTCTATTAACAACAAAAATGACTGTTTTGAAATCCAACCACTTAAATGTGTCTGCAACTGTAAAGCTTAAGCCATCAAGGGATATGCTCAGTCTTCACAAGAATATGGTGACAAATGCTGACAATGATGAGGTTACCCAGATAAGGAAAGATTTCATGAAGGAAATTAATATGGAAGTAATGGGAATAACTAATAAGCATTATAACTGCTGTCTGCATGTCAGCATTCACTATTCAGTTCATTAATATAACTGATGTCTCAAGAATTAATAATGTACTTAACTTTTCTTATCACTGTAATGAGTTTTTACATTATTTTGTGTAAAGTGTGATTTGTGATTGTGAATTGTGAGACTGTGAAATATAGATGAAATATAGACATAGTATATATTGCATAATTAATACAATATAGTTAATCTGTTAATATCTGATATATCTAAGGTCACCGAAAAAGCTGTTGCTGTACAGCTGAAGGTAGGTAGGTAAAACTTTATTCAAACACTCATTAATAATTCATGAGGACAAAAGAAAATCACTACCGTATCGTGTCTTTAAATGTGATAAAGATTCGCCCTGATTTACATAAACTTTATCTTTGATTTTCTCGGCTTAGACAACATCGATTTTCAAAATTACTTCGCCAATGAACTTATCAAATGGGTCGTGTTTGAAGCCGTTTAATAAACTCGCAGCACGTGTTTTATCAGATCTAAAACACTCGGGCTACGCCCTCGTCTTTTATATCTGATAAAACACTGCTGCTCGTTTATTAAACAATACTTTAAACACGCTAGCCTCGTCAACACCAGCTGATTTCCACGAGGGGCGTCACACTATTTTATATATACATACATGCAAATAAGAATAAAATTAACACACAAAAGTTATATTATATGTACAAGTAATATGGGCATATGAATAAAATATAAGTCATTAAAATACTGAAATAAATAAAATATATATATATATTTGTTTACAAGAAGTAGGTTTGATCACAGCATCATATTTTAAGTCGGGCGTATCTTCCTCTTAAAACAATCAATCGTATCGGCCAATTTAGCTTCCCACGAAAGATCATTCCACAACATGGCAGCACTATATTTAAAACATTTCTTTAGAAATTCAGTTCTGGGCTTCGGAAGTGTTAGATCAGTATCACTATTTCTTAGGTTATATGTATCTTGTGAAACTCTCCTTTCACAAAAGGATTGTTTTAGACCCGGGGCAGTGTGATCATTGAGTATTTTGTAGATAAAAGCAGACTTTGTATAAAATCGCTTTGGCTTAACACGTCTGAGCACTTGCCTTCTTGCATATTGTCTCAATATGTTTTTCCCAGCTCAGTTTTTCGTCGATTTCTACCCCTAAACATTTATGAGAGGTAGTTCGAGAGACTGGTTCGTTATTCAATAAGACACAACTATCACCAACCTTATTATTAAGATTATATGATGATCCAATAAACATCAATTTCGATTTGGCAGGGTGATGTTGTAGCTTATTCTTGGCAAGCCAAGTTCGGATGTTGTTTAGGTCGGTATTTATATTTTCAACAAGCGTGCCAAAATCAGATGATGAAAATATTTGGGTATCATCTGCATAAAGGCATGGTGTTGTAGATTTCAGACATTTTGGCATGTCGTTAATGTATAATAAGAACAATAATGGACCCAGTGGAACTCCACATATTATTTTTCTTGGTAATGTGGCCTGTGTGAGGAGTTCAGACACGGTTTCAGAGTTTATAGCTATGCTATGGTGTATGGTAGTGAGACGTGGGCCATGACTGTGGAGCTGAATAATAGACTGGAGAGGACAGAGATGCAGATGGTGCGGTGGATGTGTGGCGTATCGCTGAGGGATAGAGTGTCTAGTGAGGAGCTGAGGGAAAGAATGGGTATTGAATCGGTGTCTGATGTGGTAAAGAGGAGCCGATTAAGGTGGCTGGGACATGTGCTGCGGAAAGATGATGGTGACTGGGTGAAGAGGTGTATGTCACTTGAGGTTGATGGTGCAAGAGGAAGAGGAAGGCCAAGGATGACATGGAGCCAGGTAGTGGAGATGGATATGAGAGAGAGTGGGCTGAAGAGGGAAGATGCACATGATCGTGGAAAGTGGAGGAAACTGTCGTGGGGAACCACCGGCCAACACCTGCGTAAGCGGGGAAAACGGCCGTAAAACGTCTGTTGTTGTTTTTGTTGTTGTGTGACCATTGACAAAGCACACTTGTTCTCTATTTGTCAAATAAGATTCGAACCATTTTAGTTCGAAACCAGTGACTCCAAATTGATTATTCATCTTGTTTAACAAAATCGTATGATTTATTGAGTCAAATGCTTTTCTGATGTCAAGGAATACAATGACGTTTAACATGCCATTATCCATACTCTCCAACCATTGATCGCACATTTGAATAAGTGCGTATACCGTCGCATGTTTTGGACGAAATCCCGATTGGAATTTCGATAGCATCGAGTTTTCGGTCAGATACTTATATATCTGGCCGAAGACTTCTTTCTCAAAAACCTTGCTTATTATGTGGAGGGATGACGGCTATCGATTGTTCACGAAGAAAGTTCTTCCGAAAGACTAGGTTGCATGCTGCGGCAATTGTCAGGCATTTTTCAAATGGGTCAATATCGGTGACACAACGAAACAGTTCGCAAAATTCAAGGCAGCAGCGTCCGATCGGCAATATTTCAGAATTTCCTCTTGAAAGTCGAAAACGTAGTTGTTGGCTGTCAGGTTATCATACCATTCGTAAAATTTAGTACGATCACCAGGAGACATTCCATCCGGATCATAATACCTTGCATCAGGAAGGGGACCTTGGTAATTCTGGTTGGTTTCGTGTTAAAGTGATGCGGGAAATAGCCTTTGGCAAGCTCGTTTAGGCCGAATGTTTTTGGAAAGTTTGCAAGTCTCATTGGGATAAAACATAGCGAGTCGACAAATTTGATATTTAAGAATAGTACATTGAGTGTTAAAAGTTTTGCCCCACGCATCACGCATGATTACTTTGGGTACTAAACCATTCTTATGTACATATTGGAGAATGAAGTATCCATCATAGCCTTGGAAATTATGCGCCATTACTACGCTGCGTAGTGAGTTTTGTTCTTGAAACAGCCATTCACAAAACTCGTCTTGAGTGTTCGGACCGCGAAACACCCACTCTTGACCGCTCTCGTTGTGAACAACGCATAGATTTGGTATGTGTTTCATGCATGCACTCAAAGTCGAAAAATAACAATTGGCTGTAACCACTCTCTCCGCCTTCGTCTTCATTATCTTCTCCCCCCACGTTATTTAATAAGTCCGTGTCTGATCTTGTTTCAGTATTAATTTTTCTTTTCTTTGCCGGTTGCATGTAACACTGATGATTGTCTGGATCGACGTATTGTTGACATGTTGTACAACGTACAAGACCGCAGTTATGGCTCTGGGCGAGTTCATTAGCCCTCTTTACCACTTGATTACAGTGTTGACACTTTACGATGGAAGCGCAAATAGGCAGCTTTTCGCCCACGATCGCTTTATGCCTATCGAAGCATTCTTGGCTTTTGAAGAACCGATTGCAATCGTTACAGTGTATCAGTTGGTAATCAGGCAGTTCTGTGTATGTATCTCCGCAAAGATGATCTTCGATTTTATCATAGCCTTTCTTGCAAACATGGCAATACTTCTTGCGAGCGAGGAATGCGGGCGTACTGGTCACCACATCATAGTGATTATCGTGGGCGTAGAGGTAAATACGTTTTGACGCTTCCGGACCAGAATAAATCAACGAGTTTAAGTGTTCCTTTGAGACAATGTTTATTTGACAGTCGCTCAAATAGGCTTGAAATTTTTTCACCTCTTCTATAGCGCACAGTCCTAGCAGAACGCTGGCTTTTTCGTGCAATTCATGAGCAAGGTCACCTTGTAGAGTGTTCTGCGAATTGCTTATGCGCTGATATTCATTATCAACTTTGGCTTTCGCGACGACAATGGCTCGAGCAAGACAAAGATCGTCTTTGTTCTGAATACGGACGGTGGCTCTTTTGTTTGAAAGCTACTTATATAGATTGGCTATCTTTCGCTTTCTTCCTGTCCCACCGTTTGGCATCTCGACATGGATTATATTAACTGTAATTGACTCGTCTGACTTAAACGCATCATTCGATTGGATTACTCTTTCGATTTCGGCCAAGATTCTTTCGACGGTTAATTTCTCACGAGACATAAACGGCAACGAAATAGGATACTCGAGTTGGGGAGAATGCACGATAAATCTAATTTGGTCATGCGTCGCAATTCCATCTGACTCTATAAGCTTTCAAACACTTTGTGTAGTTGTCTTAGAACATCATGCAAGCGTTGTACTTGCAAATCAACAAATTGGACTCGTGGTTTTAAACTTTTTCACGCGCACTTGCTTAACAGACTTAATAGTAAAGAACGGAACAGTTCTAGGTTTCTTACATGTTACTACACCATCTTCATCTTGAACTGGTCTCTTGCGACTGCCTTCTCCGGTCTGGATAGTCTCGGGCATTACTTCAGGTAAGTGTTCGAGGAAAGAATCATCGTTCCAATCGGCGTTGAACCATTCGAGAATAACTTCAGGGATCTCGATGGTAGAATAGCGAGGAAAGAATCGTCGTTCCAATCGTTATCGAACTCGGCGCGTTCTTCAGTCGACCAGCCAGTAAATAGATCTGCACATATCCCATGTCTCTCGACCTCTACGTCTCGTACTATATTGTTTGACAATATTATAACCCTTTGCCAAAGAGCGGCTTCTCAATGCCTTTCGTCAAAATCGAAAAACCATTCCAACACTTCAATCAATCTTCTCGATGGTTGTACACCCTCCCTTTGATAACATCAACAAGATCCATTTCTATCAAAGAAACACATATTAAATTTGGTTAAAATACTTAAAATACATAGTAAACGACATAATATAAATCATGTACACAACAAAATCTTACCTTCAATCAAACAAAACGTCGAAAATAATTCTCCAGGAGAAGCGAAAACACTATCAAAGACAGCAAACTGTAAAATCTATAGAGTATAGAACACTGTAGGAAAAGTAACAACTATACAAAGTCACCAGGTTTATATAGCCTATATTCACTACATAATTATAACCAATTACTTCCGTTCGTCACGCTATATCCGTTCGTTTATCTGTGAGTCATATGTGAGTCATATGTGAGTCACGGCGTTCGTCACGCTCAGCATGATGTGCATTTCTCGACCAATCAGCGCGCGGCGGCATCCCTTTGTTACGGTATATGAGGGTTATCTACTGAGGTCAGGCGTGCATTACCATATGTGCATAAAGTTAAACGTGAACCAGCGTTGGCTCCCTTCCAAGAAATTTCTCAGCGACAATCATCCATGAAAGCACATGAGGCAAAACGGGATTCCAAGGAAGAAACGTCGTTTAGAACGCGAGTTGCATGAACAAGGCGATGTCGATGAGGAAGTTCTGGAGGACGATGGTGACGACATGGCAGTTGAGTCGGCAAAGAAGGAAAAGAAACGAAAGCGCCTGAGCGCTTACGAAGTTGCAGAAACAATCATAAGCAAGGGACCTTTTAGCTTTTGCCAACATGGAGAGAGGTGAAGGGAAGACTGACTTGGCATAGTTTGTTATAAATCGGGGAAGCAAGGTCGTTAACGAACTCATCACAACAGCATGGGAGATGGAATCGGCACAGGAGACGCAAGAACGCAAACAGAAGGGTCGAATGGAACTTATTCGAGAAGCGCAGGAGGGAGAATGCATATGTGTATCGGAATTGCTTACAAGCAACGGCATTTCATGTGTCACTTTTGCCAAATTTGTGAAAGAGCTTTTGGAGAAAGGCCGGGAGAAATTTCGCAACATTATGTTGACAGGCACTGTGGCAAAACTTTCCTGTTGAATCCACTCAACAAGATTTACCACACTTTTACTAATCCTGCTTCAACGAGTTTTGCGTGGGTCGGAAAGTGGAGGTCGTGTTTTTAAATGATTTTAGATGGTCGCCGCAGATAATCGCGTGGCACAAGCTTCTCCTAATGTTTGAGGGTCAGTTGGTTCATTTGCCGGCGCCTAAATCTCACTTTTCCCAGGACACGGTGTTCGATAAGGACACTCCAATCTTCAGCACAAGCAAGCACCAACTCGTGTTTGTCAAAGGCGGCAGCGTTGATGAGAGAGAAACGGAGATGATGGCAGTGAGATGGAAAGTATTTAATTTCAACAGAGATCCCGCAGGCAGAACAAAATTCTTCAGCGTGCTTCGCTCGTTTAATCCTTGGTTAGAAACATTCAAAGGACCAATATTACTAAACTGACGGACGAACATGGTTTTACAAGTAGTCTTCTACCATTTTGGCATAAGTAACCATGGTCGAAATGCAAGCTTAAAGAAGTTAGAACAAGTAACCATGGCAAAATATATAAATTAGATTATCATTTCTTATTTTTATTTCATCGGTGGTTACTTGTGGTAACTTGTGGTAACTTGTGGTTACTTGTAGCGATTTGTAGATAAATACTTTGTTATTCGCATGCATAAAGTAGTCAGTGCACTGAAATTATTCATTTGTTTGCTATTCTTGTAGAAACCCTGTTCCTAAAATTTTAACGTTGTGTAACTTGAGCACGCAAACTATATTATGTAAATAATCCTTCAATTAATTATAATAGTGCTACTGAAGTTCTCCAATGAAAACGTCTGCGTGTGATTGCATGATGGTACCTTGTAAGTGAAACATATGGCTTGCTTTCATATTTAGCCTGCTACACCTTAGAAAAACAATGGCGGACAGCAGTTTAAGCGTACAAAACCAGCAAACAACATGTCATGATATGAGAAACAAAGTGTTTATTAATTATCAGTAAGACGGATTAGTTATATTAGTATTTGGTACGTCGTCCCTTTGTTTGAAGGACTTCTTTTATTCTGTTTGGCATACTAGCGATTGTTTTGTCTATATATTCTCGGGAAATTGACCAGATATTTAATTTAACTCTATTTACAAATTCATCCCATGTCTGGCGAATGATGTTTTTTTCCTTTACTTCTGCTTCCATACGTTTGTGCAATATGTGAAACATATTTTCTATTGGATTCAGGTCAGGCGATCTTGGTGGAATTGTCTCCATTTTCCATTTTTGCACCAATAGAACGGAGTGCATTTCGTGCAATTGCTGAAGTCTGTGATGGGTCATTATCCATGACGAAAATTTTCCGGTCTTCCTCTTCCGGCGATGTCGAAAAGGATAGGAAAATGACTACGTATAAAGCGTGCAAAATACAGGCCAGACATTTTTTCATAGGGTTCTGCACAAACAACACCTTTTCCATAGGCTATGGCTACCAATAAGTGCAGTTGTCTGCCCCCAGCAAGATCTTTGCTTCCTTTTGTTGTAAGTGCTAATCCTTCACTTTTCTTTCGCCATAAGCGATTTTTTGGTTTTAACGCATCGCTCATTGGATTACTTTTATAAACGAAGGATACACCATCTAAATAAAAAGCAACGTCTTTTGTCCAGAAATCCGTGGGTTTGCTCGCCATCGATCTTGCAAATTTTCTACAACATTTAAAGTCTTTGTTCGTAAGAATTCCCTTCTTACGGCTTGGATAGAAGCCATATCCCATTCGTTTGATGTATCGAAGAAAAGTTCTGTAACTTGCTGCGTTTATTGGAACACCACTGCATTGTACCACTTGCATAACGGTGAAGTTTGCATCTTTTTCCCTTTGAATGATAATAGCTCGTTTAAGTTTCCGCTGATCACATTGCGTTAACAGTTCACGTCGTCCGTGCTTGCATTTTAAAATTTCATCTTGGCATCTGTTTATATTTCTTCTCAGCTTGTTTAACGGCTCTTAAAACACTTGATTTCGACATTTTTGTTTTTATAGCAATTGTTCGGTAAGAATACTTGAATTCATGTCTCAAAAGCACTGCTAAAGCTCACTGTTCTGCTGTCAAAAACTTGTTCTGAGGCATATTTAGGAAAAAAAACACGCTATTGACGTCATTTAATTAGTTTTGGAAAAAATATATTTTAATTGAAGCACATATCATATAAGTGTCCTGTCATTTTTCAAAAAATAATGTTTTCTAATTTTGCAGTTATACTTAAAATAATTAGGCATAGACGTAATGTAATTTTCAGACAATCAGTGCAATAATTATTGGGACAAATGCACTGCAAATAATTCAATGTTCAATTGTGAAAAACATTCAATGTTGAATGTGCAAAAAGATGTTTTCCATGTCACTGTATCATTGTTGCAGATTTCTTCTTGAATCACTGCAACATTTAAAGGGGGGTTAAACGCTTTAATTTATAATATTTTATAATAGTACGGGCTGTTATTTAACGTGTCCCACGTTTATTTGTTATTGATTGTAGCTTTGCGTTGGAAAACATGTGCAAAATTTCAGAGGAAAATATTAAATATAAATTTGTGAATTACATGTTAGCTTTTCGTGCTAGGGGAAATATACCCCGTGTTTATCGGTGGTGGATCGTATTAGTATTCTTTATTTAAAGAATACTTACTAATAAGGATTCGAAGCTGATTTAAAAACAACCACGCTCAACTAAGAAGTCATATCCGAGCCAATAACAAAAAGCCTATAACAAACCTTGCAGCATCACTCAGTGCTCGGAGCTTTCGAACATGGCGGTTCACTAATTATATCGTATCACCGACACAGTGTAACTATACGAGTCAAACTAGAGCTTCGCAGCGTATCCTTATCTTTCTCGATAAGTAGTGCGAAAAAACCTTAATGAAACATTTTATAAACAAGTAGTGCTGCGTGGCAGTTTACCACCATTTTATAGTCCACATCTCACAAGAAGTCTTACTTTTGAATCTATCTACAGCAATAACAACATGCAAATTTTCGTTTTGACATCAACAACTTTTGTCATTCCTGTTTCAAGTTACTGTTCAAAACCACTTAGGACTTGGTCCGAAGAGGCGTTAATAAGCTCGCATCACGTGTTCTATCGGTCAAAAACCACTTGGGCTACGCCCTCATTATTTTAAATCCCATAAAACACTGCTGCTCGTTTATTAAACATTAAACGCAGCCAAAAACGTAATTTTGACGTCACATGGTGGACATTACCATGAAATTATTTAGCTTAGGGACGACGAATGCCATTGTCTGTGACGTCACAGTCCTGGCTGACATTTAGTCTAAATAAATGGCAATTTTAATGAAAAAATATAGCACTTTCTGCACACGTAAATGCAAATTTAGTATAAGCAACCATATCATTCTGATTTAATATATACATGTAGTTTCAGGTTGTCCTTCAGCAGCATAGAATAACCGGTTTTGGCCAGTTTAGTAGTGAAAGGGTTAACAATCAAGATTGTAAGAGCATGGAATAAATTTTAAAAACATTTTTTGTAATTTGTTCATAATAAAGCTACACCTGTATATACTTGATCATTTGTGTTTTAAATATTTAACAATCATTGGAAGAGGTTCAGCACGATACCAAGAATCATAACGGGTGACTGGAGGAAACTGCTTGAAACTGGGAATCTCACGGTCAAACCATAGATATTGTATGGTCAACCGTCAGTTTGCAGGTCTGCTTTTGCTTCCTATGGGCTGCTTCTTTATGAGTAAAACCTTCAACAGAGTAAAAGGGCCAATTCAATAGTCACATGGTTAATTGAGATTAGTATTGGTATAGAGATCACAGTATAATACTAGAGGGGTCATGGCAAACATTAGGCGCATTGGTTGGCAAAGTACTGGGTCTAGCACATTTGCCAACCAATCAACTGAAATACCATAGGTAATAGTGGCTTCCATTGTGGTTACTGCCAATATGTGGTTACTGTCCATATTGGACAGCAATTTTCACAATTAGCATATAGCATATATTGGACATTGTGCTGAGATGGTAATGCATTTCAAAATGTTGCTGCTTCAATGCATATTACATTATAAATTTACAGTTTATACTTCTGCTGGAGAATTCACATTGTCAGTTAAGTGTTGTAGCTGTAAAGTTGAGGATAATAATAACATTTTTGCATGATTGTGTCATACAAAAATCAACAACACCTTTATTCGATTACATAAATCGGTACACATTTGCAGCAGGTTGACTGTCACATCAGTATTTGGTTTTGCAAACACTAAAACCTTTTAAACAAGCACACATACTTTAACTTACTGTAATAATCAATACAGATAATATCTCTGCACTGCGAAGTTTAGTTGGGCAACTCTTTTGATGGCTTAATGACAGTACGAAGTGGTTGGACATTAAAGGAACAAAACATTCAGCCTGTAAAATAGCACAACCTTAGTGTTTAATATATGGTACCTTTACAATTCACTTTAAATAAATTGCATTGCAGCTGGTTGTTAACTGAACAAACAGGGGGAACATAGAACCTGCTAATTATGATGCTTAATGGCCATAAGATAAGTACTGTACATGCAGCTCAAAAAGCCATCCAAACATTGCAGGTTTTTATTATAAAATAACTTTGCTGTTTGTGCTTTTATATTTATTCATACAACTACTACAGGATGTATTAAGCATGAAAACAAGCTCAATAACTTGCTCAAAAATGCTAATAAAACCAAAAAACAGTTCACAAAGCTTGGGTAGCTTTCTGGATACTAAGGTTGCCTGGATATATAGTTTGGCCTGTTGGCCCATATATTAAAAGTGCATGTTAAACTATTAACTTCAATAAAACTAAAGACATCAATTACAAACCTTGTATATTTCGGGAATGTGGAAGTAGTTCCGCCCATCGTGAACCATCTTTACACAATCTGAACAAAAGTATTGCCCAGGTCCACAAATATCCAAGCATCGACAAGTTGGATTAGCACAAGTTACACAATTAATAATAATAATAATAGAAGCATTTCTATAGCGCCATTTCCATCTAGCCCAATGGCGCTTTACAAGATAATAAAACAATAATCTAAAAATATTTATACAATTTCTTATGTAAAATAATAGGTGTATAAAAATACGGAACAAAAAAAAATAAAAAAATAAAAAAAATAAATAAAAAATAAAAATGTAATCAAGTATAAAGAGGTTTATATGTTCAAGCAAATCGCTGTTCAAAAAGAAAGGTCTTAATTCCAGTCTTAAAACTTTCTAAAGAAGAGCACTGTCGAATCAAGTTTGGTAGCGAGTTCCATAGTTTTGGCGCAGCAACAAGGAAAGTCCGTTCACCATAGGTTTTCAGCCTTGCCGAGGGTACTTGTAGTAGCTTGTTTGAGGATGACCTGAGTCGTCTTGAAGGAGCATATTTACATAGCATATCTCCTATATAAATAGGTGCTAAGTCGTTAAGGGCTTTGAATGTTAGAAGCAGGATTTTATATTTGATACGCTCATCAATCGGTAGCCAGTGTAGCTGTTTTAGTATTGGTGTAATATGTTCATATTTACGACTGCCTGTTATAAGACGAGCAGCAGAGTTTTGAACACGTTGTAATCTGTCAATAAGATATCGTGGTAGACCGAAGAGAAGTGAATTACAGTTGTCTAGTTTGGTAGTAATGAACGCATGGACCAACGTTTCAACGTCGCTTCGTGACAGACAATTTTTTATTTTGGCAATGTTTCTCATGTGGAAGTATGCTGATTTGCATATGCTAGCTACTTGTTGCTCTGAATTTAAATGTTGATCGAAAATAACCCCTATATTTTTAGCTGAGTTAGAGGGATATATGCATTCGTCCGCCACCATAATGCATTCTATTGTGGGGCGAGTACGGTGTTGTGATCCAATAATTAGTAGCTCAGTTTTATCTTTGTTCAATTTGAGTTTGTTGCAGATCATCCACGTATTAATTTCATTAATACAGGCTTCCATTCTGGCTGGAAAAGGCTTCCTCTTCAATGCGAGCTTTTAGTAGCGACTCTCGAATTGTTTCCCAGTGGTTAAACTCTTTAACTCGTCGTTGCTGGTGATTTGACAAACCACCTTGTTTTTCAGGCAGTAAATATGGCGGATCGAGGCCATCTTCATGGCCGTCAATCGAAGCGTTTTAAAGCTTGCAACGTGCGTGTCTATACTCAATCTACAAGAGTAAAAATTATTTCAAGGAATGTTAGAGCTAGGACAACTGCGCATCAACTGCGCATCAACTTTTGGAAAGAACTGAAATTGATTCTTCAAGCTAGTTTCGGATCAAACGACGATGCAAGTATTAAAACCAAGATCTTTATAATGAAGAACCATTAATGTAATATATTTTTCGATTTGGTTCCAGGACCTTAGCTGCAGCCGAGCCAGGTTGCTCAGGTGATAATTCCTATCACATATATCCGACGTTCTAAAATTTAGAACTGTCACTATATGCGATTTAGAACAGGAGGAACGGGTGGGAGCAGTGTGGTCCGTTTTCGTGCTGTAAAGTTAATGCGTATAAGTTCACCGTGCAAGACAGTGCTAGATTATATAATACCCTTCCACTTCCCACATACCTTATTCTATTTTATGTATTTACAGTGAATCCAATTATTCGAGATACTATTCCGTTCTAAACTGTCAGTTGAATTGCACAAAGATTTTTCTCCTGAGTTTAAAGTATCGAATTTTTATATTTAATATTTATGCTGACGATAAACTTTCTTCTCAAATTCATCAAGAGAGCTAAAATTCTGTTTAGTGTTTGGAAGTGCACAAATAACTGCGATTATTGGTATACTGCCGACAAAAGAAACATTTTCTTTCACCGTGCAAATCTAGTCGAATCAACAACACACTATAAATTGCTATTTGTAGAAAAAAAACAATTTGAGAACCAATACTGTAGGTCCGCTATTAGATTATACAGAGAATGGTCTCCACAATCTCCCTTATTAACATAACATGTTACCTACTTGTTGGTCTTTTCGTGTTCACGGTTTTGGTGTTATTTCCATGTTGTATCAGCGCTATGTCCAGTGTCGGTCAAAGAACCGTGGTTGAAGGGACTGAAGAGTTCCGGCAGTCAAACATGCCTTGAATGACGGCGAGTGGTGACAAAGAGAAAAGTGTCAAGAAACAAAACCCACGCCCTTTTACATTGTGAATGCTTCATTTATTATAACTTCAATTTCTCAACTTGAGGTGTATATTATAGAACTAAGTTAGCCATACAATAAATTCAAAAAGAAAAACAGTATTTTTAATCTTTAGTCTTCTTTGTCGCCGGTCTTTACACACTTTCTTTTCGTATGTTGACAGATTGAGTCAATATACGACCTCTTTGCCTAAATATAAATACCGCAACTGCTGTCCAAGGTACATTTAAAAATATTGAAAACATGTGGGTATATTTAACTCTCTTATTTAGGCAGTTTGCACAAACAAGTTTTGAACTTGTACAAATTTACATCAACTGCAGGCATTGTTTATATAGAGTGGGAGGTTTATATCAATCATTTAAAAAGTAAGAAGCAGCTTCAACAACCTTGAGGCGCAGAGCTCAAGGCCCATGAACGACCTTTGACCTCGCACTCGCTATAATGTCTACAAACACGCAGTTTCAACATTTACATATATTACACCGCAAAGAGCCAGAATAAAATCTCTGCGGAAAGCATACAGTATTTTCGACAACGTCAAATACTAAATGCTAGACGATTTCTATTTTACGCTTCTCTCGTATGTCCTTAACTTTTTCGGCTTGGAATGGTATATTAGTATATTGAAGACATATTAAAACTTTGAGGTGCCAGGCAGAAACCGTAATTTGAAAATAAATATCAAAACCCAGCAAATGACTCCTACAATCCTGGCAAAAGTAATGAAACACCATGCATAATTTCAAATAATTATAATTTCGTCCCCCTCCCCCCGTACAATGTTGGTTGATACCAACCAAAAAGATGTAAATCACACTCCCTACAGTCCGACAAGCCATTTACCAACATTGTTCGGGGGGAAGGGGGGAATGCGCTGTTCTTAGTCATTATTGCACGTGTTTCATTAACTTTTTGCCAGGATTGTCTGAATATAGTAAAATTGAGAGATAAGAGAGTTAACCAAATTCATTCAGATGCTTATATTTAGGTATTTTGGGGTGGAAGCAAGCTTCTTAGACACTCTGCACGAAATGTTCAATTGAAATGCGCTGTGCTTGTGTGTGTGGGTGGGGAGTCTGAGTACGAGAATGGTTGCCAACTTGCCATTGACTTTTCCTGTGTTTCTTGTTCACGTATATTGCCATAAGTAGTCATTTTTCTTGTTATTATTGCATTGAGTTCCATTCGTGCGATAGTGTGTAGCTGGTAATCATAAAGCTTTTCGCCACAACATGCCTAGCTTAAAACTTTCATTGGACGTGTAACTTTTATAAATGTAATGTACTATTTTTTCATCATCAATCATTTAATTAAAATGAAATAAGACAAATAACAATATAACACATTACAAAGTATCAAGTTAAATAAGTGCCTATTTTTTTATTTTATTGACAATAAAAGATTGGGAATGGGGCCTTCTTTGTTTAATTCACCCCAAACGAGAAAGCAACGGTTGACAATACGGTCGACAAAATTTTTCTAACAGTTTTATACTAATTTTGTAACGGTTGACGGTTGACAGTAATTTACTAAAAAGATAAATAAATAAATATTTTTTTAGTAAATTACTGTCAACCGTTGAAAAATTAGTATAAAACTATTAGAATAATTTTGTCAACCGTTGGTGTCAACCGTATTGTCAACCGTCATTTTAATTCCTAACAAATCCTTCCTACTACCTAAATAACAAGGGAACATTTAACAAAACTTAATATTAAACTAACGAAAACGAATGTTAAGAATAAATGCAATCACCATACATCACAATTAAAGTTAAAATCGTAATACACTTTTTAATACTTTAGTCGTTGTCCACCACCACTGACAATTTAAGACACCTCTTCGGAATAGTGTCGATGATTTTGTCCACTAGCTCTACTGGGAAATTTTCGAGTGTATTTTGGACTCTAGCAGAGAACTCTTCGTACGTTTCGTGGGTAATGCTTTGCTCGATTGCGTCGCTCTTTAACTTTTTTGTCAAGCAAATTCAATCGTAATTTTCTAATGGGAAAATAACAGGCAAAAGGAATATCTGATGAGATATTTATTGTTATTTTAGGTCTCCATGGCAACCGATTTCTAATTTTCACTATATTATTCGAAATAATAACTACCACATGCAAACAAGTTAGGAACACCAAATATGACTGAACAATTCCTGCGTTCCAAGACAATCCTGGCAAAAAGTAATGAAACACCATGCATAATTTCAAATAATTCTAATTTCGTCCCCCTCCCCCCGTACAATGTTGGTTGATACCAACCAAAAAGATGTAAATCACACTCCCTACAGTCCGACAAGCCATTTACCAACATTGTTCGGGGGGAAGGGGGGAATGCGCTGTTCTTAGTCATTATTGCACGTGTTTCATTAACTTTTTGCCAGGATTGTCTGAATATAGTAAAATTGAGAGATGATAAGAGAGTTAACCAAATTCATTCAGATGCTTATATTTAGGTATTTTGGGGTGGAAGCAAGCTTCTTACACACTCTGCGCGAAATGTTCAATTGAAATGCGCTGTGCTTGTGTGTGTGGGTGGGGAGTCTGAGTACGAGAATGGTTGCCAACTTGCCATTGACTTTTCCTGTGTTTCTTGTTCACGTATATTGCCATAAGTAGTCATTTTTCTTGTTATTATTGCATTGAGTTCCATTCGTGCGATAGTGTGTAGCTGGTAATCATAAAGCTTTTCGCCACAACATGCCTAGCTTAAAACTTTCATTGGACGTGTAACTTTTATAAATGTAATGTACTATTTTTTCATCATCAATCATTTAATTAAAATGAAATAAGACAAATAACAATATAACACATTACAAAGTATCAAGTTAAATAAGTGCCTATTTTTTTATTTCATTGACAATAAAAGATTGGGAATGGGGCCTTCTTTGTTTAATTCACCCCAAACGAGAAAGCAACGGTTGACAATACGGTTGACAAAATTTTTCTAACAGTTTTATACTAATTTTGTAACGGTTGACGGTTGACAGTAATTTACTAAAAAGATAAATAAATAAATATTTTTTTAGTAAATTACTGTCAACCGTCAACCGTTGAAAAATTAGTATAAAACTATTAGAATAATTTTGTCAACCGTATTGTCAACCGTCATTTTAATTCCTAACAAATCCTTCCTACTACCTAAATAACAAGGGAACATTTAACAAAACTTAATATTAAACTAACGAAAACGAACGTTAAGAATAAATGCAATCACCATACATCACAATTAAAGTTAAAATCGTAATACACTTTTTAATACTTTAGTCGTTGTCCACCACCACTGACAATTTGAGACACCTCTTCGGAATAGTGTCGATGATTTTGTCCACTAGCTCTACTGGGAAATTTTCGAGTGTATTTTGGACTCTAGCAGAGAACTCTTCGTACGTTTCGTGGGTAATGCTTTGCTCGATTGCGTCGCTCTTTAACTTTTTTGTCAAGCAAATTCAATCGTAATTTTCTAATGGGAAAATAACAGGCAAAAGGAATATCTGATGAGATATTTATTGTTATTTTAGGTCTCCATGGCAACCGATTTCTAATTTTCACTATATTATTCGAAATAATAACTACCACATGCAAACAAGTTAGGAACACCAAATATGACTGAACAATTCCTGCGTTCCAAGACAATCCTGGCAAAAAGTAATGAAACACCATGCATAATTTCAAATAATTCTAATTTCGTCCCCCTCCCCCCGTACAATGTTGGTTGATACCAACCAAAAAGATGTAAATCACACTCCCTACAGTCCGACAAGCCATTTACCAACATTGTTCGGGGGGAAGGGGGGAATGCGCTGTTCTTAGTCATTATTGCACGTGTTTCATTAACTTTTTGCCAGGATTGTCTGAATATAGTAAAATTGAGAGATGATAAGAGAGTTAACCAAATTCATTCAGATGCTTATATTTAGGTATTTTGGGGTGGAAGCAAGCTTCTTAGACACTCTGCGCGAAATGTTCAATTGAAATGCGCTGTGCTTGTGTGTGTGGGTGGGGAGTCTGAGTACGAGAATGGTTGCCAACTTGCCATTGACTTTTCCTGTGTTTCTTGTTCACGTATATTGCCATAAGTAGTCATTTTTCTTGTTATTATTGCATTGAGTTCCATTCGTGCGATAGTGTGTAGCTGGTAATCATAAAGCTTTTCGCCACAACATGCCTAGCTTAAAACTTTCATTGGACGTGTAACTTTTATAAATGTAATGTACTATTTTTTCATCATCAATCATTTAATTAAAATGAAATAAGACAAATAACAATATAACACATTACAAAGTATCAAGTTAAATAAGTGCCTATTTTTTTATTTTATTGACAATAAAAGATTGGGAATGGGGCCTTCTTTGTTTAATTCACCCCAAACGAGAAAGCAACGGTTGACAATACGGTTGACAAAATTTTTCTAACAGTTTTATACTAATTTTGTAACGGTTGACGGTTGACAGTAATTTACTAAAAAGATAAATAAATAAATATTTTTTTAGTAAATTACTGTCAACCGTCAACCGTTGAAAAATTAGTATAAAACTATTAGAATAATTTTGTCAACCGTATTGTCAACCGTCATTTTAATTCCTAACAAATCCTTCCTACTACCTAAATAACAAGGGAACATTTAACAAAACTTAATATTAAACTAACGAAAACGAACGTTAAGAATAAATGCAATCACCATACATCACAATTAAAGTTAAAATCGTAATACACTTTTTAATACTTTAGTCGTTGTCCACCACCACTGACAATTTGAGACACCTCTTCGGAATAGTGTCGATGATTTTGTCCACTAGCTCTACTGGGAAATTTTCGAGTGTATTTTGGACTCTAGCAGAGAACTCTTCGTACGTTTCGTGGGTAATGCTTTGCTCGATTGCGTCGCTCTTTAACTTTTTTGTCAAGCAAATTCAATCGTAATTTTCTAATGGGAAAATAACAGGCAAAAGGAATATCTGATGAGATATTTATTGTTATTTTAGGTCTCCATGGCAACCGATTTCTAATTTTCACTATATTATTCGAAATAATAACTACCACATGCAAACAAGTTAGGAACACCAAATATGAGGAGATGCCCAACCACCAAAAGATGACTGAACAATTCCTGCGTTCCAAGACAATCCTGGCAAAAAGTAATGAAACACCATGCATCATTTCAAATAATTCTAATTTCGTCCCCCTCCCCCCGTACAATGTTGGTTGATACCAACCAAAAAGATGTAAATCACACTCCCTACAGCCGACAAGCCATTTACCAACATTGTTCGGGGGGAAGGGGGAATGCGCTGTTCTTAGTCATTATTCCACGTGTTTCATTAACTTTTTGCCAGGATTGTAGGCACAACATTTTAATCGAAAATTGTATTAGCTAACATTTTGCAAACCAAAAATACTTGTTAAACGTGCTTCCTATTGGAATATAATTCTGAATGGTAATTCTCGGAGTCAAGGCCCGTTTCAAACGTCAAAATTTTAGTGATGTGGCGAATGTAATGCAAATGAAGTTGAACAAAGGGTTTTGCTCATTTACATTAGTTTCGACACATGAAGTTCAGCGTTTGAAACGGGCCTAAAATAGACAATTAGCCATGTGTGTGTTACGCCCTTCAACGCCTGGCATCATGCGGCACGTCCTGTTTCGAAACAACAGCGACTGTTCCGTTTCAATTCTTGAGTAAATGAATGCCTTTGATTTTACTTTTGGATACTTGGTGTCATAGGTTCAGTATCCCAAAGGATACCATGAAAATTTCACAGCAAACACTAGAATTTTGCCAGATATTTGTTCATTCCAAATTCCCAAAGGAATTTTTCCACGCATTTATATAAAAAATTAGCGAAGTCACCAAGGAATCGAATCTTGTTTATAAAACTCCAGCAATCCGCCATTAGCCTGCAAACAGGCTCTACCGCGTGACAGCCAGCTCGCAGGAAAGTACACCATATATGGCTATGTTAATCATCCCACAATTCTCTACGGGTTTTAATATTAAATTATAGAAACATGTTTAAGTTTAACGCATAAAATATTTGAAAAGAACTCCTGTTGAAACACCACAAGAGATTGTGAAAATAGTGATAGATGATGGAGAAGAGAAGCGATCGGCAGAAAAAGAAAGGCGAGCAAAAAGAAACGCCGAAGTGAAACGACATTATGAACAAGCGAAGCGCTGTCGAAAGTTTAATGAAAGATGGAAAAAATCCTTCCTTTGTGTGACAGTAAATTTGCGAAACTTGTGTAGCCAACACCAATTATTGCGAGGAGTCGAAGTTCGTGAAGGGTGGGTGCGCAAATTTCCACGAAAAATCATTACAAACACACCACAAGAGTCAAGGGCACAAAAGATGTGCAGAGTGTGAGAAGGCCATGGCAGCAACACCAGGGACTAATCCTGCTGAAAGAGCATTGCAGTCGATGAACGAACAGAACTTTAATAAATTGAGAATATTATTTCGAGTAGCACATTCCATCGCTAAGATCGACCCTTCCAAGATTATATATGGAGCCTCGATCTCCACGAAGCAACGCATGGAATATCACTTGGCGAAACTTATCGAAATATCAAAGCTTGTAGAAATTTTGTCTTATACATCGCTGAGCTAGAATGCATGGCCATGGTAGAAGTCCTGAAGAAAGTTCTTAGCATATCAGATGGTAGTACGGATCCATCGATATGCGAGGCTGAGATCATGTATGTAAGGTATAGTGATAAAGGCAAGATCTCCAATAAATTCCTTGCGCTAAAGAATGTTCCCCGCACCAACGCTGAAAATCTTACAAAATTGCTTGAGAATACTCTGAAAGAATATGGAGGGTTTACAGATGAGAACCTCTATGAGAAAATGATCGTGTTTGGAGCAGATGGCGCAAGTGTAAATATGGGCCGGCGTAGTGGGATTGCTGCAAGATTAAAAAGAAGCCAACCCTTGATAACATCTGTTCATTGTACGGCACGCAGACTTGAACTTGCCTTCAAGCAAGTCGTACAAAATAATCGAGCGCAACTAAATGTTTTCAGTTTTATGGAGAATATTTACAACTTTTACCGTCAGAGCTCATTGAATCGTAGCATGTTGAGGCAATGTTCTCAGGCTTTAGGCACAACAGCGATCCCCACTCGCCTTGGAGGAACAAGATGGATAGCTCATACATACACTGCATTGATCAACTTCTGGAAGATGTATCCATCCCTAGAGCAGCATTTTGGAGAGGTATGTAATGTTATTGTAGAGTCAGTTATCATGTTTATGTCAGTTATTTATTGTCATAAATTACCTAATTAAATAAATTCAATGCAATGTTCACAGCTGCAGATTAATCCTCATTCAGTTGATGCATCTGCCAAAGCAAAAGGATTTCTGCGACAGCTTCAAAAAGCTTCATTCCTCAAAAATGCAGCGATGGCAACAGACATATGCACACGTTTGAAGAATTTGTCACTGTTCCTCCAGAAATCAAATTGCAACATTGGAGATTGCCTTGGTGTCATTCGAACAACAATTGGCGGACTGGCCAAGCTCAAAACACAATAAGTTTAATTTCATCTTATCTTCAATTCTGGATAATACCTGAATATTGAAATTACTTTATCATTTATTTTACTTTCAGACCAGGTCCTAAATTGGCTGACTTACTCAGAGCAAACAAATTCCACAATGTTCAAATTATTGTGGATCAGGAGGAAGATGCAACAGTTGGTCAATTTACTGGTTTAATAACCGAACTCCAAGAAGCCATGGAAACAAGATTCACTGAATCTGGGGACACAGACCATCTCAACTGGATCGGTTTTCTTAATTTATATAACTGGCCAATACAACAGTCTGAGAGGGCAGGTAAGATAAAAACTTCACATGGACAGGAGTAGGCTTAGGCTAGAGTACAATTGAATTACCTAAATTTCTTTCAAATATTTTACTTTCTACAGATTATGGTGATGCAGATGTCGCCAAGCTACTGGAGCACTACCATCCACTTCTGAGCGCAGCTCATCCAGATGTGGAATATTTCACTGGAGAGGCTTTAGTTGAATGGGAGGATTTGAAATTAAGAATCTATGGATGGGGTGAGAATTGAACTTGTCTATAATATTAATCATATTCTAAAGTTTATTAATTATACTTATAATTCAATTTTACCTTTTTAGGTATGGTGGTAAGAATATTGGGAAGGAGGTCAATTAGGAGCAAATTAACATTGCATTTAGCAATATTGCTCCAAACTTTCTCCTATTAATTGATTTACTACTCACAATTCCAGCACATTCTTCAGAGAGTTTTCCTTGCTGAAAATAACCAAAACAGATTGGCGAAATTGTTTGACAGATGAAGCGGTGACTGCTCTAATTAGAATTAATTTAGAATCTGCAGATGTATAGGAGTTCGATCCTGAGATTCACCTCTAGAATAATGCTGGCATTCGAGAAAGACGACCAAACCAAAATATCTGGCGTAAACGTAAAAACCCAAAACAGGTTTCGGGTTACAGTTCTGACAGTGAAGTATCAGATTCAGCATCATCAGATACTGAGAGTGAATATGGAGACCAACAATGTGATAACACAGCCAGAACCAGCATCTTCTCATTCTGAGAGTGAACTTGATGACATCATGGAGATGCCAGATCATAATGGGCTATTAAGCCCATTTGACTCAGACGATTCATCTGACTTTAATGGATTTTAATTTATTAAACTTAATTAAAGAACTCTTGAAGTTCAGTTGAGTTGAAGTTCAGTCTAATATTTTGCAGAGAGTGTGAGTCATTAAATAATTGCAGTATTATACAATAACATGAATAAGATGTGTTTGTTTAATTTTGGATACTACAAGTTGCGATTTGGTAAAAAAAATGTGGGATAGTGGATTTCAAAGAAGAACCAGTTTCAAAAACCTGGTATCCCACTTGGATACTTTTGAAAATTTCAAATTTCAAGCCCTGCACTCTCTTGTGTGCCGAGACAAGCACATCTCTGGTTCTTTTTAGAACCCTTGTTGATTTGCTGTTTGTCGAAGCTGCGAAAGCCGGAGTCTCGTGCTCTACAAGTAATTGTCCCCGTGCCTAGCACCAGCATTCGCTAACCCGTTCGCACGTCTCTGTTGGCTTGATGGATATATCTCTGGTTCTTTCAGAACCCTTGCCCGGGTTTATGTCCTAAGAAAGTCAGTCTTTTCCTTCAGTTAGGCCTTATCTTCCTTTTAGCAGCTTATACAACTATACCGTGTAAGCTGTTCTCGTTTTATTTTGAATATTATATTATTATTTTCGACTGGCGAAGACTTTAGCTGCTTGACAGGCCAAGTACCGAACCAGTCGACCACTTTCTTTTAGTTTAAGCTTCCTATTTTCATATTTGTAGTCTCTAACCCGTGTTTGGTTAGTAGAGTCTTTTCATATCGTTTATATATATATATATATATATATAACTAATAATATTATTCCTTGTAGTCTTCAGGCCGAACCTGGCTGCTTGACTTTTACATTTTGATTGTTTATATTATAAACCGTATTTAACTGAGCCGCACGTTTTATTTTGGTCTTTCTGGCATATCTTTTTATATGCCCTAAGAAAGATCGTCTTTCGTCGTAAGTTAAGCCTTATCTTCATTTTCGCTGCGAGCACGATTATACTGTGGTAGGTGTGAACGGTGTTCCTGTTATTACTTTCAAATTCCATTTATTAATTTTCGCTTCGGAGCAGAGTTTGACCGGATAAATCCGGCCGGCTACCAAACCAAGTGACGCTTGCCCAGTATAAGTTGTTTTATTCATATTTTTCGATATCGCCGAACGCGTGTTGTTTCGGCGATATAATACTGTAATTTATCTCCGCAATAGTATTTTATTTATCTTTACATTGTTATTGTTGTGCTTTTATTGTGCCAAAAACTGTGATTTTCATCACAAATTTCATCCCTTGTCACACACAAAACACTTGGCTGGACGTGCATCAACAAATCACCTCGGCGCAGTGGTCAACATGGTCTCCTCACCTGACATCGCTCATAATGGTCCACCAATGCCATCAACTTTTCAATGCCAATAAACTACGCCATTTCCACTACGAGCGAATACACCCGGATGAACGTGAACTCGTCTCAGTCGTACTATTTACGAACTTGTTAGTGCAAAACATTGAATGCCCAGTACTGAACTGTGAACGCGTCTGCCAAAAGAATAAAACGACAAATGGCATTATCAAATACTTTGATAATCATCATCCAGAATTTGAACTAGTGATTCCATACTGCTGTCCAACCTGTGACTTTTATATGGACCCGTCCGAAAAAGATCACCACATCATACGACATGCAAAATAACTCCTGCTTGGCGACGCTGTTTGCCCGCTTCCCGAAATCCTCCATGACCTTCAAGGAAACCATACCATTACCGCCGACTGTCCTCTGCCAACAACCAGCACCAAACCAACCATGGTCGCTGATACCTCTACTACCACCATGCCACAAGATCACCCATCCTTTACAATCCCATCGATGCCGGTTGGAGACACCCTTCGAGACTTCCTCCGAGACTTCCTCCTAGTTACTGAATCCTCAACTCCTGTGGCCAGCATCACCCCGCCTAACCGAGTATTCTCCACACCTACCTCGCTGTCCAGCTCATCGATGTCCACTAATCATACCAGACACCATCTGCCTGCGATATCCCGACCATCTACCTGCATCAACCGATCCAGAGCAGCCGATTACTTTGAATCCAACAACCGCCATACCTCCGCCACCACTGACCAATCTGCTCCCACTACTTGGCGATGTGTCCTTAATATCTTTTATTTTCATATGTCAGGAGAGCAGTTTTCAAATGGGAATTTAGTTTCCTCCTACTGTTATCCTCCCTTTGTTTATTAACTTTTATTTATTAATTATTATTTATTTGTATATGTAATAGTTGGGAAAGTTCATCAAATCATTAAATCATATACAGATATAAGACTAATAGGCAGAGTAAAATAGTGGAATTGTAAGATTGTGCCCACAAACAAGGAGTTCCTGGTAAAATATTTTTTGTCACTGCTTGTGTTATAATAATGCTATAAATCTTGTTATTGTTAGGTTCCAATACTTACAAGTTGTGTGTCTCCTTTGGAGACGCCAGTGGTAAAGGCATAGCAGCAGCGGTGTACGCCGTAGTAAAATAACATTCGGTAACAAGTAAGGGGTTGGTGGCGGCAAAAGCAAGATTGACGAAGAAAGGCCTAACCATTCCACATCTCGAATTAGTCTCGGGACACATGGCAGTCAACCTGGCGCACAACGTCCGAGAAGCACTGGAAGGATTCCCGGTAACACAGGTGTATGGCGCTACTGAATCACTTCCCCTAGAAAGGGTGAAGGAGCAAGGCCAAACAGGGCTCTGGTGAATCGTAAGGTCTCGATGGTTTTGGATTTTAGGTCAGCGGACCAGTGGAAACGGAGAGCGTCTCTGTCTTCTTTCTTGATTCTCACTTGTAGGAAGGCTTATTTAAGGTCTCCTGTCACAGCAACTGGGTGGAAGCGACCACAAACTAGAACTCTCCAGAGACGGTTTTGTAGAGGAAGTCCTACTTCTAAACTATTCGTTTAGTGAGGGCACTCTCCTCCGCAGAGGCTTCTTGCGCTTTTTTTAGAGTTCGGGCAAATAGTTTGGGCATCACGGGCTGGCGGGGTGGGAGGGCGCGCCAGTCTGCATAGTATGGCAGTTTTCAACGAGATCTGGGGTGTGCAAGGTTAAAAGCCAGGTGTGCAACGCTATTTGGCGAAAAATATCTCGGGTGTGCACTTGCCATACTCTGCAGACTGGAGGGCGCGCAGGGAGTGATGGGAAGACGGAAATTGGAGAAGCCTCTGCCATATAATGTTTCCAAAATGGTGTCGAATTTCCGAGAGAGACTGGTCATAATATATGACTTATGGATGCAAATCAAGTTAAATATAGTTGCGAGACCTTTTCCAAAAGCTAAAGTCAGCGGCAAAGTGATATGTTCGAAGTGCTTTAGGAATAATGGGGACATTAAGTTCTTTTTGGAAGACGCAGCATTTTATAGAATTATAGAATAGAATATAAAATGTCAACATGCGACTGAATTGCAAAATGCTTTTTCATGATCTTAACTAAACGGTCAGGAAACAGTGAAGATGTTGGAACAACTATATGAACTACGACTTGAGACGGTAAGATTGTTCAATTGCTTTATTGTCAGACTTTTTTAGCCTATAGACATAGTGTCGGATATCAAAGCGTGTATATCTAGATAATTTTCCTTCGTTGCCATCTGCTTCAATAACAATGCGCTCATTTTTGTTTTGTAGAATAGAAGACATCTGAAGTCTCTTGGAAATAGGTTCATTGTGATGTCTAGACTCTGGAGTATAAGAGTATGCTTCCCAGAGATCAACTCCTTCTTTGGAGCGCTTGTCATGGGATAGCAGCCAAGTTCGTCGTCGCCATCATCTATAAACATGATTAACGGAAGTTTAAAATCAAACGATTTTTCCAATAGCGAAGCGCACAGTTACTTATAAACCAAATCTCAGACAAACAAACCAAATCTAACTCTCAAATGAACCTGATTTCGTGAAGTTAATTATAGACTCAGACAAACATTGACAAATACGCGATCATCTGTGTGCAACACTATTGTTTATATTGTAGACGAAAACACGAGGACACAAAACCGTTAAATTGGCTATCAATTTCCATCAAATTTTGTACCTCATTATGAAGGGAAAGTTCAAATTCTTCCATATCGCTATCGTCTATGACCACAGAACCGCAAATTGGACCAGAGAACCGCACATTATATGGCAGAGGCTTTTCTCTTTTTCCCTCTTCCTGTCTTCCCCTGCACGCTTTCAATTCCACATCCCCATTCTCTCCACGCATCCCTAAAACACCCTGTGAGCCTAATACAAGCGAATATTACAAATAAAAGCGCATGAAGCGGAGGAGAGTGTAGTGAGGGTGCTTGTTGGTGTTCTCTAGCAGAAGCGTCGTATCTGGAGTTTGGTAGCTGGTGTCGATTTGCGGACCACTGCTTTATGCGGAAGGTAGAACTAAACTCCAGCTGCTGGTTATGTTGCACGTTCCACCACAATTGCTCTATTTGATCTTGTATAATTGCGTCATAATCATTCATTAAGTTTGACTTACCGAGCTTGTGTACCAGGGTGTTGAGTCTTCGAAGACTTACTTTCTCGTTATTTGGGAGCGGTGGATGGTTTCCCTTGCAGGGAAGGCGTGTTTGGTACCAACCCTCGTCGCTACGCTTTCGCTGCTCGCCGAATTCGGCGTAAACTGTTCAATGGTCTCCTGTTGGTGAATCTTCTAGCCTCATTACGTCTAGATGACACAATTCATTGTAGTCGGTAGTTGAAGTGAGTCAGGAATAAATTTCCAACGTCTACTTCTCCGTACCTGACGTCATGATGGGGTCCACCCGAGTTTGGTTTTCTCTGCTACTGGTTCGCTAACCTGGCCCACTTTCTGTTGACTTCCGGTCTTGATTTTCGTGTACTCACTAGCACCAAGAATCACATGAACGGGTAGTTTGTCCTTGTCGTCTGTATCCTCCATAACAACGCCTTGTAGGTGCGGATATCTGCATATCATGTACACGTATATCTTGGGTTGTTCACCGTCAGTAGTTCCTTGCGGTCGACTTTTGTTAATTCTGCTTCGAGTTTAAAGTCACCTTTCACGCACGCAATCTCTAGACGGTAGATTTCTCTTGGTAGCTGCGCCAATCATCATCTCTATGCGTCTCACCTCTGGCTTCATGCGTAATCTATCCAACAACGCCGCTGACGCGTAGGAACTCCCGGCGCCGGTGTCTAGTAATGCCTGGCACTTGATACCATTTATTTCGATTACGACCACCGGGTCACAAACCGTGTTCCAAAACGAAAGCCACTGTTCATAAGTCCCATTGTACTTTGTAATGGCTAACTTGGGTAATTTTACCTGCTCACTTTGGGCCACTTTCCCGGTCAAGTGAGCCTTCTGGTTGAGTTCCAATTGCATTTCTAGCTTTGTGCGTTCGAACTTGAGCTGATCTTCTCGTTCTTGCGTTTGTCGTTTAGTTCCATTTCAGCGAGATGTTTCGAAAGGTTGTCGATTTCGCAATCTACTTCGCTGATGTGTTCTTCGATTTCGAGAGCCCATGTTACCACCTGATCTACACGCTTTCACCTTCTTCCAGTTTTGCTTGCTCGACTTCTCGTTTTAAGCTAACTGCTTCCTTAACAATACCAATCACGGCTTCTTTGTGGCGCGCTATTGCTTGTAAGTTTACCATGGTCTTAGTCTTATTTGTTAGCTTCAATAGTTGAAGTTTATTAGTCACGCTTTTCACTTTCTCGTCCATCGTTAGCGGATCCCGTCAGAGGTGCCACTTTGTTGGAAATAAGACAAAGTCTGTGTTCGATCCAACAATTCTCACGTTAGTTCAAAATCACTCAAATGTTCACAGTCTTGTTCGAAATCAACTCTCTACTATCTTTCTTATAACTAATGAATTAAACTATGCGCACTATAATCCTAATCCTATAAATAACAAGAACATGGAATTATCTCCTTTTTCACACAATTCACAACAGTTTTATAATAGCCTGCGAAACAGGCTCTTTATTTTTTTATTTTTTTTTTAAAAGGCGGAAAAAAATCGGGGGGAAAAAATTGGGGAAAAAAAATAAAGGGCCTGCAACCACCTCTATTACAAATGAATTACCCGTTCAGATTCTGAACGGAAAATACTGATTGGTCAGAATTTGTCTTCAATGCATTCCCGCTTCCGGCGTGTTGATGTCAACACCTTGAAAGAGGAACAAAACGAAGCAGATACGAGTCTTCTAGAAGAGATGTTCTTGCTATCCTGCCGACAGGCTTCGGTAAAACCCTGAATTTCCAACTATTCGCCATTATAAAGTCCACCAGCTCGAGCACTATTCTTTTCATTTGCCCTTTTGAAAGTATAAAGTCATGTGGACTTAAAGCCGTTTCCCTTAACAGTCCCGATATGTTTGAACGGACGAATGATGCAGTAAGCCTGAAGCCATTTAGCGAATCACTCAAGGACATGAAATATACATGCTATAGTTATAGTTATAGACGAATCACACACCGTGGAAACTTGGACAGGAAGAAGGTAAACACATTTTCTTTAGTAATTTACATAAAGAGCTTCAATCTTCGACTATAATCATACACACAGTGCAACAAAGACAGTGCAGAACTCGTGAAATTTTTCACATTTCTAATGTTCTAGCATCTCTAATTCTATATGGCTACGCAGCCTACGCTGTCAAACTCGTTTATTATTTATTCTTCGAAATAATGAAAACTTTTCATTCGCTTAATAAGTGACTAGGTTTTTTAAGGACCTGTATTCGAAATTTGTGAGTAGGAAAAGTCGCAAAATTGTAGAATACCTGTCTAGTTGTATCTGTTGACAGTTGGTAAAAGGGTCAAATTACGAAAAGTTTATCATATACAATTGCTTCGTTCTATTTTAAAACCCAATTTAATTTGATAACTAATCAACAAGAACACACAATATAAACCTTCGACAGTATATTTAAATTTTCAAGCAACCTGGTTTGTATTTCTGCATTTAAATGCAGTTTCAAAAGTGGACGGGTATTCTATAATTGCTCCGAAAAAGTTAACTGACATGTTTGTATTGATTCCGCTATCGCTTGAAGGGTCATACTTCCGGCTAGTTTCTGATTGGTTGGTTGTTTCCGCCATCGAATGTGGGCGAAATTCAAATCGCAGTAGACTGGTTGCAGGCGCTTTATTTTTCTTCTCCCGATTTTTTTTTCCTAATTTGGTTTTCTCCCGATTTTTTTCTCCTTTTTTCTCTATAATAAATAAATAAATATAGCTCTAAAAAACTCAAAAATAAAGCGCCTGTTTTGCAGGCTAGTTTTATAATCGCGCGCCTCACGTCGCCGAGGCGTGCAATATCCCGCGCGCCTGTAAAAACTCGTATTGCCAGGGTCTGCTACAGAGATGAACCGTGATTTGGTTAGAGTGCGTAATTAATGCTATAAAAAATATTTATTTATTATTATAATTTTTTTTTAATTTGTATTTAATTTAATTAATTAATTTGTATTTGATTGTATTTAGTAGTCATTAAATGAGATCTAAGTTACCTTATTTTCGCCTGGGCTATTGTTAAGAGATAAACAAGTAAGAAGCTACCGTTGTAGTTCTGGAACTTCTTTCAAAGAGTAAGTTATCATTTAGTTTATCATTTTAGTTTAAGTACTAGAAATACGTTATACGCAACACCCGTCGCCCGCTTACTGTTTGAAACTTTTATAGCGTAGTTGCTAATTTACTACTGTAATACAGTACTGTAGTTCTTTTACTTGAATTAGGTAATAGCCCATTTATTTGTTCTTTTACTTGAATTAGGTAATAGCCCATTTTATTTGCAAAACTGAATAGATTTGCAGTGGACAATATCTCTGACAGCTTTGTGTTGTTTGAATTTAATTCTTTCATAGGACATCAAACTAAATAGCGCAAACTTTTTAAATTTTTGGGTGCAGTACCTGCACTGAACAGAATAGTGGGGAAGTTTACTGCTGTTTCTACCGTCAATCACTAATAAAGAAATTACAGTAATGTCTCACACTATTGCTGATTCATCAAAGCCGGCATCTGCGAGAGCATCTGAGAAACATTATTCTGAGTCCCAGGCTTCTGATTGTTGGTGACTCTAACCATTGAGCCATCAAGACTCATATGGAGAGAGGTTGCAATCATGTACTGGTTCAATTGATATATGTACTGCCTATGCAGCAGTTACTATTTCTGTATCAGTAATGCTTGGATGAATATGTTATTTACTTGGAGTAACGCTTGGGTGAATATATACACTGCTGTAGTGAATATGGTATATATCAATCGAATCAGTACATAATTGTAACCTTCACTTTCCATCTCAATGGTTAGAGCATCTCTGAGCAACAATCAGAAGGTTACAGGTTTGATTCTTGTCCAGAACTCAGAATAATTTTCTGAGGATATTGGAGCTTGACAATCATCCATGTATCATCTGTCTACTCCAAGTTCTCCAACATACATGACAGCAGTGTATATATTAACTGATTAATACATCCAGGCATTACTAATATATGACTGCCACATAGGCATATATATCTCTATGTACTATTTAAAGCACGCGTATATTATATCTGATAAAACACTCCTACAAGTGCTTTAAATGGCTTAAAAAACGACCAGCATTTGGTAAGTTCGTTGGCGTAGTAATTTTGAAAAATAACGTTGTCTAAGCCGAGAAAATCAAAGCTAAAGTTTATGTAAATTAGGATGAATCTTTATCACATATAAAACCACGGACATGGTACTGATTTCCTTTGTGTTTTCCTCATGAATTATTAATGAGTTTTTTAAATATATATATCAATCAAACCAGTACATCATTGTAGTCTTCACTGAGTATTACAGGTTTGATTCCTGTCTACGACTCAGTCTGATGATATGAGCTTGACAATCATCCATGTGTTGTCTGTCTAATCTGAGCTCTCTCTTATTCACTACAGCAGTGTACATATTAACACTGACCAGTATCAGTAAATGCTTGTTTATACTACAAAATTGTAGGCCAGGCTCAGGTTTATAAACACATCTATAGTATGCACTTTCAAATTTTTCCTGTTCAAGGGGTTAAGTATTTCAAAATTTGTCTAAATATTTCTGAACAATCACAATTCACAATACAGTACAACTGTGCAACTAACAATAACATGGTTGTTCTTTTATTGAAGAGTACTATAAAATGTTGTTATTCGTACTGTACATTGTAGGCACTATAGGCAGTGTAGAAATACAGATCTCTTAAAGGTTGGTGCGCTGCCAAAATAGTGCGTAATAGGTCTCAAACATTCAACGTTTCGAGCGAAAGCCCTCAAGTTTCAAGACAATCAAAGAGTTACTGTAATAACGATAAAGTAGTGAAGGCAGTGGCTATTCGTACGGTAGCAGTAAGGTGGTAGTGTTTTAGAATTCAACGAAATGCTAATCCTAATATCACCAAAATACTAAACCTAACCAAATTACTAACCCTAACCAAAAACTATGCCGAAAAGGCATATGTTTATATCTCCTATCGTACAAATATATTGACACATAAAAGTTAAAATAAAAAGGCCTTCGCTCAACACAGACTTACAGTGCACTATTATTAGATTTATTTGAGAATACTAATTTATTTACCTGTATTCGTGTCTGAGCAAAGTATCCATAGGCATATAAATAGATGAATATTTCAAAATAAAACTTGCTTGTCCGTCAACACTACAATCCAGGTTTCGGCATGAAATCAGTGTTAACAAACATTACTGAATATTACTTGTTTTGAATGTCTAGTATTGCAGTATTATTATATCTTTTGTTGCTTTCTTTCCTTTCGACCTTTTGCTCCTCGGTTTTGCTCTTGCCGCCTTCCTCTTCTCCTTTTGTTTTGTATTGCTTGTTGTTTATCCAGAGCAATAAATTGTTTTCAAACTCACTTTTTTCAAAAAACTATATCGTTTTGAAAAAAAACACCTTGAATACCGTTTCAATTCTTGCATTACTCACCAGGGCCAAATTTTCTGATGCCGCGTATTTGGACGGCGGTTGATGCATATAAATATACAAAACCCCCATCAGTGTAGACCTTAGCGTCCCCCCCCGTGATAAGGGACTAAACGCCGGTCGATATTAGCACCCTCGCCCTCAGGCCTTCGCTTCGCGCCGGGCGAGGGGATAATAGTAAATATTTTAGAAACATTTGTATCATACATTATGCTCATATGAACAGGCTCTAAAAGCACGTTTGTGAAGTGTCTATTTAAAATGTAGTTAAAGTGCAGTAAATGAGTCAAATTATTTTTGTCTTATTGGAAGCTTTTAAAATAGCGAATGAAGAACATGAATTTCTAGCTCTTCCATACGTCACTTAGACTTATGTGAGATAATCTATGACATCACACAGTTTGTGATGTCGTACAGTACATCATTCTAAATATCTCAAGCACTATGTGATATATGGAAGAGCTATAAATTGATGTTCTTCACTATTTTAAGAGTTCTTTCATATAATACAAAAATAATTTAATTCAATTAATTTGCACTTTAAATATGTTGGTGGTATACGATTATTATACTGAAAAATTATTGAATGATGTAATGCATTGCAAAAAGTTTCAAATAAGGCAGTCATGGCTTTCCATATCCAAGGGTAGGTTGGTAGATTGTATTGTACACCAGATAATGTTTCTCTGTTTAAAAGGACATTGGCAACAAAAATTAAGTTTGTCTAATATAAAAGAACTCGTAAAATGATAGAGTAACACCTTTTACAACTTTTCCGTATTTTACTTCGTTTTTGAAATATCTGTTTGTTTGATATGTAAATGAGATGGTCTCTGACGTCAGGTGTGGGGTAGAGAATTTTCACTCTTTAAAAAATGTATTATATCTCAGTGATTGTTAAGTTTACAACGTTCATTATCATGGAGAGTTGTTATACGCACATTTTCAAGTAAATTTGTGGAACAAACTTGAAGATGTAGACACCATCTGATGTCAGACACCATCTCATTTACATATCAAACAAACTGAAATATTTCAAAAACGAAGTAAAATACGGGAAAGTTGTAAAAGGTGTTGCTCTATCATTTTACGAGTTCTTTCATATTAGACAAACTTAATTTTTGTTGCCAGTGTCCTTTAAGCTGAAATGGCACAGCTACATACTGTTCAGGTAAAAGAGTAGGCATACCAAACACTGGTAGGTTTTCAGCTGCTGGTTGTTGTTGTTGAGCCAGGTGTGTTTGTAATGGAGAAAATGGGCTTTCAAAATGAGTATTGGTGTGGGTCGACTTGGTAGAAGGTGTGGGTCGACTTGGTAGAAGGTGTGGGTCGACTTGGTAGAAGGGCTGGGGTTGGCATCAGTATGTAGAATTTTTTACAGCCTTGCTTCTTGAAATTTAGACAGATGTAGGCGACCATACTTGCACTTACCATTTGACAAATGACATGGTGAGTTGTTAAGGTTATTCCACATATTACAAATTTCTTTTGTAGAGGGATGTTGGTCTGACTTAATTTTCCTGCACTGTTTTTGTAAATGGTTTGGTGATCCACAATTGTAACAGGTTTTGTTGGTCAAGAGTGGCTTGGTGGAATTTAACATGGATTTGTCTTCTTTAAAATGATCAACACACAGGGAAGAACGTGGATGAGGTGTGTTTGGAGTCCCCCTGATGAAACACAAGATACTTCTCAACCGAGTATGATTTTAACTGGATGTTTAAAAGTCTCTTTACAAAGCTGAATCCTTTTGCGACAGTGATCACCAAGGTGTGCAAAATTCATTCATGCAAACGTTGTTTGGCTCTAGAGATAAATGGCCAAAGGCAAAGCCGTCGGTTTGGCTTAATATCGCTTTCAACCCAAAAGCTACCATTCATTTCAATATTTGGCAGACACACATTCAAGCAACTTCAAGGCATTCGCGGTAGAGCAATTTCAAGCTTTAATTGAAAAAGGAGAAGCACCGTGCCTTAATTTTATCGTTATAAAGTTTAATTTTATTATTAATTTTATTATTATAAATTTTATCGTTGTAAAGTTTTTATAATAATGCAAATGAGTGTTTTATCTGTTTTGACTAGGATGAATCTTGATGTCCAATCACGAAGCATATCAAGATCTTTAGTGATCTTGATACGCCTTCAATTGGACATCAAGATTCATCCTCATCAAACACAGTGAACCAAGGCCTTTACCTGGTATCAAATCTCATGCACTTGTCGAATTGGCTGATAATCTCATGAATTATTAATGAGGTTGAGAACTCGTGTTCGAAACGCTCTGCAGTGTCAATAACATCTTGAAGATACTTGTATTGTTCTCTTCTACTGACAAGCTGCTTTCTAATTTCAGTACATAGTTTGATAGTACGTCACGAGCGTCGTTTGTACTTGTTGTTTAAACACGGAGTGCTTGCATAAAAGGGGAAGCCCATCCCCCTCGAAACAATGGAGTCTTTGAAATTTTAAAAATCAATTCAAACAACGGAATCTCGAAACAATGGAGATTTTGTTGTTTTGATTACTTCTCATTACTCTCCGTTTCCTGACCAATCACAGTAATTGAACTAATTATGCTCACACTCAAGCACTCCATGTTTAAGGTACATGGCCCATTGGCAACTGGGAATGCCAGATGACTCAAGAAGAGAAGTTAAAGGTGTCGCAAAACGATGCAGGTTTTCGCTCGGCTGTCCCTTGTAGACAGGTAAAGTAACCTGTGGTAAACGGAGGCTGGTACTGGACGAAGGTAAGTTCTGTGAGAGCATGTGACGAGACAAGAGTTCCAATGGTGTGTGTGAGTTCATGCGATTCACTGTGGGCTTTAACTGACCTTGCATGGCTTCTCCAAGGCCTTTGATGAATCCAAGTAACTCTTCAGGTGCAGTCATTGTAAAAACATTTGCATCCTCCACCAATTGTAACAGTAATGTCAGTTTTCAAAGGTTTATTTATACACAATATTATAACCAGAAATCAACACACACTCTCCCGATCATCTCGTGGATCTAGGATCCTTTGCACGCATTCACAATTGGTTACATAATTCCTATTACACTCCCTAATGACTGGACTGCAATTATCCCTATTTCATCAGCCTTAAGTCTTGTCACACGAAATTGCGTTTCTTGTTCTGGTAATGTGAACCTTCGAACAAAATATTCTGCCTTAAAATTAATTGAGCACACACAAGATGTGCTTGATGGCTCCCATTTAGCGTGTTTACGATTAACAAAATCGGCCCAATCTTTGCGTCTATATTGATTGCATCTGATCGATCATCGTCCACATATGGAATCTTATAAAGAAAAATTCCTTTTGCTGAGTCTGGAGTATTAGAACAGCAGGCACCTACCTGGATGGCATGTTTACTGAAAAAATGGATACGCAATAACTAGTTCCAGTACTACGTGGTTAGGTGTCCAAAAAAACGTTCACTGAGCATCATGCAGAATGTGACATAGGCATAATGAAATGTGAAACAGATGTGCAGAACGAAACTTGTCAATGCAGAATGTCAAGTGCAATTGCAGAATTTAATGCAGAATGTTATGTAGCATAATGAAATGTGAAATATAATTGTGAGAAAGCAACTTGTCAAAGCAGAATGTCAACTGAAATTGTATAATTTAGAATTCGATTTTGGCAGTAATATATATAGGTGACACTGTAATGCACTCCACATTTTTATGCTGATATGGAAATCCACTCTATTATTTTGTATTCCGAATTTTTGTTGAGTTCGTTGTAGAGTTCTTTGTCGACGTTTTTGCGTTATTGTTATTGTCCAAGGTGGAATGAATTTTTCCATCATAATAATACTCAAAAAAGTTGACAAAAAAACTCGACAAAAACGGAACACAAACAAGTAGAGTGGATTTCCATATCATCAACGAAAAAGTGGAGTGCATTTCAATGTCACCCATGGGACTCTGTAGAGGATCCTTTCACTTTGTGGCTTTCTTCGTGTTCCATGATTTAAAACAACTATATAATAATAAATCCAATAAAACCGATACCTCCCGTCCCAGACAATTCCACTCCACGGAGGGCCGCTATGTAGGCTAGGATACTGTATAAACCAGCACAGGTATATTGTCCCCAATCACCACCACAATTATGTATACCCATATAAGAAAACCTACAGTACAATATTTTTGACAAACTGTAGGTTTTCAGATGTTCATGAACAAGTTTAATAAGAATTAATCATGTTATACATAACAAAACCAAAGTATTACCAAAATCAATGAGGCATGGCCCAAAAAAACACATGATTTGCAGCCAAAACATCTACAAAACCGTCTGCATTCCTAAACCTTTTTGGCTTGAGAATTCAAAAGTAGCAAATCGACCATATTTTAGTGATCTCAGTGTCAATTTCAAAGGCTAAGGAAATCAGGACATGTATTTTTTGGGTCACATCGCAGCTCAGTTTTGGTAATACTGTAAATACTGTAATCAATTGCTTAATAAGAAAGCCTAAAGAGCAGATAAAAAATGCGAATTACTACCTTTAAAATTACGAGGCCTATTCAGTAACTTGTGCTCCAGTGGAGGAATAAAATTAAATTGCATGAATACTGTTCAAGATTTACCTACTATTCCTATTTATGATTTCTAGTGTATTTATGAAAGTTCTTTTTATTTATAATTGTATCTTACATTCGACAGATGATGAATACATAAAGAAAAGGTATGAGTATCTAAAAATTTTTACTTACTGTACTACAAATATGTTAAAACAATTTTTGTAAATATCCCCAGGTTAGAAAAAAGGTTTAAACACAACACCTTCACGCTGTTTTCATTGGGGGCCTGGAAATAGCCGCTAATAATACACGTATTTGAAATAAAATGTATATCCTAATTTTTAAAGAAAAAGGTATAAAAATGCAGAGAACGAAGAAAAATGCAGGGTTTTAACTTGACCATTTCGCATGCAAACCGACGATATTACCACCAGGCTACCAAAGCAGACATCAAAATATCACCAAAATATTAGGGTCTAATATTATCATCTAAAAATATTTTCATTTTCAAAGGCATTGAATATTTGAATTGATTGAAAACTACTCAAAACATATGACTGGCTGCCATGGCTATACTCATTTATGGCATTTCAAATTAATTAAGAATAGCAAAAACAAACTTCATCCCAAAATCTGTAGTGTTGAAACTCACTTATCATACCTTTATAGTCTTTACATCTGTAATATTTCAACATGCAGCATTTATACGTTATGCCAAATTATAACCAAGCTACGTTAAGTTACAAGTGGTTTTACCATAAGAAAAAATATATGCTTTTTCTTCCTTTCAAGTTTTGGAGATCAAATTATGACTCTTCGTTTCTTCGACAATCCACAACTAAAATAAGGACAGTGTTGAAGCTGGTATAAAATAAGATGCAGATTATTGAAAAATTGACAGTTTATACAATTTCGTCACAAGTAATTGTTTAACCTGCGAGTCGTTAATTTGAAACGCAAATTTGACTTATAAAATAACTTTGTCACATGTCACACAATAAAACTATTATGAAACAAAGTAAAAAAAATCTACATGTAATGTTTGGTGGTGTTGAAGCCTGAAACACACCTAATTCCTTTGAAGCGATTTCGTTTAATAATAGCGAAGATCAGTGGCGTGGTGGCCGGGGGGGCCATGGCCCCCCCAGCGATGATTTCAAGAGGGCGCCGAAATGCTGATGCGTGGGGCGCCGAAATCCTCAGGAAAGGATTTACATAGAAAAATCAGATTGCAATGTTTTAAAAGGTTATAAGATATTGAACCAACCAAGGTGAAAACACAGGATAGAGCAGTAGCAAACTGTATAATATTATACTATATGGAAATAGTGACCGAAATACGGCAAATTACCAGCGCTTGTGGCAAGATGGTATAACGGGTGTTGACAGCGAAAATGAAGACGCTGGAAAGAATGCGCTTAAGGTTACTAATCCTTTATTACTCAAGTTCTTTCGCACGAAGGAAAGACGCACGATTTACTGTGAAATTCGTAATCATTAGGTTAATAATTGGTACAAATTAGGTTCTTGATGGTTCTAACTGCCGCGATTATATATATACGTAGTACATAGATCGTCTACTTTAATCTGGATATCAAATTCGGCGAAAAGAAAGCTGTATATGAGTCAATAGGAATCACTGTCATTCAGATTTCAGAACGTGCGATGCGGTCATCTTAAATCTTGAAAGGTAAGAAAACTTTACTGTGTACATACATTTATATTCTAAATGTTGGTATTACTTCTAATAGTGAACATTATTGTTTGTATATCACCTGTGACTCTCAACTCGGTGATTTATATATTAAAATGAAAAAAAGAAAAACATGATTATTATAAATTCAATATTTACCGCATAATCACAATTATATTGTTTTCAATTATATTTATATGTAAGTTACAATTTGCAAATATTGATTATTGATATCTAAGTAAGTATAAAGTTTACTAAGTTACAACAAATAATCTACACTAGGGTTTAGGGCCCTAGGCGAAAAATGCGGAGGCGGACTATTTCCTGTGATCTGATTGGATCATTGGAATAGGATAGCGGAAAATGGAATTGCTACTTTTTGCCGGCGAGATTTTGCGATACAGTTTTAATTCGTAATATAATTAAATAAAATTATTCAACTTCTAGCACGCCACCATGTTTGGGAACCGAAAACGTAAAAAATCAGGTGCGGAAAATAAAAAGACAAGCAAAGCCAAAAAGGAAGAAAATGTAAGACTGGGATCGTTCATGACAAACTATTTCGCAACATCAAGCGAAACGTCTACAAAAAATGATACTTCCATTGGCGACCATGGGCTTCAAAATGCTACAAATATAGACCATGAGGTGGAAGTTGCTGGGGCCGATAAGCCAAATATAAACAAAGAAGTATCGGGGGAAGATACAGCCCACCCAACAACTGATAGCGCATGTGACCACGACAAAAACAACAAGGGAGAAGGCCTTGAAGAATCTTCTGCATCTAGCGAGGAGACACCTTCCGATTGTGATTATTCGGCCCATGAAGGAGTCATGGACGAACTTAATGATGACAGCAGTGTCAGCGCATGTAAAGATATCTTTACTGATATTGAAGCCGGACGTAAAGTTCTGAAAGAGGCTTTGGATACAACTGCACCGCCACCGATTGCCCTAAATCCAGGCGAGGAGGACGACATAGCCATAAAGCACACGCTCCCAAGAAACCCAGCACTCATAATTGATGAAGAAAATGCGACCTTTGATCCCGCTTCACTTGTCCACGCGAAGCTTAGCATGGAAGATAAAGAAAAGTTCATAAAAATGAATCCTTGTCAGCCTCCAGAATACGTATTATCCGTGAGAAAAAAAGAAATTGGAAAACGTAATCGGTATTGCTCGCAGGGAGTGTTCTTTCGCGAAGGTCAAACAAAGCGAAAATGGCTTTCCTACTCACTAAGTAAAGATTGCTTATATTGTATTCCATGTCTTCTATTCTCAGATGAATGTTTGAGAGGTGAAAATATGCGATTCAATCAAGGAAATGCTTTTACCAATGCTGGGTATTCTAACTGGAAGAAGCAATACAGTGGAATAACAAAGCACGAAACATCAGAAAGCCATGTTAATGCCAAGATAGCTCAAGTCGTTTTCTTACAAGGACGATCAATCAGTCACTGTTTGGAGCAACAAGAAAAAGACGAAGATTTGATCAGGAAGAAAAAAGTCAATGCAAACCGCAATGTGATGAAACGCATTGTTGACACGGTCGTGTTCCTAGGAAAGCAGGGACTTGCTTTCAGAGGTCACCGGGAGTCGCTTGATCCAGCCGAAGCGAATAAAGGAAATTTTTTGGAGGCACTGGATTACTTGTCAACATACGACGTTACAATTGACAACCATTTAGAAAAGGTGAGAAAGCAACAAATTTCGTCGAAGATAAGGAATAGCGGGAAAATAGGCGCAAAAGGACGGGGCTCCAAACTAACTTTCCTCAGCAATGATACCCAGAATAATGTCATAAACATTATTGGTAAAGAAATCTCTTCCGAAATTGTGAAAGAGATAAGTAATTGCAGAGCATGGGCATTAATAGCGGACACCACACCTGACATCCGACATCACGAGCAACTTAGTATTTGTGTAAGGATTGTTAATGCCATCGGTAAATGTTCAGAGCACTTGTTGTCGTGCAAAAGAGCTTCTGGCACAACAGCATTGGAACTTTACGATCTAATTACAGCAACACTGGCTTCAAAATCCGTGTCGTTTGAAAAGCTGGTGGCACAAACATACGACGGTGCCTCAAATATGAGTGGCTGCTACAACGGCTTGCAAGCGCTATTCAAGGAAAAAGTTGGAGACCATGTTGTTTTTGTCCACTGTTATGCCCACACACTCAACCTTGTTTTGTCTGACTCGGCAGGTATTGCTGTTCAAGTGATAAGCCTTTTCAACAACCTTGAGGCCTTGTACATTCTCTTCAGCAAGTCACAAAGAATCCATGGCTTGTTTGAGGCTGCTCAACTAGAAGAGAACTTAAAAGTGTTTTCTCTTAAAAGACTGAACACTGTTCGCTGGAATTCACGCGAGTTCTGTCTGAAGGTCGTTCTCTCTCGCTACGAATGCATTTTAACTGTCTTGGAAACTGTTTCAACGGATATCTCTTTTGAAGGAAATCCCCGGAATACTGCAGCTGGATTATTAACGCAACTCCAAACAAAGCAATTTCTGGCTACCGCCTACCTTTTCCGTGAAATATTTGCAGTCACTGGCCCGTTAAGCCGATATTTACAAAGCGTGAACGTAGATTTCGGGAAAGCTCTTGGTATGGTGAACAGTGCAGTTGGTCAGCTCAACAAAATGTGTGACGAACCGGAGCGAATCATCACATGCGTGGAGCAAGAACACGACTCTGAAAGTGTAGTTTGGCAACAAACAAGGTATAGACGCCGAAGAAGGATGGATGGTGAAAATGCAGAAGACGAACCTGCCGAAACACCAAAAGATCAGTGGAAACGCGCCACATTTTATGTTGCCGTCGACACCGTCTTGAATTCAATGAAGAATCGATTTGAAAAGAACCAGCCACTGCTCAAAGCATTTTCCTTGTTTGCCCCAAATCGCTTCCCAGACCTTCTGAAGAATTTCAAAACCGCTCACGATCTTCAAGCATCCCTGAACATCTTTTGCGAAACCTACAATTTAGATGTATTTAGATGTGCGGACGAACTTTTTAATTTCGCTCGGTCTTTCAAGAGATTAAATTGTACAGCTGCCGCTGGAGGAGAAGAGGAGGATGATGACATGAGTCACATGACACCAGATGTCTCAGATCGGTCAGACGGCGAAGGGAGTGACAGCGACGCCAATGATGGCACGAAAAAGAAAACTACGAAGAACATTCCATCCTTCACTGAAGCTCTCGAAGTTCTTTGTCACCCAGAATACAGTTTGGTTGATGCATACCCAACACTCTGTCAAGTTTATGCTATTGCTGTGGCCATCCCAGTAAGCTCGTCGACCGCGGAGCGCTCATTTTCTGCACTAAAGAGGGTGAAGACACGTATTCGATCCTCTATGGTTCAGGAAAGACTTGAATCTTTACTTTCTATGGCGATCGAACGTAACATTTTGCTTTCACTCGATAAAGAACGTCTCGTCAATTTGTATGCTGGGATTTCTCCCGAACTGTCGAAAGCTCTACTTTAGAATCATAGAATTATGTTAACGTTTTTGACTTAACTTTTACTGAGTGTCTAAAGCTCTTCTATATAATTATATTAACGTGACTTAACTTGAACTTAAAGGGGGGGGGGCGCAAATATTGATATTGGCTTGAGGGGCGCAAATTTTATCACTGGCCCCACCAGAAATTTTAGAGCCACCACGCCACTGGCGAAGATAATAAGCTTTTCAGATAAGTTCTTATGGAAGTGTGACGCTAAGTTATTCTTGACATCAAACCTACCCATAAAAAAGCCTAAAATACATGTACTCTATCTCTAAAACAAGGCAAGGAAACGAAAATTTGAAAAATACATTATTTTGTAGTTAAGTAGTGCAAATCTTTGTTTCTTATCCACTTTAAGGTACAATTTCTGAAGTATATTAATTAAATAGTAATATACTTGTAATAATAGCCAACAATATAAGGATTGTACAGCAATTGAAAAGCAAGAAAGGAAGTCGGATAGATGATGTATTTTTATGATAATGGTTTACCATTACGTACATATTCTGTTTTTAATGTTTAACATTGTTACACAAATATTCTGTAACACAGGATGATGACATTTGGGAAGAGGATAGTGATGATGACAATGAGACCAGAGGCGTAGGAACGGATTTAAAGTGGGGGGGGGGGGGCTGAAGTCAACAAGCAGGTAATCAGTGACCGCATTTTAAGGGGGGTCTGGAAGTCCTCCCCCGGAAAATTTTGAAATAATAGAAGCTCGGAAAGACAATTTGAGCAAACCTTTTCATCTAATTCTACAGCGAGCATAGTTCAAATGAATCCAAGAGTTATCTGTTGCCTCTTACCAAATGATGCGTTTTCTGCGCCTGGTACTGACAGAAGGGTTTGGGAACCAATCTAACACTCGCATAGCAAGGGTTTAGGAGTTGGGTAACACTTCAGGCTACACCCGTTTGTAAAATCTCGTGTAGATGCAGCTTGTAGTTAAATTACCTTAAGTAGCTGCTGTTCTATTAATACAATTGGGGAAAAAAACATTAAATTTAGCAATGCTTGTCCTGATTTTTTGGGGAGCTCAGCCCCCCCATTTAAAATTTTGGAACCAATGCTTTTATACAAATAAAGCCTCCCGAAGGCTGTATTTGGACGTTCAAGGTCATTGGTTGACTTATTTAATAGTCGAAGTTTTCTAAAAACATTTGAATTCGGTTCTAGAAAGAACAAAGAAAACCGATTAGATGTGTGAAGTTGATCATCCAGGTTGTTGTAGTCTTGAGAAAGACTATTGTTGGTGACTGACATTTTGATGGCCTCAGCGATGGTCATCTTCAGAGTCAAGTACAGTGAAACCTCGATTTAACAAACCTATATAACGAAGTCCTCGATATAACGAACGATATTCTTCAGCCTGGCGAAATTACAAGCAAAATATATGTAACAGAACCTCGATATAACGAAATCCTCGTTATAACGAACACAATCCGGTAGCCCAGATGGAAAATCTACCTCGATATAACGAATAAATGTCAACATGCACGTGACAATTACAAAAGATGAATGCGGAACAGACCAACAGCAATACTGTATTAACCTTTAATTCTGTCAACAGCTCATTAAAACATATGTATCTACATCTACTTAAAATAAATATCTTCCCAACAGACGTCCTAATTACTGTCTATTGCACATGTATTCGTCCAATAGTCGAGTATGCAATGTGAGGTGTGGCATAGTTCCCTCCCTCTTTACCTGAGTGATCAACTTGAAACCCTCCAATGACGAGCTCTTCGTATTATTTTTCCCAAATTCAACATATTTGGAAGCTATGTCGAGTGCTAATATCCCTATGTTATTTGATCGTCGATGCCAACTTTCCAATCAACTCTTCCATAAGATGCTTAACTCGACACAAACTAAACCATCTACCAAGTGCCAGAATTAATAAATACAACCTACATAATCCGACTCACTTTGAAATACCCAAATGCAGTACGGAATGCTACAAAAAAACTTTATTCCATCAGCCATCAAAGTTTTCAATTCACGCTGATCATAAGGAACGTTATTGTAACTTTAACTTTGGTTTTTGCACGATTTCTATGTTAAATCTTATTCACTTGGTTTTTTCACACTTGTAATATCACAGTAATTCAACTTTTGTTGCAAGTGTGCTAATTCAATAAATCTTATCTACAGATCCGCTTTATCCTCTTTGTCTTTTATTAGTTTTATTAACTTCGTTACTATTGAAGGCTTCTTGTGGTAAAAGGTCTAAGTAGCTGGAATTTCTAGTCCAATGGCCTTGTTTCTCCGTTTGTCAGTGACTCCCAGATTTGTCCTCCATGCATTAGAAACAAATGAAACACGTGTGAAAGTGTCAATGGCACATGACCCACGATCATTGGCGTCCCTTTCGGACCTTGAACTCGCTTAATAACGGCAACAGCGTACGTGTCGTGTGGGTTAACAGACTCATGCTACAGGAGAATACAGAGAGAAATTAAATCACTCAATTTGCGCATAATATTGTTGTATTCAGGGGGATAGTATCCTCCACCAGTTATAGGGGGTGATTTTAGCTTGTATAATGGTAGAGCTGACATGGTTTGTAGAGGAGCAGGATCTTTATTACGGACTACGAATGTTACTGGACAAATCAAAATACAATTCAACGACAAAAGTTAAATGATAATAGGTTAAAAATAATAATGTTAAAAGATAATGTTGAAGAAGTTCTTCTGTCTCTAAGGTTCTCTTCTTAGTTGGGTCGTTTCTCTTTGCTCTGCTTTACTTCGCTGTTCTTTCTTTTCAGGTTTTGCTTAGCTTGGCTCTGTATCTATTGTTAGCTTCTGGATATTCTATTCTTCTCGTTCTTTATACGACTGATTCGTTTGCGTTCTTTGTACTACTCGTTCTTTGTACTACTCGTTCTTTATACCACTCTTTATGACTGATATATTGTGAGGAACAAATTATTTTATAGTTGCTTTGTGACTTAGGAAAGATTGACATAATCATCTGCAAGGAACCAATCAGCAAAAAGCTGACATGATCATCTGCTTGGCTCGATCTTTTGAAGGCGTTGCGTACATTGAAAGGTTTTCCGTATACTAAATAACCTTAGTTCCTAACTAAATTGACATGGTAAGATAGGAAATATTATAAGCTACGAAATATCATAAGCTACATAATCGTGTTATTATTTTACCGTTTCATAAAGTATTTAAGAAGCAATTCGACTTTAATGGTTCGTCACGAAATGTGGGTAAACAACTAATGTAAATAAATCGAGGTGTTCTTCATTTAAATTTATGCTAGATCTAATTAAACTAAATCAACAAATGTGTGCCTGTGTAAAGTCACTCAATTAAAGACAATAAACTGATGACAAGATGGTAATTAAAAATGCGACAGGAATTGTGTACCTTGTCACAGGACAATCGTAGATACGATCATTTAGATCGACGCGAATATTCTACATTTACAAATATAATTATATATGTTGCATAACATTCCCCTTTCCTTAGATTCAAGCCTCCTGGCTTGACAGTAGTTAGATTACAATGATTAAAACAATTTACTAAAGAATGATCCTTAACTTAATCTTCCTAACTAAATACATGTATTATTATTCCCCCAAAACAAATAGCACTGCGTAGCTGTCTCGGACACTCGCCACATGCCTATATTCCTAATGAACTCCAGGGGCGATACTATTAAGATATATATCTATTTGATAAGCTGTAAGGAAAACAGACTGGCAAAGGAAGGTACCAATGGTGAAAACAGAGGCAAAAATAGGTTTGTTTTCCTAAACTGATGTGTGTTGGGTAACCAGGTTTGTAAGAAGATTGAGAAGGACAGCAAGGTAGACCGCAATCTACGTATGGGTCAGGAGAGTCAAGAGAAATTGTTGATTGTTCAAGTTGATCGGTCGAATGTTTGTCTATCAGCGAGTCAGTGTCAGGTTTGTGGCATAAATTTGTATGGCGTACATAGTTGTAAGTACATAATAGACAATAGTGCTCCCCAGAGCAAGGAACCACTTAAGCCTCCTAAAACATTGTGGAAAAAGGAACCCGCTACTTTCGAAATATGTTCTATGGCATCTCCAGAAGACCTGATGACGGTCCCAGTTGCTTTTCCGAGACTAGTTACTACCTTTTCGTCTAAGTCTCCTAAACCACTTAGTCCGTCATGCATAGCGTTACCTATAGCTTTTATGACTACTGCAGCTGGAAATACCTGATAAAGTTATACCTATTATTTTACCAATACCTTGAGCTATATTATCGTTATTATCGTCGTATTGTTTAAATTTCTTCCGGCAATGTCCGGTGTTTACTTTTATGAGCTACAAAATTTTCATGACATCATTTTTAATTTTTGAGCAATACAGTAATAAATAGGTTAGAATGAGGCTTGCGGAGAGTATTGTCAAACGTCTGCTTGAAAAGATTTAACTTTTGCTAATATGCATGGTATGTTTACAATTAATGTGGTCAGTGAATTTATAGTGAGCATCGTGATAAACATGTGTGCAATCATAAAGCAAACCTAGTTCAATAGAAGGTGCAAATACGCCGGGTAATATTAATGCGAATGAAAAGGCTAGAAATATGACGAGAAACAGTGTCCGTTGTAACTTAGGATGAAGTAATTTGAGACGGAGTACAGTAAAACCCCGCGTATAAGAACCTACAATTTAAGAACCTGTTAGGCTAAATTTTTTTAATTAGATCCCCTTTAAATAAGAACCTGTTTAGGCTAGAATTTCAAAACATGTTCTTATTTAATCAAATTAAGTCAAGACAAAATATCTATATAAATGAAATAAAATAAGCTCTTCATAAGTAATGAAAATGACCCAGAACACTGGAAAATAACATGTCTATATGAACAAAACAATACATACAACAATATATTCAGTGCAAATACAATGTAAGTGTAAGAAGTTTTTTTTGTGGGCTGTTGTCATTACAGTGTCGACTATAATTCAAGTACCTGTACATCAGTGAATTGTGTTGATTATAAATTATCAACTCAAGATTGACACTTCCTTATGTCACTGACGTTGATGTCTCCAACAGATTATTTTTTGCTTAGCCTTCTCAGAAGTATCTCGAGGTATTGTTTATTCCCCACAAGTCTATAGTCAACAGGAATTTCAAGACCTTTCCCTTGCCCAGCATTATATCGATGGCCGATACACTCGGCTTCCACTTCCCCACCATCATCCAGGAACTTTTTGAACAGTTTAGAAAATTATATGGGGACATGTCCAACAGTTTGCATTGCTTGGGTCTTCACAGCAACAGCATACCTGTCATAGTCATTATTTTCTTCGATTTCGCACAACATAATATCCCCAACACAAACGGTTATTTCCTTGTATGCGTGGTAGCCACGAACACTTGACTCGATGTACACTTCATACTCCTCTGCCATTTCTAATGCACAGAATATTGAGGTTCCACTTTCCAATTCAACAAGAACTAAGGTAAAAAACTGAAAACCTTGAGGGGAAAATGTGCTGTTTCTCAAAATGGAGGCCAGGCCAGGAGGTTGCCAGGAGACCAGTTGTCAAAGGCCGCTGACCGTCGTACGGCTGCTAGAGAGTGTTTATAGTTTTCAATCCGAGGAGCGCTTTATAAGCTAATGAATCCATAGAAAATGAACCGTACTTTATTTGACTGTGGGATCAAGAGACAAGTGGAAACGAAGAGTGGTCAATTGTTTGATGTCATGGCAGCATTACCAAAGTCTGTGAAGTTGTCCAACAAAACAGTAACATGTGAGATTTGCAACGAATCCTTCGCAGCAAAGAAGTACCTTGATACACACGTGCGTTTCAAACACAACTCTGAGAACTCGAATCGTGTTAACCTAGGAAAGGATTTGTTATTCCATAACAGAAGAGGTGACAGAAATGTATCTGAATGTATCCAGGGGCAAGCATGTATGGCAACCAATGAAGAAACAAATGACGGCATGATCACACAGACCTATAGAACGTGTAAGGCAGCCGCCATTGACAAAACTGACAAAAGACGAGGCTGTAATCGGAGAAAATCCTACACAGATTTCAAAATAAAAACCCTGCAGCTTCTGGACTCCCTTAGCGAACTAAAAACCAAAAAGAAGTGGGAAAAAGTTGCAGAGAAGCAAGGTATCAGCAAGTCCCTTGTGGTGAAGTGGAACAAGAATAGAGCGAAATTACAATCAGAACTAAAACTGAACAGGCAGAAAAAAAACGCAGGCAGCTTGGTGGCTTCAAGAAAAAGGAGAAAATTAGTATGTGAGAAGGCAAAGAACAGCGAGAAGTATCCATTGGCTGCCGAACGTGTTATTCATGAATTCAAGCTTCGAAGAGCAGGTGGGTGCAAGGTCTCAAAGCTTTGGCTAAGAAAGAATATGAAAGCTAAGATTGAAATGTTTAATGGCCAAGAAGAAGCTAAGAAGTTCCAGGGAAGCAAAAATTGGTTTCAACGGTTCAAAAACAGGCATGGGATTTCATTGAGATGGAGATCAAATAAGAAAAAATTCTGCAGATGATTACCATTATGAACAAAAAAACTATTAATTTTAAAAAGAAAAGTCTTAAGTGCTCACTTAAAACTACTTAAAGTATCAATGCTTCTAATTTCCTGTGGTAATGAATTCCACAGTTTTGGTGTGGCAACTGAGAATGATCTGTCTCCATGAATCACCGTTTTGGATTTTGGCTCAAGTAGCAGATTGAAAGTAAAGGCCCTGTTACACGGTGCAATTTTTCATGCAACTTGTCTCGCAACGGCTTTGCACCATGTAACGGCGGCTGTGCAATGGTCAAAATCGATGCGAGACAAGTTGCACCAATCGTTGCACAAAGTAGAATCTGGGTCTACTTTCTGAAACCATTGCAACAATTTTTTTAGCGTTGCATCGTGTAACACCCTTTCAGCAACTTGTCTTGCAATGTTTCCATAACGAATGCGAACGCATGCGCGTCATCCAGTGTTCTCGCAAAACAAAATGGCTTTTATCGAAAAAAATCCACAAACGAGTTGTGCATTGCAAGACAGGTTGCATGAAAAATTGCATGAAAAATTGCACAGTGAAAAAGGGCCTTAATGATCAATATCTTAAAAACAATCCTTGATGTCACTGGCAACCAGTGAAGATTACGAAGCACAGGGGAGATATGTTCTGATTTTTTAATGCTTGCAGTTAGGCCACACCAATTTAATTGTTTGGGGCACGGATCCGACCGACCCTGTTTTTGTGAAACCAAAATAAAATTTGTACCTATTATTTACTTTGATCAAAAATTGGTTATTTTTTGTGCTTTTTCAACCTCGTACCCAGGCTTTTCACCGGCGAGGTGGGTGAAAAGACTGGGCTTGTACCCATTTCCATTTTTTTCTGAACCGACCAACCCGAAGTAGCTTTTATCTTGATCTTTGTAGCAAAATGTTTTTCTTATGTTTATTTATCCAGGAGTACATCTTCTCTAATCGAATCCTGCTAACAAACTAGCCTTTGTACCACAATAAAATTTGTATGACCTACCAGGTATTTTTGTAAGTGTTCTCTGTTGGATTAGCTCTTTCACAACTGTTTCCAGGTCTTTCGCTGTTGACTTACGAACATGTTTGCCAGATGTCTTATACATTTGCACGTCACCATCGTACCGTTCTATCAATGCTGTGGCAAATTCTGTCAATTGATCTTCTGCTTGCATTTGGTCCCAGTTTTTTGATAGCATCCTTCATCTTTCTATTTAAAAATTCCAGATGTAAATCAAGGGAAATATTGCCACCTGGCCCTTTTTTTACTTTAGCAAATCTATTCCAGATAAGTTGATGTGCTGAACGAGGAGATAACAGGGAATATAACTGTCATTTTGTATAAATAAAAAATAAATACACATTTTATTTTGTAGTTTTAACCCGTTTTGATTGGGACAATTGAGCTGAATTACGCATGGCAATGCTGGGTCCTTTGCCAAAAGAACGGCAGAAATGCCTTAATAGCGCTCCGTCAAGATGACGTCAATACCGATGTTTGTCCGCTTTTACCCATAATTCTTGCGGCCATAACAAAAGAAATAGCTCATTTGCAATCATTTGTCAGTCAAATTTGGTTTGTTTGTCCGCTTTTTGAGTTATTAATAGCAGCCAGACTCTGCGCTATTGATGAAGGCATTAATAGTAAATATAGCTGTAATTGGGGAACTTTGCAGCCTGATATCAATCTAAAAGTACCATGAACTGGCCATCACATTTGACAATGGACACAACTGTTGTTTTCTTCAAGTTTGAGGATTAAGCAAGAACACTTGAATACTTTATATCCGGTAGCGCCTCTATTGTTTTAAGAACCAATCACAAGCCAATTGAACAATTTGAGCATGGCTTATTTCATTGGGGAGAGTAAAACAAAACGTGGGAAATAAGCGTAAAGTAAGTCGATTAAAACTACATTATCTGCTTGTTGTGTTCTGTCTTTGTTCATCGCCAAAATCTTGCACTACGACTGACTATAATTTACTATACTCTGTCTCTGGCTAAGTATATGTTGTTATATAATGTTAAAGTACTGCAAAATACATATCAAACAAGCAGATGCGAAGTCTGACCTCAAACGAAAACCCTGTGTGGGAGCACTAACTGCTGTGGCTTATAATAAAACCACAATTAAAATATTCTACTTTCAAATTTCAAATTTCAGAACGAATATCTTGTTAAATGGAAGGGGTATGGTTCCCTTTCTAACAGTTGGGAACCTGAAGAAAATTTAAATTCACGGCCTTGAGGTAGAGATTAATGAAACCTGTTTTAATAATATTAAAACATTGATGGAATGATTGCATTTCAGCAAAGCAGTGTTATTGTTATAAATAATTTGTAAATAATGTTGTATACAGTAGGTGCCAACAATATCTTTACTTTCCTCATTCTTGTGTCTACATTTATTATAGAACATTTTCTAAACCTAATCCAAGTAGAGAGTACAGTGGATGCTGGAATTGATTCCCTTCATGTAGCTGTATTGGAAAACTTGGCATCAAAGAGTACCTTGCCTATAGTTATGTTTCCAGCATGATGTTTTTAATTATTTATTTAATGGCAAAGGCACCAAGTCTCGAATTATATTTTGTTGCAAAAAGAAGATTTCTCACGTTGTTCACTTCCTAGTGAGTGGGATCAGCTTGTGGACAAACTCCAATAAAAGTAAGACCATTTATATCACAAGGACCCAAAAGCCACACATTCACATCTGGGGAAATCAAAGAATCCCTCCTAGATATAATGTTGAGAAACTCAGTGTGAACTGGCTGGCAGCTAAAACAAGCTTTTAGTTTTACTTAACAAGCGTGAAACTGAAGCAAAGTGTAAACACTTTGGTGGCTTTGGTAGTTCGGTCCTGAGAGCGACTGCCTCCACCTCTGAGGTAAAGAGTTTGAATTCTGGAGTAGTAAAGCTGTAGTAAACACTTTACTCGTGTCTGAGCTGGTTCAAATACTGGTCTTAAAAATAATTGAGGAGAAAGTGCTGCCTTTGTAAAAATAATACTATAAAAATAAATAATACCAGCGAATGGTAAGACTTTCGGGTTTTCTTGGATAATTACCTTAAATCGTAGGCCCTCGAACCTGTATCTATTGGTCGTCTAGCCTGTTCGGGTATTCCGTTCACCTAAAAAAAAGAGTGATAAACATAAACCAATAAACTCCCAAAAGTCATGGGTTTTGTACGGTTCCTCCCAGACATAAAATAATGCCACAGGGCTTTCACTTTTAATCCTCACACTTGTAAATTCCCCTTCTTATATCTGCAAGATAAACTGTGTATATAGATTATAATACTAATTAATTGGCTAGATGTATAAAAACTTACGGTAGCATGGGACAATTCAATTTTGCCGTAAAACTATTGTTCGAAGACTAATTAACATATTTCTGAATGTTGGACGTGTTGATATTACTTGTGGTCCTCAGCCAACATCGTTTTTCTAGGCCGCTCTGGCTCTGTCATTGTGAATCAAAATGGCGGCGAAAAAAGGAGTGAGCCAGCGATTTTTTGGTCAACGTAGCCAACATTTCCCGTGTACTTCAAGTAGCCCTACTTAATTTCGTTAATGAAACGCTTAATTACAGGGGTCCAATTTCATGATTTGAACAATAATAGTTCTTTAATATAAAATATTTTTAATAAAATAAGTGTATCTTGATTACATGGTCTGTTTTATTCTATTTGTGTATTTTTGGGGTCGATTAGAAACGAATTCGTATGTTTTCGTTTTTCGTATTATCGCGGGTACCAACCCCTATGGACTATACAGAATACGAAAACATGGACATGCAGAAAACGGGCTCGATTTCCATATAAATATCCCCAAATTTAAAACATAGTGGCTAACCCAAACCTTACCCTAATCCTAACCCTAACCCTCCACCTAATATATACTAACCCTAACTCTTACGATAATGTTTTATTTTAGAAATAACAGCTGATTTTAATTTCGACTTTTACTACCGATAGTCTATGTGACGTCATTTCGGGATTTTATATGGAAATTCAACCAGAAAACGCTTCAAATTAACGCAAAAAAACACAAATAGTATATAAAACATATTCGGCAAAACATTTTTTTTCATATTAAATGTTTTGAAATATCACGCGATTTGTGACGACGAATTCGGAAAAATACGAAATAAAAAAAAGGTCTCCATGAGGTTGCAAAATGAAACTATTTAAATATTATGATTACATATCTTATATCTGCGTCTTGCATGAACTGTATACAGTAGTTACATAAAACCAACTGATAAGAAGTAGACTGTAGTACATCATACCGACGAATTACAACATAAGCGCTATACCATTACTGAACCAGTTGATTTGAGCCTTTGTTGTTTGCCTATTGCTAGTCCAAATCATTATGATAGGTTTACTCTAGGTAGATACTTATCAATTAACGTTTCCATCCAATTAGAAAGAAAATATAATAAGCACCTGCCAAGATTTCCTGAAGAGTTGGATGAGCTGCAGAACAGTTCATTAGGCAGTTCAATCAGTCTATAGAGACGAGATAGATGAGCAGCAGAACGGTTCATCGCGCAGTTCAATCAGTCTATAGACGAGATGGATGAGCAGCAGAACGGTTCATCGCGCAGTTCAATCAGTCTATAGACGAGATGGATGTGCAGCAGAACTGCATGTTCATCACGCAGTTCAATCAGTCTATAGACGAGATGGATGAACAGCAGAACGGTTCATCGCGCAGTTCAATCAGTTTATAGACGAGATGGATGAGCAGCAGAACTGCATGTTCATTACGCAGTTCAATCAGTCTATAGACGAGATGGATGAGCAGCAGAACTGCATGTTCATCACGCAGTTCAATCAGTCTATAGACGAGATGGATGAGCAGCAGAACTGCATGTTCATCACGCAGTTCAATCAGTCTATAGACGAGATGGATGAGCAGCAGAACGGTTCATCACGCAGTTCAATCAGTTTATAGACGAGATGGATGTGCAGCAGAACTGCATGTTCATCACGCAGTTCAATCAGTTTATAGACGAGATGGATGAGCAGCAGAACTGCATGTTCATCACGCAGTTCAATCAGTCTATAGACGAGATGGATGAGCAGCACAACTGCATGTTCATCACGCAGTTCAATCAGTTTATAGACGAGATGGATGAGCAGCAGAACTGCATGTTCATCGCGCAGTTCAATCAGTTTATAGACGAGATGGATGTGCAGCATAACTGCATGTTCATCACAACTGCATGTTCATCACGCAGTTCAATCAGTTTATAGACGAGATGGATGAGCAGCAGAACTGCATGTTCATCGCGCAGTTCAATCAGTTTATAGACGAGATGGATGTGCAGCATAACTGCATGTTCATCACGCAGTTCAATCAGTCTATAGACGAGATGGATGAGCAGCAGAACTGCATGTTCATCGCGCAGTTCAATCAGTTTATAGACGAGATGGATGTGCAGCATAACTGCATGTTCATCACGCAGTTCAATCAGTCTATAGACGAGATGGATGAGCAGCAGAACTGCATGTTCATCGCGCAGTTCAATCAGTTTATAGACGAGATGGATGTGCAGCATAAGTGCATGTTCATCACGCAGTTCAATCAGTCTATAGACGAGATGGATGAGCAGCAGAACGGTTCATCGCGCAGTTCAATCAGTCTATAGACGAGATGGATGAGCAGCAGAACTGCATGTTCATCACGCAGTTCAATCAGTCTATAGACGAGATGGATGAGCAGCAGAACGGTTCATCACGCAGTTCAATCAGTCTATAGACGAGATGGATGAGCAGCAGAACTGCATGTTCATCACGCAGTTCAATCAGTCGAGAGACGAGATGGATGAGCAGCAGAACTGCATGTTCATCACGCAGTTCAATCAGTCTATAGACGAGACGGATGAACAGCAGAACAGTTCATCACGCAGTTGAATCAGTTTATAGACGAGACGGATGAGCAGCGGGGCAATTCAATCAGTTTATAGACGAGATAGGAAAGCAACAGAACGGTTCATCAGGCTGCAGTTTAATCAGTTTATAGTCGAGTTATGTTTCAAGAATTTTTAACACTATTTTACAATTCTTGTCTTAACAAATTTTAATAATTTTGAACATTTTTAAGCATTTTCTCTCTAGAGATTGTACAGTGTAATGAGGAAATCAGTGTGTCACTGTACCACGTTTGTCATTAAATTTTACTTAAGTAGTACTGCTAAAAATACATCGTTTAATTTGCGGCTAATATATAGCGCGTTTTCGGAACAGTCAAAATAGTCTGTGTCACTAGAAACCAGTTTGTATGAATTTAAATCATCTTCATCCGGTGGGATGTTGGAGCTTGAGGTGCCCCACAGATGTCCGTTAAGTACAGACCATTAGCAACGCAGACGTACATGTTACTGCACCCTGATTTCTTGCATCCTTGTGACTGATGACAAAAACCACCATAGTGAATCTGGTGCTGGCAGAGCTCATCCATGTCACATCCAAAATGCCATTTGTTCGAAACGAACAATGTCCTTACACGTGACAGTGAGGTTCCGGTGGTTAAGGTTAGGATTAAGGTTACTGTAGTGCCGGAGGTGTGTTTATTTGTAAATAGCGTGAAATGTAATTAGGTCTTATGCAAATTTGTACATAGTGTATATAAAAGGACAGAGATAAATTCTATAGAAGAGATGCACGTGTTTATAAGTGAGTTAGGGTGCAAAATATAAAGTGTTCAAGCAGAGTTGTGGTTATTTCTTTACTGTGTTTAGTCTCGTTGAAATCGGCAGAACATTGGTGGCATCTATTTTGTCCTGGATAACTTATGCCAATGGAGATGAGAGCTACTAGGAGAGAAAATGCAGAACGAACCGACCGCGACAGCATGGTTGAACGAGAACCACAAAATGAAGCGAGCGATGAAAGTTTTACCGAGTTGGTTTCGATGTTAAAACAGCAAATTGAACTTATGCGGGAGTACAAAGTAGCACAAGCAGAACAAAGGAACGAAACTCAACGTTTAATTAACAATATCGATCTGAAGTCAGAAGGAATTAGCCGGCGACAAGATCAGTTAGAAGTTAGACTAGACAAATTCGAGAAACGACTTGAATACGTGGGCAGTGAACTTGAAAGGTCTGATGAAACCCGACGAAATACATTGGCTGTGAATGTCGAATGTTGTGAAGCAAGACTTGACGTTGTAGAGAACCGCGTAGACAATTGGGGCGAGTCTATAGGAGTGATTCAGAAGGAACTTGTGCCGAAGTTGAAAGAAGATATACTCGAAAAATTGCTAGCGGAAATTACCCCTAAGGAAGCGAGAAAACAGAAGTCGGAAAAATCGAATTGGTATGTTAAACAGTCTCCCCAAGGGAGGGCAGTCTCTGATCGAGTCGACCAAGTTACAACCCCCGCGTTTCCATTACCCAAAAGGCGATTTTGCCCACAGGAATTTCAGTCCGAATTCGGAAGTAATTTCGCCTCAATAAATATTCCGAAACCGGATGTGGAAACCTAACAAGCTCTGCAGAAACCGACAACCTTTGACGGGTCACCATTGTGGGAATCCTACTACGCTCAATTTGAAATAGTGGCAACTTTAAACAAATGGAATGATTTTCAAAAGGTGGCCTATCTTGCAACAAGTTTAAAAGGACCTGCCTTGGCTGTGCTGGGTAACTTGGCTCCGGAAGATCGACAGAACCTCGATGCGTTGGTGGTGGCTTTAAAGAATCGTTTCGGAACAAGTCACCAAACGGAACTGTCACGAGTGAAATTCAAGAACCACATGAAGCAGAAAGATGAATCATTACCTGAAATGGCCGAAGATGGCCGGTTATGTCGACTCGATTACCCGGATGCTCCTCCAACATTTGGTCCTCCAACATGTCCTCGCACGGGACCAGTTTGTGGATGCATTGTATGACGAAGATACCCGGTTACGTATAAAACAGGAGAGACCCAAATCACTGCGAAATGCTTTGGAGGCTGCTCTCGAATTGGAGTCGTTTCAGATCGCTGCTCGACAACGTCATAAAGTGTCACGGGAAACTGAACTTCTTTCGTCAGTCAAACCAAGTGGAATGCAGAAAAAAAACCAAGGAAATGTCAATCAACTGGAGGACGGAAATGCGCAGATGACTCAGATACTCGAACGTCTAGAAAAGTCGATGAAACGGGATTGTAATAATATTCCCGTGCAAGCCCCCAAATGTAGTGCCGGAGGTGTGTTTATTTGTAAATAGCGTGATAGAATTACACAAGCGTGAAATGTAATTAGGTCTTATGCAAATTTGTACATAGTGTATATAAAAGGACAGAGATAAATTCTATAGAAGAGATGCGCGTGTTTATAAGTGAGTTGGGGTGCAAAATATAAAGTGTTCAAGCAGAGTTGTGGTTATTTCTTTACTGTGTTTAGTCTCGTTGAAATAGTCTTGAGCAATGATTACATACTTATTTCCAGAGTCCGTTTGTGGAAGCGGTCCCAAAACGTCTACAGCTATCCTCTCCATGGGCGAACCAATGTTGTACAATTTCAACGGAGCCTTGGCTACTCTAGGATATCCTTTGCGCGACGCACGTTTCTCACACTTTCGACACCAGTTCTCTACTGACCACCTAACGTTCGTTTGTTACCTGGACAAAAGATGAACCTAGAACGAAACAAATGCAAGACCCAGATATTAAACCTATCCTTGAGTGGAAATCTGGTGGAAAACCTAAATGGCAAGATGCGTAGGGAGATGAAATTACCTGTTGACCATAAAGATAGTAATGGAATTTCTCAGTTGCTTTGACTACAGCCAGTAACTCCTTACGAGTGACACAGTAATTGCGTTCCCTCCTACTCAGACTTCGACTAAAGTATGCGATAACTGTTTCATGTCCGTTTTGTTCTTGGGATAGAATGGCGCCAATTCCTCTATCACTAGCATCCGTGTCCAACGTATATGTTCCCGACGCAATAGGGTAGGCTAAAACTGGGGCAGTCGTTAAAACACGCTTCAACTCATCAAACGCTTCATTACACTGTTCATTCCAAACAAACTCAGTTCCTTAGTAAGTTGATGCAATGGGCTAGCTATGTCGGCGAACGACTTTTATAACTGTTACTTAACAGGAGTTTAAAATAAGTTTAATAAATATTTGATAGGAACGCAACTATATTTTGGAGTTACCTTCCGTGGCAACTGTATGTGTCTACACAGAAGGCAAATATGGATTTGTTGGCGTCGATGACAGGGGATTCAAGTGTTCAACATGCAACTTTAACTCTCACGATTGTTGTCACGTAAAATTTATAATGGCAAAGATTGATAAGGATGGAGATTTGCCTGATGGCGTATATGAAATGTTTTATGCGCAAAAAGATAAAAGAATGGTCCCTAAACCTTCTTGCTTATCTGAAAGGAAAATACAGTTTCATCCGCCCAAACATATTCAACAAGTATTATGTAGTTCGTTTTACTCTACTCTGCCTCAGCATGAAGGATCCTTTCTTATAATACTGGATAAACATAGTTATGGTATAATATGTTCAGGATGTGGGCTACCATGGAGTTCCAGTGATCCCATAGACGACTGGGTTGACGGGAAGGTCCTTCTTTTTACTGTCAACAAAATTCTTCCTTGTACTAGTAAGTATACATTGTATATCAATGCAATTGTTGTAATTATAATAATGTAATTAATAATAATTGTAATTAATTGTTGCAATTGTTCGTAAATATAAAAAATGACATGTTTTATTTTAAACAAAAATGAAAAATAATTGTTAGGAGCACTAGGTTTGTATGTGAAATGTTGTCATCTTAAAAGAAATCTGACATAACTATGAACAAATTACATCCTTTCTAAAACATAAAAAATATAGAACTATTTAGAACATGCAAACGAATGCCGAACGCCTATAAACGCACATTTTTTTTAACAATCCTGTGTCAGTCCTGCTTTCATCAAGATTATGGATGTGTTTGCACTGCTTGTTCCCAGTTAAACTTGTATGTTAAGGCCACGTCCACACATATGCGTTTTCGTAGTGTTTTTATATTCTCGGTCTGAAACAATATGAAAACGCATACGTGTGGACGTGGCCTAAGACTCCAATAGATATTTTACAAGTTTCAAACAAATCGGCATATATTGCGTACAAGGATCTTCAACGTAAGAAGTTGCGGCAAGGTTGACTACAATTCTAATTTCTGTTTTTACCATGCAGTAAACTATAATTTAAAACGGATGTTTTTTAATTGTGCTGGCTTTCTATAGAAGATGCTCCGATGAAAGTTGCTTTCCAAAAATGTTTTTTGATGGAGAAATTGGAATTTTGAATATGAAACGCTATTTAGTTGCCCATGAAGTACTCAGGGATTACATGCACCAATTCCTATACGCAAGGTTCGTAGATCGACATAAGTAAAATGTTGTTAAATTTCTTTGTTCCTGCAATAGCTTCCTATTTTCTGAACCTTTTGTGTATGTCAATCGTTCAGTGCCTATACACTTATCTCTAAAACTGAATCAATGCTCCTCTTGGATGATCGTTTTCTGATTTCCTCAGAAGTATTGTCACAGATCATTGGCTTTGACTATTACCTGTTGCGTCTTTTATTTCTCATTACAATTTAGCTGTAGTTTATATGCCTATTATGAAGTCTGGACTTCGAGGATGCAAGATGCAGACCCAACTGTTAGTGAATATCCAGCGTACAACCAACTGCGTTATGCTTGGTATTCATATCTCAAGCTACTGGATATCGATTATTCCGAAGGTTGTATATGCCCAGAATGTGGTGCGACACCTGACGTTATTGTGTGCGATGCTACTACCGTTGCGTTTCGCCGGAAGATGGTATTACAGGGTGCGTTGGAGGAGAATAATGAAGATTGCTGTGAAACCATATCTTGTGGAAGATAAGTATATTTTTGTAAAACGTTATTGCTAGACAAGTTATTGTTGTAATGTAAACTGTAAGGGCGTAGCTTTCATTTCACGTAATTTTTTTCATATTTCTTCTTTTAAATTTATTTTTATACTAGTTAGAGTAGTCGTGTTATGTTACGGACCAAAGCATGTCGAGACCTACTTCTTAAACTAGCCACTGCAACGACATTTTCAGCGAACCAGTTGGAGAGTCTTAGCCAGATCTTATCAACCACGTCTCCTATCATTCCATTTTTGGACTGGCTTATGAACACATACGACGATATCAGTGACTACCCACGCTCTATTAAGATTCTAGTCAAGGCTCTAGCAGCATCTTCGTCGGTTTGTGGTTTTATTCGTCCAAGTGATTCACTTCATTCCTTGTTGAATGAAATCACATCAGGACTTAATATTTCACAGCATCCATCAAAATTAAAGATTCTTCAAGAAGAATGTCCTCTCTTGTTTAATGCATTGCATGATTTTAACTGTTCTACATTTCCCACAATCCCCTGTTGACAGACGTGATTGGCAAATCGATAGCACCATTTTCCAACAATCCTGTTGTATCATCTTCAAATTCTGTAGATGAGCGGTCAGAGCAGGACATTTCCTACTTTCCTAATTTACCGTGCGTTCGTACCCGAGGAGTGTATACAGCTGATAAAGACAGAGCAAAAGAGGAAATTTGCAATAAGAGACACCCATCTCATTCGTTGTTTTTACTATTTTTTGTCCACATAGTATTATTCTACACGCGATAACATTTTCGCCACAATGTTTGATAATAAAAATAACAATAATATTGGTAATTATAACAATAATAATTACGTTAATACCAAGTTACAATTAATGACAACAATAGAAGAAACAGTAACATATTCCTAGATGATATAATTTATACAGGCATTTATTTCGCCTCAGCCTGCCTTCCCCCAAACGAACGCATGCAACGCAGGCTATTTATTATTCGCTTTCCGTTAGCATTTCTGAATAATCTTTTGTTTGTTTATATTTTAGGACTAAACTACGGGTTTGAGGTGATGCAGACAAGAGAATCGCCAAATGTTCCGTTCACAATATTCAGAACTCGATTTTCGACTGGTTCGTTTTTAATTACATGTTTGTTAATTACTTTTCTTATTTCGTTTTACTTTCAGTATGTTTGATTTTTCCGATAACAGTGTTTATAGTCACCTGTACTGTAGGTTTAACGAATATTATTGTTTTTTAGCTCCCAAGATCGTAGTTTACGACAATGCCTGTAATCTACACAGCTATTGCTTGAATCGAGATCCTATTTTTTTTCAAAGATACTAAATTTCTCGTTGATCGCTTCCATTGGAAGAATCATTGTGGTAATTAGTGCTCGTTGTTGAGTTGGCCACCTTTTGAAATTTAGTTCTCTATATTTCACAGGGTGTTAAGGGCGATACAACATCAGCATGTACTCACAGTTTGCAAAGTTAAACAGTCCAGTAAATGAACACGCAAATGCATCGCTTAAACGCTTACGTGCTCAGCTTTCCTTTATGACCCAGGAGAACTTTATGAATCACTGCAAATTTCATTTTTGGTTCATGAACTAGCGTGCCATAGCGTCTGATTGCTCACTAAAAATCTTAATCAATGCCGATGATGAAGTAAACATGTGAAGAAATATTTCCAATTACTACTGAGGCTTTGTACTTCACAGTCAGGAATGGTTGCATGCTTGCATAAATCATGCAGGTTCAATTCCTGCAGACCATTTGTCCTCGAAGTACTGCGAATACCTAAACTTAAGACTACAATTCTCTAAAATCCTCGTGTTTACGTTCATACACATCTCGAGCCGGTACTACAGCATTGATTAACTAAGTGCCTTGATTACCCCAACAAAAAAATTTCCATGCATAACCAAGTTCCTCTATAATTTTGGTAACAACGAGGAACGATCTGCCATGATAACTTTATAGTAACAATGAAATTGTAGCATAATTTCATTGTTACTATAAGTCATTATAGCAGATCTTTCCTCATTATTACCAAAATTATCGAACTTGGTTATGCAATTTTTGACGTGATTACCAAGGTATAATATTGGTAAAAAATGATCATCTAGATAGTGTACATAATTTCATTGTTACTATAAAGTTATCATAACAGATCTTTCCTCATTGTTACCAAAATTACCGAACTTGGTTATTGCATGTTAAAATTTCTGACGTGATAACCAAGGTACAATATTGGTAAAAAATTATCATCTAGACAGTGTACATAATTTAATTATTACTATAAAGTTATCATAGCAGATCTTTCCTCATTATTACCAAAATTATCGAACTTGGTTATGCATGTTAAAATTTTTGACGCGATAAGCAAGGTATAATATTGGTAAAAAATTATCATCTAGACAGTGTACATAATTTAATTATTACTATAAAGTTATCGTAGCAGATCTTTCCCATTGTTACCAAAATTATCGAACTTGGTTATGCATGTTAAAATTTTTGATGTGATAACCAAGGTATAATATTGGTAAAATTTAATCATCTAGTACATAATTTCATTGTTACTATAAAGTTATCATAGCAGATCTTTCCTCATTATTACCAAAATTATCAAACTTGGTTATGCATGTTAAAATTTATGACGTGCATAACCAAGTTTGATAATTTTGGTAATAATGAGGAAAGATCTGCTACGATAACTTTATAGTAATAATTTAATTATGTACACTGTCTAGATGATAATTTTTTACCAATATTATACCTTGGTTATCACGTCAAAAATTGTAACATGCATAACCAAGTTAACCAACAATAATTTTGGTAATAATGAGGAAAGATCTGCTACGATAACTTTATAGTAATAATTTAATTATGTACACTGTCTAGATGATAATTTTTTACCAATATTATACCTTGGTTATCACATCAAAAAATTTTCGGACTCTACACAGACTCTTCTCGTTTTCTCAGACTGTTCACCCAACCATTTCGCAAAAGCGCATAATCTAACGAATCCAGACATGTAAATTATGTATGCATGTGCTTTTTTTAATTAACTCTGATCTCTTTCTGTCAAAAATAATCCGAAAGACAAAAAGTCCTATTCCCTCGGTGACCTGAATATACATAGTTAATGCAGACATGGGTTTGGAAACGCTGCAAACTTGAAAGAGGAAACCGAAAGTGCACAAATCCTTTGTCTCAGCTTTATTAATGTTTAAACAGCATAGATAATAATAATAATAATAATAATAATAATAAAGACGTATTAGGAGCATTATACAATAGTCTCAATGCTCTTACAACAATATATTCTTAAATTTACTTATAAAACTTATTACAGTTTCATTATAAGATAAAGCCTACTACATATTTTCCCACTATGAACAAAAACAAAACAAAAAAATGACAATTAAACCAAAACTTGCTTTTGTATGATTGCCACTATACACAAAAAAACATGTGTTCAATAACCGTGAAAGTGCACAAATTTGCATAAAATTGAACAAAAACATAACAATGGCTTTTTCAAGCTTCCAAATCATGTATATTGTTTTCAGTCGCGCTCTCGACACTGCATGTCGAACCAGAACCGATAACTCGTCTTGATAACGCTCTGCAAACACAACCTCTCGAATAAGAAATAGTACATCAATATCAAATCCATTTGTTTGTATAGGGATTATTCATGGGATTATTCATGGTATAATCCCTATACAATATAATAATCCCTATACAATATAATAATATAATATAATATATAATCCCTATAGTTAATCCCTACACAATCAAGAGTAGGACCCTCGCAGTTACATCAGACGAGAAGGACCTTGGCATATGGGTTACTAGTGATGCACAACAGCCAACAAAATGCTTGGTTTCCTGTGCAGGTCTGCTTCGGAAATCAATAATGTGAAGATCCGCCGCTCATTGTATCTGGCAGTTGTGCTATCTGTTCTGGCCTATGCCACCCAAGTCTGCCCCCCCGCAGTCAATCGATCATATCAAACGAACAGAGCGCATCCAACGCCGAGCATCAAAATTTATCTTGAAGCTACCATATATGTGCGAAGAATCATACGAAGACAGACTCGTTTCTACAAAACTACAACCACTTTCCTACTGGCACGGTTACTGTTCTTCTTTAAGGCCATCAATGGCATTGTGCCTATTTCAAGTGATATCTTACCCGAACGTCATGTTGCCTTGAGGCTTATGCAAATGTCAATGTAATCTTATTCCGTCAACGTAAATGTTAAACAACTACTTTCAGTCGCTCATTTTTTATTAAAACTGCAACTATAGGACTTGGAACTCTCTCCATGAACACTTAAGGCTAGACATTTAAACTCGAAGCGTCACTGAACCCATAACTTGCTGTTATTAGTTATTATTTTATTTTTGTAAGGGCGAACTGTAATTGGTGTTTAACTGTTGTGATGACCCTGCTTCTTCTATGTATTTTTTAGAGGCGAAGCTAAATAAATAAATAAATAAATAAATAAATAAATAGCAATGATTTCACTGATTTTCGTTCATTTTCACCCGAGTTTATAAGCTTGGTTATGTATATCTGAAAACCAATTAAGGTATTGCAACGACATTAAACATGCATAATCAGCAGTTAATACAGCCGGTAGGACTCGAACCTACATCTTAGAAATCAGCATGCAGCTGTAGTTTACATAATGTCAGGCATTAATAGTTGGTTTCTCAGAATATCATTGGAGTCATATGGTATAAAAGTCTGAACAATGTGACTGAATCACAAAACAATTACAACAACGGAAGAGGTTAGATGGGATGGCCCTGTCGGACCTTTTCCGAAAATGGTGCCCAGTACATCAATGTCGGCTTAGTGTCAGCTTCAATAAACAACCAAAAGAAACAACATTTGAAATAAGATGTAGTAAAACCACCAGTAAAATTGCACTAACGTTTTCGATTTATTGTAACGTTTTCGCTTTATTATACACACATAAAGAGGTAATTACAATAAAGGGAAAACGTTAGTGCAATTTTACAAGTGGTTTTACTACATCTTATTATATTTATACATATACAGTTCAGTGTATTGACGTCCCCAACAAAAGAAACTAATTAAAATTCTATTGTTAAGGAGAAGGAACACAACATCACCGCACGTGAAAATGACGAATTCGTCATAAATTGACATTTGAACCATGCTCAACATTACAAACGATGAAATTTAATAACATCTCTGCACACTACGTAGAAGCAAAACTAAACTCCTTTCCACGGCAACATTCGAGAAAGTACCAACGCTCTGCTTATCTTCCCCACGTTTGCCATAACCCATATAACAACCTGGGAAGATCAAAGTTTTATATCACACATGCAACACTTGCCGCCCACAGAGACTGACTATATGTGATGTAATAAATTGTGTCTATTACCTCAGGGATGCAAACATCGAAGGTATATTTGTGAATTTGTAGAGGTAATCCTACTATTTCATTTGGTAGCAGACTTTCCTTTTCAAGACAGGACTCCAAGAACGTCAAAACATAATCTTGCTAAAACGTGTAAACATAGTTATAACATACAATTAAAGTTCATTGAAAATGAATCAAACCATGAACGTCATTCTTCATTTAGTAACAGCTTATTTTCAATGACCAGCATGTAACCCGTCCACCAGGGTCGCGATCTCCATATACTATGATCAAGTTTTGTGATTGGTTGATTAAAACAATAAAACAATAGAATCAACCACAAAGAAACCAATGTCCTAACCCTAATCACTGTTGTTCCATGTAGCCAATCACAAAACCTGTTCATTTCAGGTACGTATTTACACCGATCCACCATCCAACATTGATCAAAATATACACGAAATATGTTTAAACATTCCATCAAGCTATCCCGAAAACGAACTCCCACCATCTTTACTTTTAATAACGCCTTGTGAAGAAAATTAAATACTCACAGAATTTTCCCCTCTAAACATCCCAAAACCGGTGATACCTTTTAGGCGAGTGGTTGCTGTGATGTTGCTGTATAACGCCTCATAGAAATAGATGACCCTTCGGCTCTTGACATTTCTTTTTGCCAGATCGTCTAAAAAGGCCTATATGTATATATAAACAATTCGTCAATTAGAAAAGTTTACTCTGACGATCTAGTGGATTGCTTTAGTTACTGTACATAACTAACGGATCACATGGGAAATCGAAACAAGTCCGACAGACCATTATAACCTATGCTGCGTAACACTGCTGACAAATGTTATACAGTACGTATGCGCGACGCAGTCCTCCCGACTGAAAAATGAGCGGAAAACTATATTGGACATTGTAATGGACTTACGTTTTCGCCAATTATAAGCTAACGACTGAAAAAATAAAGCAGGTAATGTTTGTATGACTTCATTGTTAACATTGCGCAAACGTTTGGCAGCAGTATTAATTTTAGCGGTTTCATGATCAGGATAGGAAAAATTAAATGATGTTTACATACATGCAATAATTTTCCAGACCAATTCAAATTTTCTGTCGCACACGTTCCATTTTAGTATAATCTGTTCCATTTTTCTGCCGTACAGTATATAGTATTGTTATATACTGTACATACGGATAATATACATGTCATTGCAGTTATACGCTCAAACACTGTACACGAAAACGTTATCAGGATAGGAGAGACTACGAAATGTAATTACTTTAAGATTGGACGTTGGAGAGGAGACAAAAAATCGTCGAAGCTTTGCCGGATCATCAAAATCACAGTCCCTATAAGAATAAAAAATGCTTTACATAGAAGGTGCATGCAGGCACCAATTCTGTTTAAACCAGATCGGGAAGCTTACAATTGGTTCAAGGGAAGTACTGTATATATAAGTAGATCCTGTCAGTTATCGCTAAATGTTATTACTTTATCACATAAATATTACCAAATACTAGCTGGTTGTTTCGCACAACCACAATACCAGTGAGTGGGTAATGTATTTTGTCTCGTATAGTTCACGCAGCTATCGTGGTACCAAAGCATACAATGTTCGCACATAATCCACCGTTCACGTTTGCCACTACCGACATCGCAGTCAAATTGGCATTGTATGTCCGCCGCACATACTGTGTTAAAATTGATGGAGAATGTGTTAAAATCTAAAGAAAAATTGTCACGATATTGTTAGTTGTCATCTACTGCATTAGATTACAACCTTTTATGTTTAAAACAATATTATACCAATTTCGTCATCATATAAAATCTTACGCTGATTTGTCACACATTTCATGAGAGGAACTACATGATTTATGATGTTGCCTGCACCCATACTGCACCAGAGCAAGTGGATAAGGTTTGCAGCACCAGCTGGAGGGCAGATTTCTTCGTTGTATAACTCGTATGCGACCGCGCAACAATGCTGACGAATGCGAACATTCAACATCCCAGCCACTAACAAAATCTGTAGGTACCCTATCCAAGTATAAAAGAACAAAAGCATTATACCTGTAAAAGGGCAGAGATAACACATTCTGATCTCACAGCAAAGTTAAGTATTCAATGCTACTGTGGGAAACGTAACGTATCGCCACGTTGTTTCCTGTAACACTAAATATTCACTGTTTTTGAAGCTTTTTATTTTTAACAAGAAACATGAATTCTCTCTCTCACTACAATGCCGAAGACTCTCAACAACACTCTTCCCGCTTCATTTCCCACGCATGTCAATGTTATTTTAAGCATTTCTTACACACTCCCCCTTTTAAAGTGTTTTAGCAGCTTTAATACAGTACTGCACATTGTACGTTTTATTTTAATCTTCCTCGTCCAATGTTATACCAACTATTTTGTCTATAGCAGCCAATTTCGCTTTTCGAGGTATTTTTGGTTCACTAGTTTCGTCATCCGGTACTGCCATCCGTTTTGTATCACAATCACTTTCTAGTTCCTTGGTTGAATCACCTCTGTTGGAGGCTGCGTCTGTAGATTCGTTAATTTCCAGGTCACACACGAGCTGTAGCGGCCTCTCGATGAGGTACCCGTTCCCTGTCTTCATTTTGTACCCCCGTAGAACTCTGTCACGCCCCTTTATTTGGTCCACGATTCTTCCTATGCGCCAATTTGATTTGATTTTGTTGTTATCGGTAAACAACACTACCGAACCCTTTGAAGGTAAACGATCTTCCTTATTGACCACCTTGGCTTTGTGTCTCTCCTCAAGTGCATGGATATACTCTGTTTTCCAACGTTTCTTCAGCTGCTCTCTGCATGACTTTAGGTATTTCATTCGTTTTGTTAATAGACTCTTCTCATCTAACGCTTCGAGATTCTCCTCTAAGAAGACGGCCGGTTTACCATGGAGTAGGATATTCTGTGTGATAACTGGTTTTTCAAAGTCCTCTCCTTGGTAGCAAAGAGGTCGGTTATTCGTCAGGCATTCGACATCTAGTAAAACTTCTTCAAGCTCTTCGTAGCTGAGCAAGGCATGACCGATCACTTTAGATAAACTTGATTTCATTATCCCCACGATTCTTTCGATGAGGGGCTCGTGACTGTAGTCAGGTAATTGAATAAGTCAGAATCTTGTACCAGATTATCGAGCCATTGCTTGGTAGCCTTGAATGTCAACGCATTATCGCTAACCATTTGGTCTGGTGTTCCTCGTCTGGCCACAAACTCTTTCAAACCTTTCTGGAACTCGTCAGCGCTCATACTCTTGCTCAATTTTAGGTACACTGCTCGGGTGGTTGCACAAGTATACAGAGCCGCTCGGTATAGCAACAGGCCTGCAAAATCCACTCCGGTTACAGCGAACGGTTCTGTCATTACCGTTCTGAACGCTGGCAAGGGTGCGGTTGTTGGTGCCTTCAACCTTTTCGCGCGGACTTTCTTGCACACAATGCAGAGATTAATGGTACGCTTTACCACCGTTCGTATTTGAGGTATCCAAAATTTCTCTCTCATCTTTGCGATAGTCAAAGATACTCCACCATGTCCAGTTTCTTCATGAAAGTTTTGCACTAGCAAATGTTCAAATTGGCCACTTCTGGGTATGAAGATGGGGTGATATCCTTGGACTCGTCCATCTACTCTCCACAATCCTTTCTCATCTTTTCTTAATGTGACGTCGAGATCTGCTAATGGTAGACGGTCTCGAATGATTCGTATCCAAATGTGCTCAGCGTTTGTGATTTCTTCCGTGATCAGAGGTCCACCAAGACTCCCTCCCTTTGCATTCTTGACAAATCTTAAGATGAACGCCGTTACCCTCAGGAGCCTATGATAAGTGTATTTGCTCAGCATCTGGTTGATTACACTTTCGTCTCGGTCCACGTTTTTCATCACCACAGTCTTGTTGACTATTGTTTCTTTTTTGGGTTTCTGCAGTTTGATACACTTCTGGTTGCCTTTGTCAATTGTCTGGGTATGATAACCAGGCTGGTCCCTTGAACCACAACTCTCCAAGTTTAGATGGCGTAGCACCTCTCGTCCCCAAATCGCTTGGGTTGTCCGCAGTCGGAACGTAATGCCAATCTACTTCTCCAAGTTGCTTTATCTTCTCCACACGATTTCGAACGAACACTGACCATGTTCCTCTGTTTGCCAACCAAAATATTACCGTCACGCTGTCTACCCAGTTGTGGAATGCTCGAATTGGAACGGATTTCAGCGCCTTTCTCGTGTTGCTTTGTAACTTGGCCAGTGTAAGTGCGCCGATTAACTCCAAACGAGGTATGCTTTGATTTTTCGGAGCAACTCTTGCCTTCGACACTACCATAGTTTGGTTAACAGGTAGAGCATCCAAGTACTCCACGACGTAAATTGCTGCACACACTGCAACCTTGCTCACGTCCGAAAAACCATGCATCTCAAAATGACTTCCCCGGTGTAGAGCCACACATCGAGGAGCTGCGACAAAGCTTTTCTGTCGAATGCTCTTGACCCACGCGAGCCACTTTCGTTGAATCTCCAGTGGTAGACTTTCGGTCCAGTGTTTTTTCAGCAAGCAAATCTCTCCGAAGATTAGTTTTGCGGTTATCAACACTGGCGAAGTCCATCGCAAGACATCGTAGACACCATTGATAGCAGCGATGATCTTTCGCTTAGTTATGGGTTCCATGACTTGTGGTCATCATGTCCTGCGACTTGTCCCATGACAATCCCAGTATCTTTGTTTCGTTACCCACCAGATCTTTCGCATATGTCTGCTCCGCCACGTTGGTGTTGTCGTTCACCTCCGGTACATTGCTGTGCCACTTATGTAATTCGAACCCAGCTTCACCCATGATTTTTGAATCGGATCACGTCTTCTTTCGAATCACCTCCACCTTGGATATCGTCGACATAGGTATCCTCTTTCAGCATCTGAACTGTTGCGTCCATCGTATCTTCGTATGTTTCCAAATGTTTTTCCAGCGTTGCTCCCAGGATGTATGGGCTTGATGTTGCTCCAAAGATGACGTGTGTGAATCGGTAGTTGGTTATTCTACGATCTCTTAAGTTGTCATACCACAAAATCCTTTGGGCGTCATGGTCACATTCCTGTACTCTGATTTGGAGGAATGCCTTCTTTACGTCCCCAGTGATGCAGAATCTGCGAAATCGGTTGCGAAGCAGTATATCAAAGAGCATTGGTTGCAAAGAAGACCGACCGTGGATCACTAGTAAGATCAAATTGTGGATCCGCAAACGCCAAATTGCATTTACTCAGCAAGGAAAGCACTCAATAACATACCGATTTTGTAGGAATAAGGTGCAACGTGGCATCCGGGCAGCAAAATACAACTACTATCAAAATAAGGTGGTTGAAGTGGAAAAAACTAATCCTGCAAAGTGGTGGAGAGAAATAAAGAAGCTAACAGGCCAAAATGTTAAACAGGAGTGGCATCATCAGTTTCTCGATAACGGTATGAATATCAAGTCACTAGCTAATGAGATCAATAACTTCTTTGTAGATCTTACGGATCACTTTCCACCATTGCTTCCACAAACCCCACCTATTGACGTCCCACATGATCTCCTCGTCACTGAGAACGAGGTCTTTAGAGCATTATCATCGCTCCAAGTTAGTAAGGCGGTCGGACCTGACAACATTCTTCTTGACAAACAGACTTCTAAAAGAGTTTGCACCTGAGCTAGCACCTATCATCCAGGACATTTACAATCAATCAATGAGGGAAGGGTATATTCCATCACTGCTCAAGTCTTCTATTGTTACCCCAATTCCAAAGTTGACCCCTCCTAAGTCCATAGAAAATGACCTCCGACCAATTTCTCTTACCTGTTCAGTAGCAACGATTATGGAAGGCTTTACGTGCACTAGACTTTTACCGCAATTAAACGAGAAGCTTGATCCCCGCCAATACGCTCAGAAGGGACATTCTACAACAGATGCCCTCCTATATATGTTACAGGCAGTTTGAGGCGATGGATAGTGGCGAGTCAGGTGCCCGGATTTTCTTCGCAGATTTTAGTAAAGGGTTCGATCTCATTGATCATACCATTTTGATTCAAGAACTGGATAAATTAAACGTCCACCCTGCGCTTATGAGCTGGATAGCAGCCTTCTTAACAAACCGGAAGCAAGCTGTTAGAATTGGAGGAGTTCTATCAGACTGGCAGACCCTGAAAGGTGGAGTACCCTAAGGAACCAAACTGGGAGTTGTCCTCTTTATAGTCATGACCAACAATCTGCTCTCCGAATGGAACCTTCGTACCAAATTTGTTGACGATACGTCTGCTTTGGAGATTATCCCAAGAAATGCCATTAGTCTTCTCAACTATGCTGCATCTGATATATATAATTTTGCCATGGACGATAACATGAAGTTAAATCCCCTTAAATGCAAAGAGATGCTTGTAAACTTTCTACACAATCCTAACTTCTTTAATTCATCCGATTGAAATTGGTAACAATGTTTATTGAGCGAGTCAAGAATTATAAGATCTTAAGGTGTTATTATGAGCAGCGACCTAAAGTGGAATAAACCATGTTGAGTACATTGTTAAAAAAAGCCAGTAAGAAGTTGTATTCTTTAAGGATTTTGCGAAGAGCTGGAGTCAACCAAAGTAATATGCTAAAAGTATATCTAAGTACAGTACGACCGGTGCTAGAATATGCTGTTCCTGTGTGGCAGGGTATACCGGATTATTTGTCTGATGCAATTGAGGTAGTGCAAAAAAGGGCACTCAAAATAAATTTACCCAGAGAATGAGTCGTATTCAGAGGTTCTTAATCGATTACAACTTCCAACCTTAAAAGACAAGAAGAGAACTACTGTGTGTAAAATATATGAACAAGATGAAGTGTAAGGACCACCCATTATTTAATTTATTACCTAAGCCCGTTGTTTGTAATCATAATTTTAACTTAAGGAGGTCTTCTGAACAATTCTATTTATTTAATGACACTATTGCTTGTAGAACAAAGAGAGCACAATCTTTTTTTACTTTTAAATATTTTAACTAGATTAGCAATAATAGTTCTGTATCTATATTGTGTAATCACTTAGATTTGATTAGTTTTTATATTAATGTATTAAGCTCGTTAATTCAGTTATTGTAACTGCAAGAGAGTTTTCTTAATAAACTACTTAATAATAATAGTGTTTCTTTCAATTTTCAGTAATTGGGAGTGGGTAGTACACAGTGTATCAGTGACAAATTTCATGTTTTCCACATCTACGTATGACCAATTTACAGCACACTTGTCCAAACGGTCTAATATTTTGTCTCGGATGTTGGAATATCACATAAGTCTTGTTTGGACTGTTCACATACTTTCTTTGAGGGAAGGTTGTTATGAAATTCTTCATATGAAAATGGCTGGCAATTATTTGACTGGAGCACTTTTCTGAGGTAGTCTGCTTTTCCTCCTTGTTCCAAATTATTAGCAAGTTCACTAATTTTATTCTTGGATGCAGATCTAGCAAAATGTGGTGTTGGGTTGTAGTCAGCCATCTGCCTTTTGTCGTTGGTACGCTTCCTGCCACTTATGTCTTTTTCATAAGAGGCTTTTTCAAATTTATATCTTCATACAGTATTGGTACCCTCTGATTCATCATTCCTAGGTACATGCCACTGTTGTAGACGTTGGGTTACATGTTAGGTGATCAGGGACTTCTGAATGTAATCCATAATTTGAAATAATAGTGCTGCAATATGCTTACAACAGCCTCCTTTGCCTGCCTTACATAAACAGTGACTATGAGAAGAACTTCTGCAGTTTCCTGATTCAGGTGAACATAGACAATATAACTTTTTTTCTTCATTGAGGCACTCACACATCCTTTAATTAAGTATAATAATCCATCACTGTTTCTTTTGACATTTGCTTTGACTTCCACACTGTGGAGGCAACATGCCCTGTGAACGAGGTTGTCAGTTCGGATATTAGTTCTTAACTTATCATAATAATTTAGTTCAACAGGTGGTTTGTTGTCACCGATCTTGTATTGCACAGCCTAATCGAGAAGCGAACGGCAATCGCGCTTTCTATCGGCTCTCCGTTCTGTAAGTCTATGCCTTCGGATATTAGTTCTTTACTTGAATGCTGAACGGTAGCGTTTTCACTGGTGCTGTTTGGCAGTGGCGCGTTTTTATTGCTGCCTCCCCTCATGAGGGACACTACTCTTGACGTTCCTGTTACTCGTGCCCAGTCCTTTTTCCGAGCTATGTATAGCTGACAAGATCTCGATTTTGCGTTGTCTGTCGGCATCACGTCATCGATATATGAGCTCCGAAGTGACTCAAGTGCGCAAGGTCTCTATCGTCGCGTAAGGTCTCCTTGTCCTTCTTCAGATTGTTTGGCTCACTCGTTTGTTCCTATTGCTTTTGGCATAGCCTCGATTCTTGAGCGTGCATCGTCGCTGTCTAACCTGCGTGACTTCTTCATGGTTCAGTCCACGCAAACAGATATTCAAATCTTTCACGGATAAGCTGAGCTAAGATTCGTGAGATGCGAGACTTAAAACCATCAATTTGCCGGCGTTCAACCTTAGTGGCCCCAATTTCGCCGCCATTTTCTATCAAACAACATATCCCTTCAGTGCAAGATTCCCCATAATAACCACAATACATAGCTCCACCCCAGGCGGTGTGCGCACTACGCTCCGCGGAATTATGGGTAGTTGTATTTCCTGCTTCGAGAGAAGATGGCGGCATTTTAATGACAATATGGTAAGTTTGGACGTATATTCTCGTTATGTTTCTTTGATATTTATTCTTTTAATTCAACTTTTAATAAAGTTTAATAGTTATAGTGTTCATTATTGTATTTTGTTTATTGTGTTTGGCGAAAGCGAGTGTAAAACATCGTGTACACGTGTAGCATGCTATTCTGACGTTTGACGAGTCATTTTATATCACTATTTGTTCTTGCTATGTTGAGTTCATGGAGGACATTTTTTATTCCAATTGTGCTGAAATAGTTATAAGAATATGTGATGAAAGACTGAGACTGAACGCGCCCCAACGCGCCCCACGTTTTGACAGTGAATTTCTATCCAAAAGTTATTGAATTTTATAGGAAGATGTGTCAGTAGCAGGAAAAGAGATCGTGTGTTCCTGAAGGCAATACCCCCGGAAAACCGCCCTGCCAACAGAATCAGAAGCTTCTCGTAAGAGACGTTTGTTTGGGAAAGATAATATCAGTTCAGAAAAGTCATCCTGTCCAAAATGGACAACTTCCGAATATTCTGCTATTGTCCAGTATATATGTCTTTACTGGGAAGATGCCCACAGAAACAAGTGGCCAATAACAATGGTTTTTAGATTTCTACAATTTATAAACATGGTTTTACTATTTTTCTTCTATAAAATGCAGTGTTTTATTTTTCCGCCACTAATAAAAATGATAATTGCATTTGTGCAATTATTTTTGAGAATCTCACCTGACAATTATCGCTGAATCAGCATTAGAGTTTACTGATATTTTGCAAGGCAAAAGAAGGCAAATAGGACATTTTTTATATAATAAACACAACATGGACGCTTGGAAATACGAAATTTATTTTTTGTGTTGAATACTCAAAATAAATTTCATATTTCTACACATCCATGTACGGTATTATTCTCCATATCCTGCATGTTATACCTAGAAAATTAAATGCCTTATTGCTAAAATAAAGTTAAATGTACATAGCTTTGTGGTGTTTAGCACTGACAGATTATAGAGATACAGAAGGTTGCAACCATTTTACTTCACTTTCTTGCTAGCTACAAAAACATCGTTATGCCACATTCCGTGCTTTGTAATTTCTAAAGTAAGATAATAACCCATAGTACTAAATGTTGTACTGAAACGGATGTGCTTTACTGAAACATCCAAAGATTTCATAATGGGCTTCAATTCCTTCAAATGATTTGTTAGTTCTCTTGCAATATATCCTACTTTATTGTAATTATCTGAAGCCATGAGATAAACAGCAATTGCATTGCTGTCGTTCACATTTTCTGGCTCCTCAACAAGTTTGGCAAAGACAGGTCGGTTGTGCTCATGAAGGGTATGTGTATGCCTCTTCAAGTGCATCTTGCCGACTAGTCCCAAAAACATGTTCCCATCACTTTAAAGGGTAGTGTTATGCTCTCCACTGTAACCATCAGTTTCTTCACCAACATTCCAAACTTTGCACTCTTGCAACTGACTGTATGGTAATCACACATTCCATCATTTCCATTTTGAACAAAACCTGCAATATAAAGAATACATGAATATTGTTGTACATATAACCTTTTTTGTTGTTATTATAATAAATGTAAACAATTAGAAACTGGTTGAAATTAGGTGGGTATAACCAGGGTATAACCCATTCCCCAATTTAGGCTTATTGCTGATACCTTAGGAACTGGCTTAGTTTTGGCCCAATTTTACAGTTTGAGCTTCCTACGACCCTTTGTGAACATATATCATAGCTAATGCTGACATTATGCTAAAGGCTAACCTGAGTACAGACTTCATCTTGTCTGGGAAATAGAACCCCTCTTACCTTTTGGCATCCAAACGCAAGTAGGTCAGAATCTTCACTGATGGCAACATCTACTTGTCCGTTTTTCATAAGATATGCAATTTGTGCATCTGCTTCATACGGGGCAACAATATAATCGAACTTCTATCACGACACAACAATAACAAACATACAGGCATATAAATTTGAGCATTATTTATAAAATAAAGTCTTCACAATTTTATATTACATCTACATTAAATGTTAACACCGAAGAGTTTTAGTATTGTTATATTAACACTAAACGTTGATCACCACGTGTGTGCTGTTGCATTCAAGCAGTCATAAAGTACAAATGAGATTAAAATCGATATGCGAAGTAATTTACATAATTATTAAAAAGTTGCGTCGACAAAGACGATACTCACCTTGCCCTTTTTACACGTTCAAGTTCTTTCGCTGGCAATCTTAATCCATCAAATAACTACATACGGTTTGATTTCGTTTCTTTCAAGAAGATCGACGTATGAATTAAGAAGATCAAGTAATCTAAAATTAAACGTTTTTTCTTTTCAAAATAATTTTATAATTTTCTGAACAGATCAATATAAACAAATAACTCATTGTATACTGAAATATATACCTTCTTTCGTCGCCATTTCGACTCATGCTTATTTATAGCGCTCTATGCAACAAACACGAAGCATTCACTGCAGCAGTTTGTCCTTTAAACTCTTCAAGGTTTGCTTTTCGTGTGACCTCCCTATGGAGCTGTTCTATATTCGGCGTATCATATGGAAATGAGAAATTTTGTGTTTTTACCCATAATTCCGCGGAGCGTAGTGCGCACACCGCCTGGCTCCACCCCCACCCATATTAGATTTACAGTTTTGTAATACCTTGTGACGAAATATAATTTGTATTGTTTGAAATTCATTCCAAATTGTCAACCAATGCATATGTTCGCTCATGCATGCTAATGAGGGGGAAATGTTATTTGGGGCATTAGGGATTAAATCACCCACCACAAAAGGAATAGAGATAAATGTTGCTTTGAAACGCCCTTGTTTATGACGTCTCCTACGGAAATAGCTAGGCATAATCTTATTACCTTGGGCACTTGGTGCATGAATAGGCTCCTTGTGACAGTACCAGGGTATTTGCTATGGCTGCTAGCCACTTTATTAATCTACGTCTATTGCTGGGTGTAGGTAAATAGATATATAATAATAATATATATATAATAATATATATAATAATATATAATATTGTGGGGTGTAGGTGAATAGATATATAAAATAGATAACACACGTACCTATTATATTACGCAAAGATGTATACCCTTCGTAAAAACCTCGTTATGTAGTTGTCTTCAAATTTTGTCACCCAAAACGACTTTTTACTTCCTTATATGGAGTTGGTCCGACCATGCTCCGCTCTATATATATACAAATCTTTTGTGAGAAATGGATCTCTGCCCTGGCGAGATTATCACCCTCGCTTTGCTCTCAGTTGTGAAAGGATAAATAGAAATCATAATGCTGTTTTAATGAAAAAGTTGTACATACTGCCAGATCATCATTGATGTTAAATTTGGTGGCTCGTTATAGTATGCTACCTATGTTAATATATAAATCACCATAAAATATCACAGATGTCGTGCTGTTAAACGTTGCAGTTTGAGTACTACCCAACCAAACACAAAAAAACCGGGTTATGGATTTGCTGAAGGAAAAAGGCTCATCCTCATGGCTGTCAGCTTTGGGTATATACTTCATGGTAACACTAGACCGGGTTTCCATCTGTTTTTTATACCCCTAACCGTAACCCAAATCCTAATCCTAACCCTAACCGTAACTCTAATCCTAACAATAACCGTAAAATACGGTGGGAGACTATATGTATTGTTACCATGAAGTATATCCCCAGCTTTGGAATTGAATGATTGTGGCCTCAATTTAAACAAGAGTGAGTTCCGCGATGCTCTCAGTCTTAGATATGGTTGGCAGCTTTAAAATCTTCCCCAGTATTGTGTATGTGGAAAAGGTTTTTCGACCGATCATGCCATGATCTGTCCACATGGAGGTATGGTCATAGCAAGGCATGATGAAATTCGCGACCTGACGGCCGAGTGGATGAATGAAGTATGTAGAGAAACTGAAACAGAACCCTTGTTACAGCCTTTAACAGGAGAAATCCTCCTCCCCCGATCTGCGAACAGACAAGATGATGCTCGAGTTGACATCAAGACAAAAGGTTTCTGGAGCCGATTTCAAAGCGCATTTTTTGATGTGAGGGTTTTCCACCCAAACGCGCCAAGTTATCGTAACACCAGTGTCTTTGCCTTATTTCGAAAACATGAAATGTCCAAGAAAAGGGAGTACGGTGATCGGGAAATCGAACATGGTTCATTTACAGCTCTGGTCTTCTCAACACCAGGTGGTTGCAGTAAAGAAACGAGCATTATATACAAGAGATTGGCTGAGCTTCTATCCAACAAACGAAAAACATCTTACAACATCACTTTAGCCTGGATGCGGTGCCATATTTCATTTTCATTGCTAAGATCGACTATTTCATGTATAAGAGGTCACGAAGATCGCCACGATGTGTAACTAACACGAATATAGCAACTGAGGTTGCAGAAAGCAATCTGTTGATTAATTAGTTATGCAATTCTGATTAACTATTTTTATAACATTGAACAAAATTCTTGAACCATTCTAGAACAATTTTTATAATTTTAACAATGATCAGCTGTTAATATTGTATTCTATTTTTATTGGATTTTAAATAAAATGATGATTAAATTAAAAAAAAAATTATTAACTCTTTCCCTACGGCTGAAAAACATCAAAAATTGAACGACCACGTTGTTCTATTGATATCTCTTGAAATAACCATAACAGTTGCGAAAGCTATACATTTTCTGGAAGCCCAATAAACGGCTTTTACTTGTTCTTTTAAAATTTCCCGAACAAAACACATTATGTATATAAATTAGCATTAATTATCATAATCAGGTTTGAAAAATTTACATTTTTCCTAGAAAAGGCCATCTTGTACGCCCGCATTAGCATCTTGAAAACTCAAAAGGCCACCAATCGCAGAAGTAGTTTATGAAATCAAAATAAAACTTCGTGTGCGTGATTCATGTTCCTGGCGCTTGTCGAATTTCAATTTTTTAATCTTGCGTTACCGTGTGCCGTGTTTTTCGATTGACGACTTTGCGGGTCATCAAGACCCATTTTAAAACTGCGCCCGTAGGGAAAGAGTTTAATATACAAAGGTCGATATTTTTTCGCATCGATCAATTTATATTTTTCGACTGAATTTTTCATCATCGTTGGTAAGTCGGCTAAACAACACACATATCAAATTTGACGACTTTGCGGGTCATCAACGACCCATTTTAACTGCGCCCGTAATGAAAGAGTTAAGACTGATTATTTCAAAACGATCATCCTTTCATTTTATGTGATAGTCCCCACAGATTTTTGATAAGATTTTCTAGCTCCCCAATAACCCATTATTATATATAATTCTAATTTTTTGCTAGAATCAGCACCGAAAAAAATAAAGCATACTCAAACTTCTTCCAAAGGTATGCCAGTTCAGTTTTAACTTTTTACTTTCAATAATTTTTATAAGAACTATAAGATAACACGATATTCCAAACAGTCTCTAACCAGATTCACAAACAACAACCAGATATACAGTAACAACCTAAACCTCATTCCAGCGTGGAGCGGATATAAGGTGATACAGTAATTGGTGTTTTAACTATGTTGCATGACCCTGTCATTTATTATTTTATACTTGTACCCTGGGATTTACTGTAACTGGATTAATGAATAAAATAATGTTACTGCTATGCATGCAGTTCATCATTATCTGTTGCATTTACTGTTTTTAATAAAGAACCTTCTGCCTCGTCAGCTACAACTGTATGGAAAGGTAATATATTATTGAAAAATCATGCAGAAAATCAAATGCATTACTGTAGTTGTGTTTGACACCTTTTTAAAAGATGTTTTGCCAGTGGATGTATGCATATTTTTTTGTACAGAGAAACTCGAAAAGAAAGAAGCTTGACTTGTTTATGGAAAAAGGAAAAAAGGTAAGACATTTGTTGCCAGGATAATGAAAACCATATCAATTTTGACTTTTCAAACAAGTCTGTGGTTGACAATAGTTTAGGTAGATTTTGAAATAATTTATTTGAATTATATATGTTGACGTTATTTCAGAGAAGAGCAGGCAGATGAAGATATTATATATTGAAGTTGATACATCTACTAATGACAGCATCAAAGCACTTGATAAAAAGCTAAATTTATGGACATTCTGGACACAAGTATTTATAGTTTCCATAATCTTTGTTCCACCTAAGTTACATGTATTTTCCACACATTTGATCGCAATGCATGACCGTTTTAGATTTCTCATCTTTTTGCATAAAGGTCCTTTTTGTTTCTATAGTTTGTCCTTTCTACTAAAGTTTATGACAAGTTGGTCTACTAAGTGCAGCAGTTGAAAGACAGAAGGATAGCACCTTGACCCACATGGAAGCTCCACAACATGCATCTACACCTAAAGTTTCTAGGACTTCCTCATCGAGTCCAAGTGCACAAATGTCAAAGGTTAAAATTGAAATATGGACTGTGTACTATGAAATAAATATATATTATATATATATAAGAATGACTGTTGTGTCTAATATAGGGTCTATTTCTTGCCTTTCAAATTGGGGAGGGGGCTTACTGAAAGTCTATAGTAGGCTTATTTGTTTTATTTACTGTATTTCAGGATTCAATTTGCAGTGTTTCCGCTTCTGGTGATAACGAAGAGCAATCGACCAACTCAGAAGCATTGGTAAGGCTTAAATAAACATTAAGTGTTCATTGCACAACTTAGGTTTGACAATGACTGTTAATTGAAATATTTTTGCTCATAGGTTAGGTATGGTTGCTTTAAAACAAAACAAAACAGAGATATAATTGCCTCTAATTACTCAATGATTGCCTCCAGTTGCACTTTCATCGCTCTGGCTTACATGTATTCGAATAAACTTTAACCTGTTTCAACAAACGTGAACCATTGAAGCCAGTCAAAACCAGTAATAGCAATTAAACATTGAGATATTCAATAAATCTGTCAGCGAGTTTAAAAGTGGTTAATAGCTATAACTTACAAATGTATCTACTAAATTGCAATCTAATGGCAATTATTGTTTGTATTATTTACGTTTTATTTCATTAAGTTAGGTATATGAGGGGATAGAGCTACTTTCTTTGTCCAGTTAGCCCAAACTATCAAAAAAGTACGGCATATAAGGGTTCTTTGTACTTCATTCAATGAGGAGCAATTAATAGCTAGCATGATTGGCCCAGTAAATGCCAAAGGAGTAAAAAAGGAGCTGGATCTGCAACAAATTGAAATCTTGAAAAGTAAGTTCAGAGTTTTCCCAGGATCTTGGTAAACCACTGTTCACAAAACACTGATATTTGGTTATGTGAGGATGCAGCAGTTTTATTGCATGAATGCACTACATGCATGCACCACATGCATGAAGTGCCAATTGTCCTCTTGTATTCATGCAGATTAGTGTAGTCTTGAGAAAGAATGTTGGTGGGGTCAAGTTTGCTTTAGGGCCATTGAAACCTTCCCTAAGAGCAGTTGTCTATTTGGCTCATTCACCACAATCAGTCTTTCTCAAGACTTGCATGTACCTAGACGATCAACTTGTGTGGCATTAAATACTACTGTAGATAAATATTTTGAATGAAAACTTCGTGAGAGAAAAAATAGTGTTTATGGGAAAGGTTATGATTTCCTGTTTTATTATTGGTCAGACTTTTAGTAATCTGGTTAATTTAAAGACTGACTGACTGCAACATTAAACTTTAGTTTGTCAAAAGTAGCTTATTTTATACCTACCCTCTTTGTTTTGATGTATTCTATATGTATATCATTTTGTGAGAGCAATCAAACCTATTTTTAAGAGACTTTTGTTCTGTCTTTCTATTAGAATGCATCAAAACAGATATATGGGGATAAATTACTGCAGAGCATGGGCAGGACATACGCATTAGCTGTAATTAGCAGGGTGTGATCTGCTAAAAAAAGAAGATCAAGTTGGAAAAAAGGAAAAATAAGCTAAATAAATAACAATCTTAATGTGGAACTTTTTATTGTTTTAATTGTACTAGTGTGAAAGTTGTATAATGATGAATATACTGTAAGCCCAGCTCCGAATTCTTAATAGTACCATAAAGGGACAAGTAAAAAAATTACATTTTGTTACTAATGTGCAACATCTTCAGAGTATTAATTAACAAGGTTATCTTCTTTGACAAACTCTATTCCGTTGTCAGCTTCCAGGCGAGCATCCCGCTGGACATTGTTTTTAATCTTTTTCCTGTGAATTCTGTTACTTTCTTCGAGTCACCGTGTATCTAAAAAACGAAGATTGCACTTCTTGTCTGGAATGTCAGAAGTCTTTGCCTTTCGCTTATTTTCTCGGTTACGTAAAATCTTGGATGCATACACACAGTTTCGGCATGAATTGGAACCACGGCGGGTTAAAGCAGGGAAGTATTGACTCTACGAGAGACATTGCATTGTCAATTTCACCAAGAGATAGCTCACATTCATTGGATCCTTCATTCATTGGATGTAATTAAGGACAGGGACATGAAACTTTGGAAATCGATCATTATAAAGCCTAATCATTGTCTCTATGAACTTCTCCCCCCAGAACGTACTAGAATGTTACGCGATCGTGGTCACAATTTTATCTTACCATGTGTATGTACAGAGCGTTTTAAACGCGTCTTTGTAAATAGATGTCTTTTTAATTTTGTTTAAGAATAAGCTATAATCTACATTGCATGATATTCCTGTAAACGCGCACGTATGTTGCGCTGTCTATTTCAATAAAGACTTTTATTATTATATTATTAATATCATTTACGCTTAACGCATGACCGTAAGTGCTTAACGTCAGCTTAGGACTTGGAATAATATTATGCCAAGCTCAAACACTAACGCCGACCATGAACTGCAATGTGCTCTTTTCCTCCTTCTGAAAAAAGGAATTTTACCAATGTTAACGACTTGGTGGTCACCATTTGAAGAGTTAAACCATCCCTTTGTGAGCAGATCACAGTGATTGGATCTTTTGTATGGTGTTGTCATTGAGGTCGTTGATGGTTAGCGAGTGCTTTTCTAAGTGTCTATGTGTGTAACTGCATTCTTGTGTAGAATATTATTTTTTTACCCTTCCCTGCCAAATTTCTTGGATAATTTTCCCCAATAAACATGACGAAGCCTTCTGTTTTTCTCTTAAAGCTGCTTATAGAACTGATTGTGTAGATACAACAGCATCTTCATGAAGCACCCTAAAGATATTATACAATTATCAAGTTGTCATTGCCATTAATAATTATCTTATTTTTTATATTACACCCCTAAAGAGGGTATATTATATATTTTTATTACTATTAAATTATTAAATTAATTTAGTTAATATTTAATTAATTAAATTCATAATTTCATTGCAGGCTATTAAATGTTAGTATTGAGTTTTTTTACGTAAAAAAAGTATGCTGCCAGAAGTAGTGGTTAATGATCATGCGCGCATATCTCATATTTGTTTTCATGAAACATCACAGTTGAAAACGACAGTTCCAACGTTTTCAACGTGCAGAGGTGTTTGAACACTAAACAGCTTAAATATTACTGTTTTTCCAAATGGACAAATAACATTTTAATAAGGTAATGCACAAGTTTTGAATGGCATTCTTATGGCATAACATATCTTTGTTTGCTGTTGCCGTTTGATTGATAGTTTATCTACTTTCAATACGATTTATTTAATAGTTGTGCTTTGTGGTCTAACTTCTGTTTATTAGTTCTGCACATGTTCTGCCTAACGTGGTTTTCATTTATTGGGACTTCAGGAAAACTTTGTCAGTATGTGGAATATAAACTTGATCTCTTGAAGTTCATTTTTTACCCGATTGACTTGTTTAAATATTCTTCTGAACTGCAGAAGAAGTGTTTTGGTCTGATAATTTTCTGGTTTGTGCTTTCTGCCCATAAAGTTATATTTTATCGTCAATGATGTTGATCATCTAACTGGTAAATTTATTTGTAATGGAATATTGTATTTATTAAAGTCGATGTGTAGAGCAAAATTTCGTTACCGAAGAGAAGTACAAAAAGCCTGACAGCCAGACACAGACAAAAATATCATGGTAAAAACCTGTCCGTTTTTCTTTCTTTTGTTTGTGATTAGTTTTGATTTAGGATCAGAGAAACAACAACTTTGACTGTGTTCACGAGAAATATTTAAGCTAACTGATAGGGACAAAAACCTACTTGTTTTTCTGCTTCGGTCTCCAAAATATTTGTTAGATTCCTCTATAGTTTGTGTTGCTATAGCAACGTCGGTGACTATCTTTAAGCTTATTGTTGTACATATTTTGCACTAATTGAAAAGTTTTATGGCAAAATTATGACAAGTTGTCAGATAAATCACTGTCTATTGTCTTTTTGTTTATAAGTATTCCTTTTGATGGCACGAATACAAATTAAGTTGCTGTACTGGGTATTTTAAAAAACAATCTGAATATACGAAAACATTGTCTTCATGAAACAAAAAACTTAGCTTAACTATTAGTTTATGTATATTATAAAGTTACGAAAAAATATTAACTTACCAAACAAAAACCACCAAGTTTCTGGTTGTCCATAACTGCAACTTGCTCTTTTTCTTATAAAGTAATTAATAAGAAATTTAAATTATAATTATTTTCGGCAACATTTAACTTTCGTCATGAAAGGGAAAACAATTTAATATTACTTGACTTGCTTATTATTTAAAATGTCTCGCTTGTTTTGCACAAAAAAAACCCAAATATATTTACTTACCTAACTAAATTCTCTCTTCTATTTTGCTTTCTTCACATGTTTTTATGTGCCTCCGGAACGTCTTAAATCCTGTTTTTTATCGTAAATAAATCATAAAAGTATTTTTGGACTGCCTATGCACTGACGTGATACACTATAGACCGCTAGAACTTGTAAATCAATGAACGATAAGATAAATTTGTGTGGAGGTATCTATCATAAGGTAAAACAATATAAAACAAGATATCTGATTTATTTGGTTAAGGACAAACCTACTTACAAATTACCTGATAAAAGTAGGTACCTGATAAAAGTAGGTACCTGCTTTCCTGGTTATTCTTTAGGAAGCTGGAAACGCTGTTTGTAATGATACCACACAATTTGTAGAGTATTTGTGTGCTGTTGAAAAAGGTTCTGACTCATTATCCATCATGGGAATGATGGGCAATAGGTTTGTACTTCACCTTCTACCTGGTTGATAGATACCAAACACAAATTTGTCATATAATTCATTGATTTGCGTGGTAAGATTGGGTAAGTTCTAGCTGGTCTTCTGTATCCGCCAAAACGTTTCTGTAATTGTAGCCAAACAATCGTTATTATTGAAATTGAGAACAGCTTACAAAAGTGGGAAGGTATTTGGATTTTGACTATATAAATGAACCTAATTGCAAGAGCCTCCTTGAAACGAATATTGTTTGCAATTACAACACAGAAACTTTGGGAATAAGGAAAAATATTTCATATATAAGCGGCAGAAATTCAGTGAGTGTTGCAGGCTGCATTTCATGTGGTGGTTTCAATTATGTAAAGACTGGTGCTTGAAGTTGATACTGTGGCTGCAACTCGGTAAGTACCGGCATTTAAAATGGTGGGAAAGACTCTCCTTCAAACTGGCAAAGCAAAGGGACATTGTCAAGCAGGCTGCTGTTGAGCATCCATTTTCTTCATCGCTTATTGGTTCTTAAAAAGTTCTGTCAACAGACGTTGATGCACTTCCTTGTAAAACTCTGCAAGATGACACTGAGCCTGGGGGTAATCGTTATGTCTGAGGCTGCTGTGTCAGGCTGATCATCTTGTTCATTTTAAATTCTCAGTGCGGCGTACAGTCAGCGACTGCCATAAGTCATCGGAAATTTACCACTGAAGTTCTACATGATTCTGAAACAAAAAGACAGATTGTTTATGCTGTAGTATTTTTCAAAATTTTCGGTTCCACACCAATTTTTTATTGCGTAAAACAGACCAACATAAATATAATATAGAAACAAACGTTGTCAATTTTTTTGTGTTGGGTAGTTTGTGTCTGACCGTTCTCAATCTTGATATTTCTTCCCCAGATCCCCCCGTAGTGCAATCAATTACGCGAAAAATATCGACTGTTTTCAAACAAAGAGGCAATAATATCTGGTATATACAAGTAACAAAAAAACAATTTGAAGAGAAAAACCTAACCTTTCTAACATATATCTGTAGAACTTATTTGGCTTTGCCAGATCTTCAAAACAGTACAATAATATTCACTAAGAAGTTTTTAAAAAATTTTTCGTACTAGTTATTTTGACAGTACTAGTAATTGAAATAATTCAAGAAAAAAGCTGGTTATTCTCTCTATGAATGTTAAAGTTTTATTTTGTTAATAAAGTTTCTACTTTAGCATTCATTTTTCCGAGCTCAAACTTGGCTCGCCAGTCACGTAAACAAGTTGCTTGCCGAAAAATTATATATTCATTGCTGCAGTGATGAATAAACGGGATTCGAAAAACGTTTTATCCAAACAAAATATAAGTATTACAAATCTTTGCAATTATACTAATGGCTTTACTGAGAAAAGAAGATAAAGAGTGAAGACTTACCTTCTCCAAAACATACGCCATCTTTGTTCTCGAGTTACGCAATTTTACAACCTTTACAGCTTCAAAAAAGTTATGCAGCTTGTGATTTCCGACTTACGCCATTTTCATTTAACCTTTTATTAGCTTAGTTAGACAGCTGACAAAAAAAAAAAATCCAAAATCGCCAAAATTCGACTTACGCAAAATTTGACTTTCCACGTCAGCGACGATATATTAAATATAAGTCCATTTTTTAATAATATTTTTTCCATCAAGAACTGCTAGAACATCGTACTAGTATACAGTAATGCTTGTTTATACTACAAAATTGTAGTCCAGGTCCAGGTCATAAACACAGCTATAGTCTGCATGTTTTTACACCCTAAACTACCAGCACTGTACAGTATATAGGATAATCATATAGAGGGCAAAATTACTCGAATATAATTGGCTAATGAGAGCATTTTTCCTAAATTGAGGGAAAAATTACTTGTACCTGATTGGTTGAGACACCAGCAGGAAACACTTAAGTTATTATGTTGTTTTACGTGTAAATCCAAGCTCCCCTGTTCTCTTAGTCCATGTTTAACTCTATATAGTTGGTTGTAATGTACCGTTTACTT